>CANJKZ010000822.1:695000-965000 GCA_947471745.1 Closterium sp. Naga37s-1 | reverse complement strand
GAACGGATGGATGGGCAGATGCATTGAAAAGCATGCATGCAAGATGAACGATGCATACACGCGCATTGAGATGAGATGCATCAAGCATGCGAAGTAGCAAAAACTGCACACATGAGTGAGAGCACGAATCTCAGGGGTGGGTAAGGACCAACTCAACCACCCCCCACACATCCATTGCCCCCCTTCGCTCACGTCCACGACGGCGTTTTTGAGGAAGACGCGGCAGATGGGGAAGCGGCGGCCAATCACGACGGGGCGGAACTTGCGCTCGCGGAACACGCGTGCCACGTGGGCGGGTGACGCGTCCACTATGATGTCCACGTCCTTGGGAATTCGGCCCAAAAAGAGGTCGCGCACTGCCCCGCCCACCAGGTAGGGTTCCAAACCTGGGTTCAGGGTTTAAGGGTGCAAGGTTTCCGGGTTCAGGGCTTGGGGATGAACAAATGGGCAGGGTTCAGAGCGGATAAAAAGAGCGCGATAGAGAGGGCGGAAGAGAGCGAGGAAGAGGAAAATACGGCGGTTGATGAGGCAGCGGCGCGCACCGGCATCTTTGAGAACCTTGAACGCGATCCACGCGTGCAACGGCAGGCCGCCACGTCGGATGGGATGCTCGAACTCCCCAAACACCCACGCCGGCACCCGCTTCTGTCGCCGCCTCTCCTCCGCCTCCCACCACCCGCTTCCCCCGCCTTTGCCCCCGCCCTTCCGCCCACCGCCCTCTGCGCGGGTCTGCGCCCCGCCCCCCGCCGCCGCAGCCTCTGGCGTACGTTCCGCAGAAGTTTCCGCCATCCGCGCCACCTCGTCCGCATCCGCCGCTGGCGCAGCTTCTGCGGCAGCCGCCAATCCCCGCCGCCCCCGAACATCTAACTCCCGCGAACCGTACTCCCGGCGGAAAATCCCGCCGCTCCCAGCAGGCGTGTTCGGAAGCCATGTGGGCGGATAAACGGCGCTTGCGTACCCAGCTGGGGGAAAGAACGTATTCAGTTGTGCGGTATCATGTACCGGTTCATCCCGTGCCACGTGGGTCGTACGGCTAATCGTGACGCCCCATCTGCTGCCTTGCTGTCGTCGAAAGCGAAGGGAGCGCGAGGCTGCGCGCGAGACGAGGTGGCGCTGCATGCCTACAATCGCATCGCTGCGTTATCCTCTACGATCCTCGAAGATTCCTCAAGCTCTTATCGAATCCTTCGAAATCGTTAGAAAAATGTACGGTGAACGCTCGAGAAGGAACTCGACGGGGAGTAACCGATGGTGTCGCGTCTAGTAGTCACCTTCCGTTGCAGGTCTTACTGATGGCGACTGATGATGATTGGGCTCTGCTTTGTCAGATCCCGATTACGCGCTTCAGGAGGACCCGACAGAGCATACGTGATAATCGCAGGCGTGAATGTGAAATGGCTAGGAATGAAAAAATATTTAATTTAGTAGAAGAAATATCTAGATTAGATTGCAAGGGCTTGCAAATCTGACCTGCTGTTATATTCATCAATGGTTTAGGCACTCGGCCAACTCCAACACAAGCTCTATTCTAACTTGACTCGTATCCCCGTCCCTCACCTGTAGCTTCACCAACTTTTCTCTATCCCAATCCACCTGCAGAAGGTGGGGAAATGGGACAAACAAGATAATAATCAAGAGAAAAGGGTGAGCTAAATCTTAAGGAAACCATCACTTTCACCAACGCAAAGCTACAACACTCCTTAAAATGTAGAATATGATCCATGGTATTCACACCACAACAGCACTTCCAACCCCCACCAGCACTCACCTCCACCATGCCAAAGGAGGGGGCAGGGGCAATGGAGCACTCGGAGGGGTGCCGCATCTTGAGCGGGTCATGCGTCCACGCGTTGCCTGCCCATCCCTCCCGCACACACGCACACACACAGCCACACAGCCACAGGGAATGAGCACTCCAAAGAAGCTGCGTGCTCCCTCCCACTCCTATGATTTTGTTTTTGAGGCACCTCGGAAAACGCTCTCAAAAGAGATGCGTTTGCGAGGTGATGGTCTGACTAGAGAGGGTGACAGCGGAGCGGAGGGGCCTGGTTGGGTGATGCTCAAGCAAAGAGATGATGATGCCCAAGAGAAGAGATGGTGGGTGATGCCGAGAATGAGAATTCCCAAACCAGCTGGATCTCAGTCTCGTTCGACGGCAGATTGACTCGCTTGACCAAAGATTGACTCAGTTGGACTGCATACTGATTGACTTGACTCCAAACTGATTCACTTTGACATCAGATTGACTCACCTGGACTGCAGGACGTGTCTATTCGTGGTCTCCTTGTCAAGCCGCTTGCCATGACCTGCCAATTCAGACAAGACAGCAAATAAAGAGACAGCATTGACATCACAAAACTATGCGCGATGCAAAAAAGGTGGGGCGCAAGGGGTAGAGGAGGCGGTAATACTCCAAGGAGCAATGAAGTTCCGAGTCAAATCAAGGGCAATGAAGAGTCAAATCAAGGGTAAGTGCGTGGGGCTGACAGACCTGGTAGATGGGGCGGTAGTGCTGAGAGCTGCGGTAGAGATCTGTGTATGCCCGCCCTGGCCCCGGCCGGAACACCTGGTGCACCCCCCAGGAATGCACGCAAAGAAAGCAGGAATGCAAGCAGCACACACGCAGGGAAAAAGATTACAGGAACCAACCATGTGGCCTCAAAAAATGACCACCGGCTGCTAGTGCCAAACACCAATCAGGATTGACAGGAACAGGCACAGCATCTGTTTAAAGCCCTACCTTGATGTCTGAGTACCCCATGTCGCCTGTCAGCAGCACCACACACCCCTTCTCGACCCGCGAGAGCATTTCCAGAAAGTGCAGCTGTGCCGGCTTGTAACACTCCCAATCGTCCCCCGAGCACGTGCACTGTGTTACGTTGGTAACTGGGTCCTCCATAACCGGCGCCACAGGCGGAACGGACGTAGAAGGAGGCTCGGAAACCGAACCATTGGCACCAGAAGGTGCTGCTGCTGCTGCTGCTGCCGAGCCTGCAAAATCCGGTTCATCAGGAGGTTCGGACCCATACGGCCCGGTAAGCGTGGCAGCAGTGGAGAGCTCCTTCGGGAACGGCGAGCAGGGCTGCGGCAGCGGATTCGTAAAGAGCGGCGAGGGCGAGACAATGACCTTGATGGGCGCACTGGAGTCGTGCAACTCATCCTGCAGCCACAGGCGCTGCTGCCGCCCCAGCACCTCACAGTACTGCGAGTTATGCGGCTCCGGTTGCTCTTCTATGTATATGTCCCAGAGCGCAGGGTCCTTGCCCTTCTTGCGCACGCTGATCTTCTGCGATCCGAATGCATCGTGAGCTGGACTGCACGCCTCTTCCCACAGGGAGTGGTTGCGGTGCGCCTCGTGCCCGCACCACGCTGCTCTGTGCCAGAGGGGGGAGGAGGAGGAGAGGGGAGAGGCAAAGCGTGGAGATGGGGGAAGGGAGGAGAGGGAGAGAGGGAAGAGAGGGGGAGAGAGGAGGGGCTATGGAGGTTGGTTGAGAGGCATTAGTCTCAAGCGTCGGTGTCAAGCTGCACAAGTGTTTGCTGGCTTTGCATTGCATCCAATTCGCTACGGGCCTTCTAAGAAGCTTTCACATCCTTGTTCGGTACCATGCAATTATTAAACAGCTTCTCATCCTCGTTATAATCTCACCTTGGAAGAGTTTCTCGTCCTTGTCACAGCACGACCACCGATTCCGAGGCACCTCCCGCCCTAGAAAGTCCCCGCACCTGCACGCAGGAACAGGACAGGAACAAATGATTGAAGCTACAGACCTGGACGGCCAAAAGAACACAGAGGAGCAACGGGTTGTCGCTGCAAAAAGACACACCATCCCTGGCCACCAGGGGGGTGCATGCGAAGGAGGTAGCATGCGAAGGGGGTAGCATGCGAAGGGGGTACCATGCGAGCCAGGGTGGGGTTTCAGTTCAGGTTTGAGGTCAGGTTTGAGGTCAGGTTTGAGGTCAGGTTTGAGGTCAGGTTCGAGGTCAGGTTTGAGGTCAGGTTTGAGGTCAGGTTTGAGGTCAGGTTTGAGGTCAGGTTTGACGTCAGGTTTGAGGTCAGGTTTGAGGTCAGGTTTGAGGTCAGGTTTGAGGTCAGGTTTGAGGTCAGGTTTGAGGTCAGGTTTGAGGTCAGGTTTGAGGTCAGGTTTGAGGTCAGGTTTGAGGTCAGGTTTGAGGTCAGGTTTGAGGTTTGCGGTCAGGTTTGACGTCAGGTTTGAGGTCAGGTTTGAGGTTTGCGGTCAGGTTTGACGTCAGGTTTGAGGTCAGGTTTGAGGTTTGCGGTCAGGTTTGACGTCAGGTTTGAGGTCAGGTTTGATCAGGTTTGAGGTCAGGTTTGACGTCAGGTTTGAGGTCAGGTTTGATCAGGTTTGAGGTCAGGTTTGAGGTCAGGTTTGAGGTCAGGTTTGAGGTTTGCGGTCAGGTTTGACGTCAGGTTTGAGGTCAGGTTTGAGGTCAGGTTTGAGGTTTGCGGTCAGGTTTGACGTCAGGTTTGAGGTCAGGTTTGAGGTTTGCGGTCAGGTTTGACGTCAGGTTTGAGGTCAGGTTTGATCAGGTTTGAGGTCAGGTTTGACGTCAGGTTTGAGGTCAGGTTTGATCAGGTTTGAGGTCAGGTTTGATCAGGTTTGAGGTCAGGTTTGAGGTCAGGTTTGATCAGGTTTGAGGTCAGGTTTGATCAGGTTTGAGGTCAGGTTTGAGGTCAGGTTTGATCAGGTTTGAGGTCAGGTTTGATCAGGTTTGAGGTCAGGTTTGATCAGGTTTGAGGTCAGGTTTGACGTCAGGTTTGAGGTCAGGTTTGAGGTCAGGTTTGAGGTCAGGTTTGAGGTCAGGTTTGAGGTCAGGTTTGAGGTCAGGTTTGAGGTCAGGTTTGCGGTCAGGTTTGAGGTCAGGTTTGAGGTCAGGTTTGAGGTCAGGTTTGAGGTCAGGTTTGAGGTTTGCGGTCAGGTTTGACGTCAGGTTTGAGGTCAGGTTTGAGGTCAGGTTTGAGGTCAGGTTTGCGGTCAGGTTTGAGGTCAGGTTTGAGGTCAGGTTTGAGGTCAGGTTTGAGGTCAGGTTTGAGGTTTGCGGTCAGGTTTGACGTCAGGTTTGAGGTCAGGTTTGAGGTCAGGTTTGAGGTTTGCGGTCAGGTTTGACGTCAGGTTTGAGGTCAGGTTTGAGGTCAGGTTTGAGGTCAGGTTTGAGGTCAGGTTTGAGGTCAGGTTTGAGGTTTGCGGACAGGTTTGACGTCAGGTTTGAGGTCAGGTTTGAGGTCAGGTTTGAGGTTTGCGGTCAGGTTTGACATCAGGTTTGAGGTCAGGTTTGAGGTTTGCGGTCAGGTTTGACGTCAGGTTTGAGGTCAGGTTTGATCAGGTTTGAGGTCAGGTTTGACGTCAGGTTTGAGGTCAGGTTTGATCAGGTTTGAGGTCAGGTTTGAGGTCAGGTTTGAGGTCAGGTTTGAGGTTTGCGGTCAGGTTTGACGTCAGGTTTGAGGTCAGGTTTGAGGTCAGGTTTGAGGTTTGCGGTCAGGTTTGACGTCAGGTTTGAGGTCAGGTTTGAGGTTTGCGGTCAGGTTTGACGTCAGGTTTGAGGTCAGGTTTGATCAGGTTTGAGGTCAGGTTTGACGTCAGGTTTGAGGTCAGGTTTGATCAGGTTTGAGGTCAGGTTTGAGGTCAGGTTTGAGGTCAGGTTTGAGGTTTGCGGTCAGGTTTGACGTCAGGTTTGAGGTCAGGTTTGAGGTCAGGTTTGAGGTTTGCGGTCAGGTTTGACGTCAGGTTTGAGGTCAGGTTTGAGGTTTGCGGTCAGGTTTGACGTCAGGTTTGAGGTCAGGTTTGATCAGGTTTGAGGTCAGGTTTGACGTCAGGTTTGAGGTCAGGTTTGATCAGGTTTGAGGTCAGGTTTGATCAGGTTTGAGGTCAGGTTTGAGGTCAGGTTTGATCAGGTTTGAGGTCAGGTTTGACGTCAGGTTTGAGGTCAGGTTTGAGGTCAGGTTTGAGGTCAGGTTTGAGGTCAAGTTTGAGGTCAGGTTTGAGGTCAGGTTTGACGTCATATTTGAGGTCAGGTTTGACGTCAGGTTTGACGTCGGGTTTGAGGTCAGGTTTGAGGTCAGGTTTGAGGTCAGGTTTGAGGTCAGGTTTGAGGTCAGGTTTGAGGTCAGGTTTGCGGTCAGGTTTGAGGTCAGGTTTGAGGTCAGGTTTGAGGTTTGCGGTCAGGTTTGACGTCAGGTTTGAGGTCAGGTTTGAGGTCAGGTTTGAGGTTTGCGGTCAGGTTTGACGTCAGGTTTGAGGTCAGGTTTGAGGTCAGGTTTGAGGTCAGGTTTGAGGTCAGGTTTGAGGTTTGCAGTCAGGTTTGACGTCAGGTTTGAGGTCAGGTTTAAGGTCAGGTTTGAGGTTTGAGGTCAGGTTTGAGGTCAGGTTTGAGGTTTGAGGTCAGGTTTGAGGTCAGGTTTGCGGTCAGGTTTGAGGTCAGGTTTGAGGTCAGGTTTGAGGTCAGGTTTGAGGTTTGCGGTCAGGTTTGACGTCAGGTTTGAGGTCAGGTTTGAGGTCAGGTTTGAGGTTTGCGGTCAGGTTTGACGTCAGGTTTGAGGTCAGATTTGAGGTCAGGTTTGAGGTCAGGTTTGAGGTCAGGTTTGAGGTCAGGTTTGAGGTCAGGTTTGAGGTTTGCGGTCAGGTTTGACGTCAGGTTTGAGGTCAGGTTTGAGGTCAGGTTTGAGGTTTGCGGTCAGGTTTGACGTCAGGTTTGAGGTCAGGTTTGAGGTTTGCGGTCAGGTTTGACGTCAGGTTTGAGGTCAGGTTTGATCAGGTTTGAGGTCAGGTTTGACGTCAGGTTTGAGGTCAGGTTTGATCAGGTTTGAGGTCAGGTTTGATCAGGTTTGAGGTCAGGTTTGAGGTCAGGTTTGATCAGGTTTGAGGTCAGGTTTGACGTCAGGTTTGAGGTCAGGTTTGAGGTCAGGTTTGAGGTCAGGTTTGAGGTCAGGTTTGAGGTTAGGTTTGGGGTCAGGTTTGACGTCAGGTTTGACGTCAGGCTTGACGTCAGGTTTGAGGTCAGGTTTGAGGTCAGGTTTAAGGTCAGGTTTGAGGTCAGGTTTGAGGTCAACTATGACGTCAGGTTTGACGTCAGGTTTGAGGTCAGGTTTGAGGTCAGGTTTGAGGTCAGGTTTGACGTCAGGTTTGAGGTCAGGTTTGAGGTCAGGTTTGAGGTCAGGTTTGAGGTCAGGTTTGAGGTCAGGTTTGAGGTCAGGTTTGAGGTCAGGTTTGAGGTCAGGTTTGAGGTCAGGTTTGAGGTCAGGTTTGAGGTCAGGTTTCAGGTCAGGTTTGAGGTCAGGTTTGAGGTTTGCGGTCAGGTTTGACGTCAGGTTTGAGGTCAGGTTTGAGGTTTGCGGTCAGGTTTGACGTCAGGTTTGAGGTCAGGTTTGAGGTTTGCGGTCAGGTTTGACGTCAGGTTTGAGGTCAGGTTTGATCAGGTTTGAGGTCAGGTTTGAGGTCAGGTTTGAGGTCAGGTTTGAGGTCAGGTTTGAGGTCAGGTTTGAGGTTTGCGGTCAGGTTTGACGTCAGGTTTGAGGTCAGGTTTGAGGTCAGGTTTGAGGTTTGCGGTCAGGTTTGACGTCAGGTTTGAGGTCAGGTTTGAGGTTTGCGGTCAGGTTTGACGTCAGGTTTGAGGTCAGGTTTGATCAGGTTTGACGTCAGGTTTGACGTCAGGTTTGAGGTCAGGTTTGATCAGGTTTGAGGTCAGGTTTGAGGTCAGGTTTGAGGTCAGGTTTGAGGTCAGGTTTGAGGTTTGCGGTCAGGTTTGAGGTCAGGTTTGAGGTCAGGTTTGAGGTTTGCGGTCAGGTTTGACGTCAGGTTTGAGGTCAGGTTTGAGGTTTTTGGTCAGGTTTGACGTCAGGTATGAGGTCAGGTTTGATCAGGTTTGAGGTCAGGTTTGACGTCAGGTTTGAGGTCAGGTTTGATCAGGTTTGACGTCAGGTTTGATCAGGTTTGAGGTCAGGTTTGAGGTCAGGTTTGATCAGGTTTGAGGTCAGGTTTGATCAGGTTTGAGATCAGGTTGGATCAGGTTTGAGGTCAGGTTTGACGTCATATTTGAGGTCAGGTTTGACGTCAGGTTTGACGTCGGGTTTGAGGTCAGGTTTGAGATCAGGTTTGAGGTCAGGTTTGAGGTCAGGTTTGACGTCAGGTTTGACGTCATATTTGAGGTCAGGTTTGACGTCAGGTTTGACATCAGGTTTGAGGTCAGGTTTGAGGTCAGGTTGGAGGTCAGGTTGGAGGTCAGGTTTGACGTCAGGTTTGACGTCAGGTTTGGCGTCAGGTTTGACGTCAGGTTTGAGGTCAGTTTTGAGGTCAGGTTTGACGCCAGGTTTGACGTCAGGTTCGGGGTCAGGTTCGAGGTCAGGTTTGAGGTCAGCTTTGACGTCAGGTTTGAGGTCAGGTTTGAGGTCAGGTTTGACATCAGGTTTGATGTCAGGTTTGACGTCAGGTTCGAGGTCAGGTTTGACGTCAGGTTTAACGTCAAGTTTGACGTCAGGTTTGAGGTCAGGTTTGAGGTCAGGTTTGAGGTTAGGTTTGGGGTCAGGTTTGACGTCAGGTTTGACGTCAGGCTTGACGTCAGGTTTGAGGTCAGGTTTGAGGTCAGGTTTAAGGTCAGGTTTGAGGTCAGGTTTGAGGTCAACTATGACGTCAGGTTTGACGTCAGGTTTGAGGTCAGGTTTGAGGTCAGGTTTGAGGTCAGGTTTGACGTCAGGTTTGAGGTCAGGTTTGAGGTCAGGTTTGAGGTCAGGTTTGAGGTCAGGTTTGAGGTCAGGTTTGAGGTCAGGTTTGAGGTCAGGTTTGATCAGGTTTGACGTCAGGTTTGATCAGGTTTGAGGTCAGGTTTGACGTCAGGTTTGATCAGGTTTGAGGTCAGGTTTGAGGTCAGGTTTGATCAGGTTTGAGGTCAGGTTTGATCAGGTTTGAGATCAGGTTGGATCAGGTTTGAGGTCAGGTTTGACGTCATATTTGAGGTCAGGTTTGACGTCAGGTTTGACGTCGGGTTTGAGGTCAGGTTTGAGATCAGGTTTGAGGTCAGGTTTGAGGTCAGGTTTGACGTCAGGTTTGACGTCATATTTGAGGTCAGGTTTGACATCAGGTTTGAGGTCAGGTTTGAGGTCAGGTTGGAGGTCAGGTTGGAGGTCAGGTTTGACGTCAGGTTTGACGTCAGGTTTGGCGTCAGGTTTGACGTCAGGTTTGAGGTCAGTTTTGAGGTCAGGTTTGACGCCAGGTTTGACGTCAGGTTCGGGGTCAGGTTCGAGGTCAGGTTTGAGGTCAGCTTTGACGTCAGGTTTGAGGTCAGGTTTGAGGTCAGGTTTGACATCAGGTTTGATGTCAGGTTTGACGTCAGGTTCGAGGTCAGGTTTGACGTCAGGTTTAACGTCAAGTTTGACGTCAGGTTTGAGGTCAGGTTTGAGGTCAGGTTTGAGGTTAGGTTTGGGGTCAGGTTTGACGTCAGGTTTGACGTCAGGCTTGACGTCAGGTTTGAGGTCAGGTTTGAGGTCAGGTTTAAGGTCAGGTTTGAGGTCAGGTTTGAGGTCAACTATGACGTCAGGTTTGACGTCAGGTTTGAGGTCAGGTTTGAGGTCAGGTTTGACGTCAGGTTTGAGGTCAGGTTTGAGGTCAGGTTTGAGGTCAGGTTTGAGGTCAGGTTTGAGGTCAGGTTTGAGGTCAGGTTTGAGGTCAGGTTTGAGGTCAGGTTTGAGGTTTGCGGTCAGGTTTGACGTCAGGTTTGAGGTCAGGTTTGAGGTCAGGTTTGACATCAGGTTTGATGTCAGGTTTGACGTCAGGTTTGACGTCAGGTTTGACGTCAGGTTTGAGGTCTGGTTTGAGGTCAGGTTTGAGGTCTGGTCTGGTTTCATGTCAGGTGTTTGACGTCAGGATTGAGGTCAGGTTTGACGTCAGGTTTGACGTCAGGTTTAAGGTAGCATGCGAGGGGGGTAGCATGCGAGGGTGCTAGCATGCGAGGTGGGCTGTTAAGGTCCAACTCTCCACACCCATTCCACTCGGCATTCCGCGCTTTCCTTCTCCCTCCCACCCCCAATCTGCCCACTCCCTCGTTCTCACTACGAGCAGCGAGCGGCAGCTGTGCGGGCTGTCAAGGTCTACCATAGAGGCGCAGAACTCTCGGCGCACTGTCTCTCCCTACTAAATCAACGCACAGCACCAATCGACCTATGTTGCGCCTGACGCCCTGGAACGTCCGGACGCTGGACGCGTCAAATCGGTTTGACGCTGGACGTTCGGGGAACAAATGTTCGGGCAGCCCGAAAAAAAAAATCCTGCACGAAATTGACTCGCGATTTCATCGCGACCAGAATTGACGATGAAATTGCCAACTGGGGTCCGTGTTTTTTACCTAAAAAACGCAACCCTCATTTATTCCCCCCCACACATTTGTACCCATCCACATCTACTTCTCCCAACATGGTCGACCCCCAACTAAACTAGAGAACCAGATCTAGGTCGACATTACACAGATCTGTTTCTCTCGACATTGCCAAGCATTCCTTGCACTAGAATCCGCCAGTCACGCTACTAAGCCTTCCTAGCTAAAATTAGGTTAAGGCGATTAAGATATCATGTCAACTCCTAGTTCCGCCGGTCATTCCGTTAGTGCCTCCACGCCTTCTGCAGGTGGTGTGGAGGGAGAACGCAAGTACGACGAAATGCCTAACCATCCCGTGTACAAGCATTATTTATTTTTTCGTTTCCAGTAGCATGCGTTGCACCGCTCATCTTGCTGATTTTTTTACACCTGCCCGGAAAACATTTTTGCCCTGCCCGGACTAGCGTCAAGCGGGCGTCCAGGGCAGAGGGCACCGGGCGTCAAGCGTCTGGACGCCCCCTTCCAGACGCCAGCGGTAAAAACGCCTGACGCGTCAGGCGCAACATAGCAATCAACATGCAAGACCCCCTGTCTCACCACGAGCGCCAGCTGTGTGGTCTGTCGAGGTCCATCACGGAGGAGCAGAACTCGCGGCGCACGTGGCACGGCAGGTTCTCCCGGTAGTACCGCTCGTCCAATAGGAACACGTCTATCTGCTGACCTGGCAGCGCCTCGTTCAGGTGGTACTGAGGGTGAGCGTGCAACGATAGTAGATTGAAGGGGAAGTGAAACATTGAAGGAAAAAAGGATCAGTCAGTCAGCAGAAACAGCAAACAAGCTGGAGGGGGAGCAATTGCATGAAGAGTAAGCAACGGCTGGAGGGGAGATCCTATCAACCACAAGTCACAAACTGGGCATACGGAATCATACTATAGGCCGGTCAACACATGCAGCAGCAGACCGCAAGCTAGAAATTTACCGACACAAGCGATAAGGCAAACACCCTCTGCCGCCCTCCCCTTTCTTCCCTTCCCCCCCTCCCCGGCCCTTCTCCCCCACTCCTCCTTCCCCCCCTCCTCCTCCCATCCCCTCCTGCCCAACTCGCCCCTCACCACGGCCTGGATTCTATCTCCCTCTCTCCTCCCCCCCCCCTCCATCCCCCTTCTCCCTCCCTTCCTCCTTTGCCCCTTCCTCTCCCCTCCACCCCTCACCACAGCCTGGATGCCATCTCCGCGGTCACGCCGCGGGTCCTCTTTGGGCGCGCCCAGGGCGTCAAGGAAGACGGTCTTGAGCGGGTCCTTGTGCATCAGTCGTTTGTACCCGTGCGCCCTGCTCACACAGGGATAGGGGTGAGGTGAGTGAGGGTGGGGGTGTCAAGTGAGAGTTAGACAGGGCTACCTATCGGCTAAGGGGAATTGAGAGAGTGTGAAGGAGGAATGCAGGTGAGAAGTGTGGGTGAGGAGTGTGGGTGGGGAAGGGCGTGAAGGGAAACGCACCAGCCGAAGTCCCGGTCATCATACACGCCCAGGATGCTGCGCGGGCACGCGGACGGATCAGAGCCATCGGGGATCGGCGTCACGTTGCTCGGCTTGTAGTGCGGACACATGAACTGCAGAAACTGCAACACGGTCATTCCAACCCCCCTCCCATCCATCCAATCCAACCGAGCCCATGCCCCCCACGTAATCCAAATGAATCCAGTCAGATCCATTTCACCCAGCACATCCAATTCTCAATCCTCCCCCCCAGAGACAGACAGAAACCATTGACAAAGCATGAACGCTTTTCATGTGGTGCTCGGGTTGCTGCTACTCAGGTAGCACGCAGAGGGATCAGCACACCATCAGTCAGGCCAAGAGCAGAACACAACAGAGCATGAGCAGAGCACCAAAGCAGCACGAACCGACACGAGCAGCGCACAGAGCTTGATCAGAGCAGAGTGCTGATGTTGGAACGAACATGAATGCAAGAGATGCAATGCAAGCATGCGGCCATACTTTTATGTAATCTGGGTTCTGTAATTGCTGCTGCATCCGAGTGATGGCATACTTGCTGTTTCCTGGAGAGCCAGGGGGAAGGGGGGAACAGAAGAGAGTGGGACCGAGGGTAGCACAGGTTCAGGTGAGAATGTGGACAGGGATGAGGTGCTTGAACTCCTAGAGAATATATGAATTCTGCATTTAGTTGTCAACTTTTGGCATTGTTACAGCTCAGAATTGGTTTTTTTTCTGGAAGAAACACTTCAAGTGCTCACCTCTGACACATGATATGCCCCGTTGTTGAAACCAGTCGCTGGTACAGTTACATTGTGGATGTAACGGCCACCGTGTACAGTTCACCTCGGGCTCATCCAGATAAGCCATGTCACCAAGCCTGATCAGATGACACATGGAACAGGAAGAAGTAAGCCACAAGCTTCTGAAACTTAGGGTTTCCAAGAAAACGATCGCATCTGAGATTAACGGTCTCTCCGCATTGACTAAGGTTAGGGTTACATGAAGAACCAATCCCAAGGGACTGACGTGGCTCACCATATCCACACGTCAGGCGAGGACGGAATGACGGCTCGTGTCCACACTGGTTGCGACGTGTTCTCCGGAGTTGTCCCAGACCCGAACGCTATTCTACGCACTCGCCGAGTGGTCAGAAACGCCCACATCGCTTTAGGGTTTCCTAGGAACGGAGCGATCCCGGACATCAAGAATGACGAGAGAGCTAACGCGATGACGAAGGCGATGAAGAGAAACCGTAGCATTCGCCACGTTCTGGGAAGCATAAGCGGGGGTCGGCGAGAGAAGGACGGGCGTTGCTTTGGCTTGTGCTTTTGCTTCTGCTTTATCGCATCGCTCTGCTTCTTGTGACTCGCTGCCAGAGTGAATCCGCTTCCCATTCTGCCGGTTGCTTGCGAGTAGGAGGGAGAGAATTGGGCTCCGCTTGACAGGATATGTGTGGTGTCTCTACTGGTGCCGATGTGCAGATCGCCATTTCTGTGACCCGATGACGACATCGAGTCGAGCCCCTCGATGTCGTAATGAAGATGAGCTACCTATTACGAACAACCAAGAACACTATTGATCTGTAGATTGATATAGGTATCGAGTGGGTTGGTCGATAGGTTGATCACTCGCGGCTCGCCTAGCGTGGTATCTGACGGCAAAACTGACACAGCTTCATTGACTAAAACAAGAATCCATGATTTGGTATCTAACAGCCGCGACGAAGGAACCTGAGTACAGAAAAGAGGCTGTGAGTAATGCCGTGCTGCATTCTTTCAGTGCACGATTCTCAAGCAAGTAAATGGAGGCAGAGATGAAGTATGGCCGCCATTTTTTAGAAACAGCCTGACCGAAGCGGTCCAGTTGAAGCCTGTTGAGAGACAGAAACAAGGTGAAGCCCGCGAAGCAATCTTATTGGTGGACATCTGCAACAAAAAGTTATGTCTAGGCGATGCTTGTAACCCACTCGCGGCTGCTCGCTCGAAATTGCCGTTGCGATGCGATGCTTGCGACTTTTGTTCAAAGAACGTGGGTTCTCCTCTCCTTGTCATGTTCGCGAAACAGTTCCGCAAATTTCCTCCGAAACTGTGTCTCGGTAAAGGTTAGAACAGATGAGCTTGCACATTCGAGAAACACTCGTCACCGAGCAGGCGATATATCCAAAAATGTTAAATGAGTTGTGGGGATTCCAGACCTTTTGCTCACCGAGGGGCCGTAGTCACTTCTCGCAGCGAAAGGGCAAGGGAAGGGGGGGCGGGGCAATCCTGGATGCTGATTTTTGCGCGTGCTGGATTCCTGCGCTGTGCATTTCTCCGCCGCATCCCCCCTCCGCTTCGCAGCGCTGGCATCACAGCACAGCACAAATGAAGTTGCGGTCTTCCCCGCCACGGGATCCCCGCGCACAATCTGCGTCACTTGCAGTTTACGCCAGCGGGATGCTGACGTCCGCCCAAGCCCCGACAAACATCGTCGCTGGGGCAAAACAAATTCTCGTGCTCTTGGCTGTTTGCCGAATTGCCAGTCGTGCAAAAATTCACACGCGAGACGGGGAATCGAAGGGGCAAGCAGAGCAGAATTGGGTTTGGTTGGTGGTGTGGTGGTGAGATCAGATGGTGATGCGTTGCGTGCGACCGGGGAACACATCCGCCCCGGGCCGGGTCTGACAGATCTTGTCATGCCATCGTCGATGAGTGTTGACCATGGACGGTGGTTCTTCTCAAGCTCTGGCCCTCAACCTCGAACTTGTAGTGAGTACATAACTCACTTGTGAGAGAAGCCTTTCGGTGTGACTAGAGTTCATTACCACAATAGTCAGCCTGAACGATCTCTACCGCTCGCCCCCTTGCGCTTTCTTCCTAGTTCCCAGTTCGCTCGAACGCCTCGTCCCGTTCCACTTTCTCCCTTCCCGCGTTCCTCCTGCTCTATTTGTTCCTCATTATACAGCGCAGCCACACAAGCCTCCGCGAGCTGCTTCGTAGATCCTCCGAGAAACGCAGCGTCCTCTTACTCACGACTTCACGCACCCGGACCGCGCTGGGGTGTCTTCAACTGAGAAGCAGACCTTCAGTATGGACTTCGTAATGCGAGCGTCGTTAGCGGATCCGTCTATATCGGGACCACCGATAAGCAGTAGTTCCACGGGCGAGAGACCGCCGTTGCTGACACCGGAACAGGGCCGGATTGTGCGGGAGACATTCGCCGAGTTCGTGGAGCCAAACGCCGATCAGCACGCCATCATTCTCTTCCTCATGTATGCACCCCCTCATAGCCACGTAATAATACATTTGTTTTGAGACGTCTCAAAACAAATTTGTTATCCCGAGTTCGTGGAGCCGAACGCCTTTCAGAACGCCATCATTCTCTTCCTCATGTACGGAACCACTCATACCCATCGTGTGGCGAATTCTGAGATGCTTTTCGCAACACTTGAGCAGCTATGCGTGTAACCCGGCCCTCACCCACTTACTCCAGCATTCCTCCCTCTCCCTTACCCTGTTCTCCCCTTGCCCGCATTCCGCCTTTCCTCTTTTCCCTTCCCCAATCCCGCCGCCCCCCCTCAACCGACACCCCCACCCCCTTCCCCCCCTCCCTCCCAAACCCCCTTTCCTCTCTCACCAGTGTTTTCGACATTTCCCCCGACGGCCGCAACCTCTTTTCCTACGTGCGCAACTCGACGGAACCCGCGCCGCTGAACAAGCGGCTGCAGGAGCACGCGACGCACGCCTTCGGGCTCATGTGCGAAGCGATCATGCAGATGGACGACGCGGATGCGGTCGAGAAAAAAGTCACGCCGAAATTCATGTCCTTGGGGTGTAGACATCTAAATTACGGTGTGGCTGCTGACGATACGCCGATATTCAGAACAGCATTTTTGAAAACGTTGGGGAAGGCAATGGGGGCCAGGTGGCGTGGAGTGGTGGAGGATGCATGGAGTCAAGGGTTCGACCTTTTGGAATACGTGGTCTGTAAAGGCATGGACAAATAGGGGAATGTGACTTCTGTCTATCGCCATTAGGTTGTGAACCTATATACGGTAGATTCACAACCCTAGAAGCGTGGGCTGTATGTACACATACGGTAGTAGTTTCAACTCTTTAGTCAGCTCTGTGTGGTCTCCCCTTCACCTGTATGTAAAATGGTATACATTGGACCTTACTCTACCTTCCTTTAAAAAACGACGTTGAAAGTAATGCCTGGGGCAGCAGCAACTGCATGAGATGCAGTGCACAATACAATATGTGCGCCTGTGTGATGGTTACAGAGTTACAGTGTAAACACTTATTAGTGGGTAGCTTTCTCTTCGCTCTTAGATTGCAACAGCTCATACTAGTAGCGAATTGGACCATCTAGACTGCCAACAGCAAACTGCAAGCACACACAGGAACAGAGGAAAGAAAACCATTCAAGCAAGCAATAAGGAAAGACAATGCAGCAGCACAGGCACATGTGATGCAAGGGGCTTCATCTCACAGGCATCACCAGTTGCATTAACCTCACCTGTCTCACAATCGGGTTGTCTGTCGTGTCAAACTCCTCCGTGGGCCCCTCCCACACCACCTCCCCTCCGTACAGGAACAGCAGCCTGCATGCAACACAGATTCCAACACTCAGAACAGGCGAGTGGAATCCAAATACATCTGGAAACATCTTTTGGGATGCCTCAAGTCAACTCCCAGGGGACATCATGACCCTCTCGGGTTCTGGAATCTTAATTCCCACCCATCCCACCATCACAGGTGCAGGACCTGCCATGGCCTGGGTCGGGTTGCCACAAGCTAGGTTGGCGGTGGGGGAAGGGGTCTGACAAAAGGGAGAGGGGGAGACAGACAAGACCTGTCAATGCAACGCAGCGTGCTGACCTGTCAACAGCTCGCCGAATCGTGCTGTGCTGATGTGTCACGACAATGTATGACGACACTGATGCCATTCTGCGAGCCTTAGAGCCGCCAACGCTGCCAACGCCGCTACCATCCCTGCTGCTCCCACCCGCACCACCACCCACCCCTCTCCCTCCTCCTACTCCTTCATCCTCTGAATCCTCAGACTCTGTTTCAAAATCCGACTCCAGCCCAGCCGCGATCTCCGCAGTCACAGGCACAGGCACCGACGACCCCACGTGGAGCGAGCGAATCAAATCTTCCACCACCGTGGACGCAATCGGATCTAGCCCCGCGGTTGGCTCGTCATACATCACCACCTCCTCCTCCAGCTGTGGTGCATCGCTGTCTGACACGATCGCCCGCGCCAGCGCTACTCGCTTCTTCATACCGCCTGAGAGTTCCGAGGGAAATCGTTCCTCCACGTTCTGAGGGGCGGAGGGCAGACAGGGCAAGAGGATAAGATGGAGGGGAGGGGGTTGAAAGAGAGCAGTGGCAGGAGGATCAGATCAGATGAGGGGTGGGAGTGAAGGGGAGGTAGCAGAAAGGAAAAAGCAGGAAACGAGATCCGGGACAGTGAGGAAAGAGAAAACTTGCTGTTCCTTTTGGGGCCCACTGTGGCTCACCTTGAGCCCCACTGCCTCTCACCTTGAGTCCCACCGCCTTGAGGCTGTCCTTCACTCTCAGGCGAATCTCCTCTTCCGACAGCCGCGAGTGCTCGTATCTGATGTGACACAATCGAGGTGAGGGGATTTCCCAGGTTGGCTGAGCGCAGTGGACAAGGGATCTCTTACAGGGACGTGAAGTACGGGCAAGGGCAATCATATGACAAGGAGCGGGATGGTCTAGAGAGGCGGGTGACTCACAGCAAGAAGCCCACATTCTCGCGCACGGTCAAAGAGTCAAAGAGAGCTGCGCTTTGAAACACCTGAAAGTTGATGAGGGATTGGGGAGCAAACAGGTGTGATATGAATTTATTTCAAATACAAATAAAAAAGATCAGAAACTACCGCTTTTCACTACAATAAGAAACTTTCTTTCTAAAAGTTGAAAGAACATTTCACAACCCTCAGGTCACATTCACAAGAGAATAGGCTGATCGACAAACAAGCGATTCCTCAGTCCATTGAACGCCTTACCAGACCAATCCGCAAGCCCACGTTCTCCTGATCACTGATCAACCCCTCTCGCTTCTTGCCGCATATCCACACCTCGCCCTGAAAGAGACAGACAGGGAAAAGAGGGTGGTTGGGGCCAAGTGGAGATGGCATGGCATGCATATGATAAGATGCACATGCTGGGATGCACACGATGGGCTGCACATGATGGGATGCACATGATGGGATGCACCTGGTGGGATGGACCTGATGGGATGCACATGCTGCAAAGGAGCACAAAGTTCTTACCTTGTCAGGAGCAAGCAGACCCGCCATGATCTTCAGAATCGTTGACTTGCCCGTGCCAGACGGCCCTATCACCCCCACTGCCTCGCCCCTCCGGATCTGACCCGTACACGGATGCATCCAGGGCGGTGGGTGGGAGCAAATGGAAGGGGGGAGAAGGCAGGAACGTGTTGGTGGGGCAACGACACACACAGACACGGACAGACATGCAGAGATGCGGAGAGAGTGGCAGACAGACGGGAAAAACGCACCTTGAACGACGCGCCTCTGAGGATGTGCCTGCTGCCAAACGACTTGTGCACGTCACCATTGAAAATGCTCAAAAGTGACACGAGCGTACCTTGAGCGACGCGCCTCTGAGGATGTGTTTGCTGCCGAACGACTTGTACACGTCCTTGAGCTCTATCAGCACATCGTCGTCACTCGCCTCCTGCGCTGCCGTGTGCGCGCCAGCCTGACTCGTGCTCTGCGTGTTGGCCAGTGGGGTGGTGGGAATGGTGAGGCACAAATGAACAATTTTACAGCGCCTCAAACCCTACCCGCCAGCTTGACTCGAGCTTAGTGCGTAGGAAGGTGGGGTGGCGGACGGTGGGACGAAGGGTATTCACTCCTGAGGAGCCTCAAAGAGCTGGCCTCTGCCTCACAGCTTGACTCGGGTTCTGCGTGCGTTGTACAGTGGGTGATGGTAGGCATGGTGAGGTGAGGGGTCAGAGAAAGCTGTGGCGTCTCCCTTCAGTCAGCCCTCATCCTCCCTCTGTTAAGTTAGGGAAGGGGAGGATGAGGGCTGACTTAAGGGAGATCAAGGAAGGCAGGAAGTCAGGAAGGCAGGAAACTAACTGCGAACCTTGAGCGATCCATTCTCGCCAGATACGGTCGCGACGGAAGGAATCGTGGCCCTTGGATCATCGGCTGACGCGGCGGAGCACCGCACTGCACCGCAACACCGCCGTGTTGACGACCCCACCGCCCCGACGTCTTTATATCGAGACCGACTTCGTTTTTCGCACGCGACGCTTAGTAACGCATGCTCGTTGTGTTTCCGGAGCGAGAGCGATTGTTGTTGCTGTCGGCGCGGGCAGCAGGCGACGGAAGGAAGCGTCGTCGTACCACGGATCGCAACGCGCGAGAGGCAGGCACACGCGGTCATGGCACCGCAGAGAACAACGACGATGGTTGCTAAAGAGGAAACGAGAGCTGATAAGACTTCCTCGGCAAGAACGGAAATGGCTGAACGATTCACAGGAGCATAGAACGACGATCCCCTGGGGTGAGAGTAGTGACAGTCTGGTTCGTTTATCAACGAAACTTATGGTATGCGATGTAGTAAGTTCGAAGAGTGTTTAATTGCACTGCATGACCATGGATCGTCCGGATAAGAAGAAACTACACAAGACCGCCTGACCTACACAGACCACCTTAGGTCGCTGGCCTTGATTCTACCCAAGCACTGAGAGCAAGTATAGTATGCCATTCACTTCCCGGGAATTAGTTTCTGTTGAGGAGGCTAGCGGAGAGAAGTCCGCGTGTTGTGGCTTTGAGGCGAAGGCGGGAAAACGAGTGTGCAGGCTGAGGAGTCGCGTGACAAAATCTGGGCTGGAATGACATCGAGGCTGACGTGTCACAGTGCTTCCTTCGAAAGTACACATGTACAATGATTCACTAATCACAGGACACTAGACCTAAATACAAGCCTACCAATTCCCTGCCTGCCCACCTACTTATAGGTCTAAACTTTTAGCAAAATTATGTCGTGGCCTACAGCCTAAAGAGCTAAGCATAATGCAGTTGAACCGTACAATAATTTATTCATATCAGTGGCTAGAGACCCGGCCAATGGCTTGGTGGCAGATCGCCTCCAGCGTCCCCAAGATCTGAGACTGGTCTCTCGACGAACCAGTCTCACCACCCTCAGACAAAGCCACCATTGTGCGAAGCAATGCCGACACATCTTCCTCCCATTGCGAATCACCCCTCTGCACCCCTTGCAACGCTCTTGCTCCTAACGTGGCCTGGTGGGCCCTATGCGACTGTACACGAGAATACGCCGCAAGTGCGAGAAATTTCACAGAAACCAAAGCTGAAGCAGGGTCTGATCGGCCACCAGCACTTGCACTCGCCACTTGGCAAGTCGTCAGAATAGCATCCAGATTCCGCCGCACCTCCTGCCGTTCCTCCCTATCCAATTGAACCACCCTTGCCACCACACCGTTTGCATCCTCCCTGTAATCATCTTCATCACTGTCTTCCTGATCCAATTGTGCTAAATCCACATCCGCATCTTCCGGTATCACACAATGCTTGCCCAACTTGTAACCCCCTTCTCCTCCTCCGGCTTTGCCCCTGCGGAAGCTGCTTTTCCTAGCCCTTACTGGAGCAGACCCGCTGTGAGGCTGGTCTACAGGAGACTTGCCCTTGTCAGCTGCAGCGCCTGCAGCACCTCTCCCATTGGCGTGCTTTCTCCACCGTGTCGCTCCCGTTGCCGCAGCAACTCCTCCCGTCACACCCATCACACGTGCGGACCCAGAGACCCCTTCCTCATCCTTCTCTGCCTTCTCCCCCCCATCCTCCTCCTCCTCCTGCTCGTTCTGCGCAGATGCAAACGCCCTCCCAGCCATACGATCGGAGGCACCACCACCACTGCTGCTCCTGCCAACACCAGCACCAGCTGCTGCTCCAGACCTCCCTGCTGCCTTGCCACCACCAGCACTCGCCGCAGAGACGCTCCCAGGGGATTGAGCAAGGCGGAGCGGGGAAGGGAGGGAGGGGGAGGGAGAGGGAGCAGGAGAGGAGCTAGCAGAGGGGCCGCGAGAGGGTGCGATTGACCCAGAATCAGCAGCGCCGGCAGCAACAGGCTCACGGGATGCGTGGCGGGGAGTCGATGGAGAGGAGGAGGAAGGGAGTTCGGCGCAAATGCGGGCTAAGTGTCTGTTGAGCTTAACTAAGAGCGCCATGTGGAGCTCGCGGGTGGTGGTCTTGATGACCTTGCGTGCCGGTATGCGCAGAGGAAGCTTCTTGCCTGCAATCACCACATCCGCATCGTACAGGATTATGCTCTCCAGCCGCCCCTCCATTCCCATCACTGAGGTTATGTCTGCGCCCAGGGTGGACGTGGGGAGGGGAAGGGGACGAAGCAGGGAACAGGAAACGTATTAGTGCAAGTCAGATAGGTACAGAAAAGAACGGAGATTCACAAGCATGTAATGGTCCCACCTTTGAGGGGGATCTGCCAGTAGAAGACGTTGCGCTGGCAGTCGTAGAAGATGAGGCACGCAACAGTGAAGAGCACTGCCTCGCGCGTTCTGAGACGCCTCAAAACTATGAAAGAAGGAACAAGCATGTCACGTTCGTACCCTTAAGAGGGATCTGCCAGTAGAAGACGTTGCGCTGGCAGTCGTAGAAGATGAGGCGAGCAATGGTGAAAAGCACTGCCTTGCGCCCCGACGTCTGCAGATGGTCCAACAGGTGCTCGTCACGGTACCGCCCAAAGTCCAGGATGGCCAAGACCAACTTCAGCTCCACACTGTCCTCTGGCTCGAGCTGGGGGGAAGAGTTGGAGGGAAGTAGGGAGTGGGGGAGTGGAAAGGAGTGCAAGAGGTGCTCATCACTGTACTGCCCAAAGTCCAGGATGGCTAACACCAATTTCAGCTCCACACTGTCCTCTGGCTCCAGCTGAAAAGGGTGGCAGGAGTTTTGGGGGAGTGGAAGTTGTGAAAGTGATGCTCACTGTGATAGAGGCTAAAGTCGAGGGTGGTCAACACCAGAGGTAAGGAGGGAGCGATGGAAGTAGAGCAGCAAAAATTATGAGTAACACGAGAAAAATAGGTGTCGAAATAGATAAATAAACAATCAGTCAGATCACGTTTACCACAGTCTCGACTCACCGCAATCGCATCATTTCGCCCAAACGTGCTCGGAAGTCGGATGCGCGGGACAGTCCGCCTTGACACATCCCCCCCAATCGCCCGGATCCCCGTGCCGGCGCTCTCAGTCAGCGTCGACGCAAACCCCAGCAGCCCCGACAGCGGCTTGGTGACCAGCCCAACCACCCCTTTGCCCACGCCCTTCACTGCGCCTACGGCCCCCTCCCTGCGTGCGCCCTCCAGAGGCTGCAGCACCAGCCCTGTGACGGCCCCCACAAAGCCCAGCCCCAGGTCCTGCGCTCCTCGCAGCACCTGCTGCGATGTTCCCTCTGGCCGCTGGCTGAACCTGAAGGGGGGTTGTTTGGGGGAGGGGTTGGGGGTGGGGGAGACGGGAAGGGGATTGGGTGGAGGGCTTGGGTTCGGCAGATGAGCTGCATTCATGTGAGTGTGGTGACGGCGCCCTCCAGTTTACCTAACTGTCTGCAAAGAAAACACCTCAAAGAAACCCCTTGCAAGAGGTCACCTTTGTTCATTCCTGATTCTAGCAGCGCCCGCAGGTGTACCCTCTGTGTGAATGAGTTGTACCTCTGGATGAAGGAGTCGTCGAAGGTGAGCTTGGCGAAGCCGGTGCCGATGCCGCCAGCGAGGGAGCTGATGGAGTGCAGCACGCCGTATGACGAGTGCTTCATCAGACTCACCGTGCCCTTCATGGCTCCGCTCAGAAACTCCTCCGGCCTGCCAGCCAGAAGGATGGGGGAGAGGGGAGACGGGGAGTAGGGGGAAGGGGGAGAGGGAGAAGTGGGAGAGGGGACGAGAGACACAGGAGGAGAGGGATTGAGGGAGGAGGGGGATAAGGTTCGGGGCAGAGCCAGAGGGAGATGATGGAGTGCAGCACGCCGTACGACGAGTGCTTCACCAGACTCATTGTGCCCTTCACCGCCCCGCTTAGAAACTCCTCCGGCCTGCCAGCCAGGGGGGCGCGGGGGCAGGGGTGGGGGAAGGGGGGAGATGGGGAGGAGTGAGGGTAAGACCGGGGAGAGAGGCTGAGGGGGAAGTGGATACGATCAGGGGCAGAGGGAGAATGTTTTGAAACTTCTAGACTTGACAACACACGGTCCTTCAGCACCCTATTGACGAAGCCCTCATAACTGGAAGAATTTTGTAGGAAAGGGAGGAGGACGGTCCGTCCATGCAGAAAACCATGGGGACACCACTACCAGAGGTGGGCATGGGGACACCACTACCAGAGGTGAGCATGGGGACACCACTACCAGAGGTGAGCATGGGGACACCACTACCAGAGGTGAGCATGGGGACACCACTACCAGAGGTGAGCATGGGGACACCACTACCAGAGGTGAGCATGGGGACACCACTACCAGAGGTGAGCATGGGGACACCACTACCAGAGGTGAGCATGGGACGAGCATGGGAAAGAGAAGAGACGAGAGATGCAAGGTTCAAAAGGGCGGAGGGAGGGTAAGGCATCACTCACGTGGTGGCAGAGGCAGGCTCGACAAAGAAGTCCATGACCCCTGTGGCGAGATTGTCCACCAGGGACAGCTGGGGAAGGCCGCATTCGGGGCACACGGGAGGTGTATGGAGGACAGAAATGCATCAACACATATTTACTCACGTTCGGATAAGAACGCAGAGGGGACGGAGGAATCAGAAATGCAGTGGAGATATGTGCAAGCAGCCGATGGAGGAACGAAGAAACTGGAGGAGCATACCGGGGCGCCGAGCAGCTCGACGGAGCCGAGGATCTTGTGGAGCCCCTGCAGCAGCTGCACGCCGTAGTGGCGCAGCACGTACGTCTGCAGCGTGCTCTGGTTCTGAAACGCGTTGTCCAGCACCAAACTGGTGCACACGCAGAGCGGGGAAGAGGACAATGAGATTGGGGAGGAAGACAATAAGGTGGGAGAAGCACGTTTCTTGAGGTGCTACGACCATTCTCACGCCTGTTTGGGTCTCAACAAAGCTCAAGTGAGAAACATCAAGGGAAATTCAGCACAAGCTGCCATATGGAAATCACTTTTCAGAATTCTCAAGGGGTTCTGAAGTGTCACTCGGAGCTGAAGCCGAGCTTTGCCATGAGGATGGAGAATAACACGTTGTACACACCTGTTGAGCCTCAGCGGGGCTCGAGTGAGCGAGATGAGGGGGAACTCCGCAGAGGAAGCCGTGGTCCTGAGGTGCAACTCAGAGTTACTCCCACCTCACCGGACTGTACTTACACACCTGTTGAGTCTAAGCGGGGCTCGGGTGAGCGAGATGAGTGGGAAGCCAGCAGTAGACGCAGTGGTTCGGAGGTGCCACTCGGAGCTGCTGCCAGAGGGCGGTGGCGCGTCGCTCTTGATGGGGTTCATGACGAGCGTGACGTTGATGCGCATGGACTGCACCTGGAAGCGCTCAAAGTACCACCGCAGGCCCTGGTTGCCCGCCACCCAGCTGCTGCTGTTCACTAACGGCTCCAACGGCTCCGACTTAACTAAGTTCCGGCGAGACATCGGGGAAACCATGGTGGCATCGCGTGCCTGGAGAGAGAGGAGAAGGAGAAAAAAGGCACGGGGAAGAGGGGAAGGGGAAAAGGGGTATGTGCAATTTGCTTGGATCATGTTTTTTTTCCGAGGACAAAAGTTGCGGGGAGAGAGGGTAGAAAAAGGGTGAAAACGCTCCAACTCAGGTTCCACACAGACCAGGTAAGTCTTGGTGATGGGAGCCCCGGTCATATCCTCCACCAAATCCTCGTCACCTTGCTTCTTCTCCTCCTCCTCCCCACCCCGCTTCTCCTTATCCTGCCACAGGTCCTCCATGGGTAGCTGCTGCAGGTATGCCACTGCCGTGTCCACAAAGTCCTCCTCCAAAACCAGGTCGAACTCTTGAAGCTGGAAGAGAAAGCGGCGGTAGTAGACGATGGAGGGGTGCTGCAGCAGGCGCGTGAACTCCACTGACACGAACGCCTTCTCCTTCTCCTTGGGGTCCGTGCTCAGCATGCTCGCTAGCGATGCCTGGTTCGCCAGCTCCTTGCCCTGCTCCATGAACAGGGCTTCTGCGGGGAAGGCCTGGGAGGGAGAGAACACGGGGCAATGCAAAGAGAAGAATTACTGTAGGGTTGATGTGAAAGTCAGTGTGCCGCGAGTGTGAGAGAGTCAACATATTTCTTACAATCGCGAGAGGGAGATGGGTGGGGGGGGGGGGGGGGGGGAAACTCAAGCATGTTGCAAGAAAGCACAGGGAGATCTGAGCCGAGGCTCTGACCTGGGTGCGCGAGAGCACAACAGGGTTGCGAGCCGTGAGCAGTTGATTGTCCACCTGCAGTTTTCCCACCTCCACCTTGCCCGCCACCTCCTTCACCTGCTCCCCATACACCGTGCGCCAGGCAGGGATGGGAGAAGGGAAGGGGGAGGGAATGTGGCGAAGGGTGGTGGGTGGGTATGAGCAGCCGGTTGTCCAACTGCTGCTTGCTCGCCACCTCTCACATGCCTAGCCAGCCCCTCCTGTTTCCCCCTCTCTACCCTCCGCTTTCCCCCTGTGCCTGTGCGGCTCACTGACTTCTCCCAGGAACAGCAAATGTCTTCCAGCACCACGAGCATGATCTCTCTCACGTACCCACCCTCCACCCAACCACCTCTCACATGTCTAGCCAACTCTCTCCCTCTCCCCATTACTCCCCCCTACTCCCCCATTCCGCATGCGGCTCACCGACTCCTCCCAGGAGCAGCAGATGTCTTCCAGCAGCACCAGCATGATCTCTCGCGGCAGGCGGTCCACCACGGACACGGTCATCCCGTGCAGGTTCACCTGGGGGCAGTTGGCACGTGTGGGGGGAGAGAGGGGGTGGGATGGGGAATGGGGTGACGGGAAAAGGCGAGGAATATTATGGACGGAGTCAGGCAGAAGGGGCGGTGGGAAGCGAGGCAAGAAGGTGAAGAAGTGTGGGGCAATGGGCAGGGATGGATGGAGCTTTTGCTGGTCCAACAGGGGAGAGGCTGGTGAGGAAGAGATTGGGGAGGAAGACGGCTTTGAACAGAGGCAAGGTATGAAAGAAGTGGTGTCCGAAAGAGGGATGAAATGGGGACAGGGACACAGCGAGTAGACCGACATAGAGCGTGAAAAGTTTCCATCTTACCATAAAATTGACTCCCGTCTTCTCCTCTGCCTTCTTCCCATGGTCCACCATCCAGTGCACTCGAAGACGAATGCTGCCGCCCACTGCCTCCTGCTCCTGCAGGTGAAGGAAAGGAAGGGCGGCAGGAGGTCGGCACAAGGTGCAGGGTATGGACAGTCAAGGACCAGGGACGGGAGAAGAGGAGAAAATAGTGGGTGAAGGTGAGGCGGAGGTTGGGAGGGGATGCGTCAAAATGGCAAGCACATGGTACGAGCAGCCAAGGACCAGGGACGGGAAGAGAGGAGGAAATAGTGGGTGGAGGTGAAGAGGAGGCCAGGAGGGAATAATGGCTTCACAAGGAAAATGGGGAAAAAGGAAAACGGAGGCAGGAACAGGCAGATACGCACCCCTTCTTTTCCAGCACTTCGCTTGAGAGTCCGCAGCATGTACTGTGGTAGCCCGTCCTGGGACAAAGCAAAGAATAGCAAAGAGTATATTGAAATAGAGCAGACGAAAGCATGGGGCGAGACAAGCTGCTCGTAAATGCGAGCAACGGGCGAGACATGGAGAACATGCTATGACTCTCAGCCATGTGGCTTTGGCTTGGCTTTCAAATTCATACACAGATTGGGTTGGTATGACCTTCAAATCAGTGATCGATTCGAATCCGAATCTCTCATCATCTGCATCCTGTCTGTGTCTAGCCACACCTTGAAGGTGGTGACGTCCACTGTAGCTTCGCCCAGGAGGTTCGGGCTACCCAGCTTTGGCTTGTCAAACACCTGTAGGGGATGCGGGGCGTGGCCACCAGACGGGTGAGACGAAAATGGGTGATTAGCAGGGGCCATGGTACAAAAGGAGGGGTGAGCATTGGGAAGGTGAGGGAACCGTGAAGGCATGGAGGAACAGCCAAGGGGGGTTTCGGAAAGGACAGACTTGAGAAGAAATGAGGCAGACTTAATTCGCTAGCGAAACAAGCGAACATCTGATTGCAATCAATATGTCAAGGCGTTCAAGCAGTGACACGAGTCCGGCCCCAGCTGAACCGATCTGTGGACTGCTTGCACTACTCTGCACCACCTGACCCAGGTCAAACCTGCACCAGTACCCCCTGAACCAGCCTACACCTGAATGAGAAGCACTTGAGTCAAGCCATACCTGCACGCGCAGCGAGGAGGTGAGAGCGACATCGTTGATGGAGAACGTTTCGTTCCACTTGGGGAAGAAGGTGCCGTTGATGACCCGCGTCTTGACAGGCAGCGTGCTCGTGCCCGAGGGGGACACCACGGAGAGCGCAGCAAAGGCGCGCATCCGGTGCACCGAGCGCAGCCACTCCGCTGGCACTGCCAGGTGCCTCGCCTCCACCACCTTCACCTGCAGATGGGAGGACGGAGGAGCAGGGTGAGCGGAGAGTGAGTAGAGAGGTGAGTAAACCAAGGGAAGAGAAGATCCAAACACGCCGAGCGCAGCCACTCTGCTGGCACTGCCAGGTGTCTTGTCTCCACCACCTTCACCTGCAGATGGCCGGATGAGAAAAGAGGGTGAGTAACGTGGTGAGAGTAAGTATGGAACCAAATACAAGCAGTGCAGCCACTCTGCTGGCTCTGCCAGGACCCGGGCAGGAAAAGAAGCTAGAGAGGCAGGTCCGGAAGGGAAGGTAGTGTCTATGCGAGAAGAAATTACACACAGAAGACCCCGTATCCTTACGCAACCCTCTCTTCCCCACCTCTCACCTTAATCTGCCCCTTAGCGGCATGCTGCTGCACTGCAGCAGGCGACACTGAAGAGACGCCCCCAGCCATCCCCTGCGCATGGCCCTGCAGTGTGAACATGTGGTGCAGCATGGGCCTGCCCCCCTCTCCCTCCCACCAACACTCACCTTGAGCTGCCCCTTGGCGGCAAGCTGCTGCACCACAGCAGGCGACACGGAAGAGGCAGCCGCACCCATCACCCCAGGGCCCCGCAGGGTGAACATGCGGCGCAGCATGGGGCCCCCCGTGGGCGTGCGCAGGCCCGAGGAGGGCATGTGGGGCTGCAGCGGGTGCGGGTTGGCGAGGGTCTCTGCTGCCATGACGGCCTCGCGCGGCCGCGCCTCCCTCTCCTGTGCCAGCCGCTCCTCCAGTGCGTCCAGCTCTGCTTCCTTGGCGCGCAGCTGCAGGGGCGAATGGGCGCACAGGCAAAGGATGGCGGAAGGGGAAGCAGGGAATGGATTATGGAGAATTGGAGAGACTCTTTGCTGCCATCACGGCCTCGCCTCTCTCTCCTGTGCCAGTCGCTCTTCCAGCGCGTCCAGCTCTGCTTCCTAGGCGCGCAGCTGCAGAGGATAAGGCAATGGGCGCACAGGCAAAGGCAGTGGGCAGAAGGAGAGGAAGGGAGTGAATGATGGAAAGAAGCACCCTCCAGTGCGTTCAGGCAAAGGTGTGAGTTCGGGAGGTGTGCCACCCCAGCCTCCTTTTTCTAGTCAACTCAATAATCTACACAAGCAGCCATGCACGCGCAAAGGACCCACCCACCTGCAGCGCCATGAGCTCGAGCTCTGTTGCGTCCCAAGACGTGAACAAGAACACCCTGGCTGACTATCACCGTCTCGTGTGCACGTGAAAGCCACCACACATGCATACAACACAAGGCACCTCACGTGCAACAATGCACGCACAACTGACCCACCTGCAGCGCCATGAGCTCGAGCTCTGTGGCGTCCCAAGACGTGGAGAGGAACACCCTGCCTGTCACCGTCTCGTGCGCCGTGCGCCGACTCAGCTTGTGCCACCCGGGCTCACGGTTCAACGCCCTGCCGTCCACCAGCGGCAGCACCACCTGGGGGGAGGGCAGCAAGCCAGAGGGGCAGCAAGCCAGAGGGACAGCAAGGTGGGAGTAGCATATGGAGGAAGTGGGTGGGAGAAAAAGAGCCTGATCAATATACAGGACACACCAAGAACGGCTGGCGGAAAAAAGTACAGCTAGTTTGAGAGAAGCAAGGGCAGGCAAGGCAAACTGCTCCACGGCTCACCTGGCCGAGGAACTTATGTGAGCCGATGGTTTCGCTGCTGAAGATGGAAACAGCCATGCTGGACGTGGTAGACACGCCCTTGAACACCAGCAGCTCGTCCCACTGCGGACACACCGTGCCCTTGCACACAGATGACCGCAGCCGCCGCCCCTCCACCTGCACCACCGTGTACGGATGCGTCTTCTCCGGCCGGAGCCCCAGATCCATGGCTTTAATCACGTGAATCGTCACGTCGCCTCCCACGATCGCCCCCGCGTCGTACTCCTCGTTGCCTAGATGGATCCGCTCCTGCCGTAACTCACTGATGTCTTCCTCCTCTTCCACCCCTATCCCCGCCTCCTGCATTCGTCTCCGCCAGTCCGCCAGGCTCACTTGCAACTCCTGATCCGCATGCTCCTTGATCTCCCCCAGCCTCCCGCCCATAACATTCAGCGCTACAACCGCCCCGGCCTTTAAGGCCTTACCTTCTGCTACAGCCACCTCAGACCCGGCAGCAAGGGCGCTCCCAACTGCTCCCTTGACCATTGTCCCGGCCTTCACAACCACATCCTGGCCTCGCCTTGCTACTGCCGCCATCTGCCCTGCGGCAACACTCGCGCTTTTGACCAATCCAGTCTGCCTATTCCGCCCAATAAACTCCAACTCAGCAGCTGCTACCGCCCCCGCCATGCTCTGAAGCTCTTCAAACGTGGGCACGGGCATCAACTCATTCCCTTCCCCTTCCCTGTCCATCTCTCCCCCCTCGCTTCTCGACGATGGCAGCCTGAAGCTGTCATGGGGCCAGTGTGCCCGGAGCTCTGCAGCTGTTGCAGACTTGACCATGTCAGGAACGCGGGTGGCCTCCATCAGCTTATCCGCCTGTCTCCCAAAGAATGACTCCATAGAGCGCACTGTCTTCATCGCCCCCACTTGCGCTTTAAACCCCTCATCAGCCAGTCTCTCCTCCACCCTTTCCTCTGCCTCCTCAAAGGCCTCCTGGGCCTCGTGAAACTTCTCCTGAACTTTCTCTGAAGTGCCGTCTAGGAATGCAGCGGCAGCGGAGTGTAAAACTGATGCCGCTCCTGTCACTCTCTTCCCTGTGTTGACCACGGCAGCAGTGGCGCCAACACCAACCTGGCCCACAACACCTTTCCAGGTCACACGGCCTCGGGTAGGCCTTGCACCGAGTTCAGGAGACGGTTGGAAGTTGTTTGAAGGCGGGTCATCGTCAGCGATATGCACAGCAGGGGTGCCTGGTGTTTCAGATGCTGCTGCTTCGCCAGCTGCTTCTCCTGTCGCTAGGTCTGCCACTGCTGGAGCAACTTCAGTTGAGCGCGACCTGTGGTGTTCCAACTCTGCTGACTCAGAAGGAGGGACACTCACTGGTAACTGCAGCTCACTACTGCTGTGGTCTGCGGTACCAGAGCCAGCGGAGGCTGCAGCAGGAGCAAGAGGAGCACTTGCAGGGGCAGACACAGAAATGATTAAATTTGCATCCCCAGTTGCAGTTGTGGCCACATCGACAGAGGCACTTGTAGCAGCAGCAGCAGCAGCAGCCGCCTTGCCAGTACCAGCAGCAGTGCCAGCAATAGCAGCAGTAGCAGAGACGGCAGCAGCAGCAGCAGCAGTGGAAGCTTTGGCAACACTTGCGGAGAGTCTATCGTTGTTTTTGCCACCACTGCTTGATTCGCCAAGGCTGCGGCTGGAGGGTGAGAGGGAAGCAGCAGCAGCAGCAGCACTACGAGCATTGGGGTCTGCTGTTGGCGTGCTGAGGGGAGTGGCTCGGTCACGATCGCGATTGAGGGGGGGAAATGAGGAGAGAGAATCCAGGTGAATGGCTGGCTCTGATTTTGGTACCGCGGTTTCTAGCAACACGGAATCACCAGGAGCAGCAGCGGCGGCGGCAGCAGCAGCGACAGTGGAAACTTTGACAGCATCGCTGGCAATATTTGCAGAGAGTTTATCGCTGGATTTGCCACCAATGCTTGATTCGCCCAGGCTGCGGCTGGAGGGTGAGAGGGAGGCAGCAGCAGCACTACGAGTGTTGGGGTCTGCTATTGATGCAGCAGGTGGTCGAGTGGCTTCGATACGGTTGTGATTGAGGGGTGGAAAGGAGGAGAGGGAATCCAGGTGAACAGTTGGCTCGGTCTTTGTTGCTGCCACTGTTGCTATCAACATGGGATCACCAGGAGCAGCAGTGGATACAGGAACAGGAGCATCTGAGGTCTCGGGCACAGGAGCACCGACGACCATGGCAGCAGAACCAGCCACGGCACCAGCAACCACCTCGGAGAATTTGGGTCTGTTGGGCTTAGGAGCAGCGGGTTTTATGATCCGTGCAGCGGCTGCTCTCAATGACACTTTGAAGCTGCTGCTGGACTTGAGCCTGCTTCCTGTCGATCTGCTGCTATCTGTGGCAGCACCAGCAGTAGATCCAGGAGCCGCCCTGGCAGCAGCACCCGTCTCTACAGCGGGTGCAGAGGCAGCTGCACCTGTCTCTACAGCGGGTGCAGAGGCAGCTGCACCTGTCGCCACAGCGGGTGCAGAGGCAGCTGCACCTGTCGCCACAGCGGGTGCAGAGGCAGCTGCACCTGTCGCCACAGCGGGTGCAGAGGCAGCTGCACCTGTCGCCACAGGGGTTGCAATGGCAGCAGCACCTGTCGCTACAGTGGGTGGAGCAGTGGAAGATCCACCAGCAGTAGCTACAATGGGCTCAGTGGCAGCAGCGTCAGTACCTGCAGCAGGCTCAGTGGCAGCAGCTGTGGCTGGGACGCCAGAGGCAGAATTAGCCCCGGCAGTGGTTGAGGCAGGAACATTTTCTGAACTCGCTGCTCCATAAGTGCTAGTCTCCGGATGCTGACTGGGATGGGCATCAACATGAGTGTCAGTGAGATCAGCATCGTCCGCAGCACCACCAGCAGTGCAATCCCGTGCATGCCCTTCGTCGTAATCCATGGCAGCACAAGAACCAGATGAGCTGGCATCTGCATCGCCAGTCTCTGCAACAGCTGCAGAAGCAGCGCCTGCAGCAGCCGCACTATCAGCAGCAGCCGCAGCACCAGAGGTAGAATTTGGTGTCGCTGCTGCAGCAGCAACCGCAGAACTGGAAAAAGAATCAGCAGCAGGATGGGACTGTGCCTCAGCAACAACATCAGCACGTGTCACTTCAGAACGCCGCTCTCCAACACTGGCGCCAGCTGTACGCCTGGCCCTGCCTCTCTTCAGCCCCAGGACAAAGCGAGCAGCAGCCAATGAGGAACCAAGGAGAGATGCAGGCACTGGCGCTTCCACTCTCTCACTTCTTCCTCCTCCTCCTCCTTCTCCTCCTCCTCCTCCAACCCCCTCCGTCTCTCCGCTCCTGCATCCGGCTTCCTCCCCTTGGCCCTGTTCCTCTGCTGCGTCTGCCCCCTGCCCCTCTTCCCTCTGCGCTCCACTTGCCTGTCCTTCGACCCCAGCATATACAATACGTAAACTCTCCTCCTTCTCAGCTCTCCTTGCCTCATCACCACCGCCTCTCCCAGCATCACTATCAGTCACGTCAGCATCCATGACTGCACTCCGTCCTCTGCCTGCATCACTGCAGCTACCCTGATCCACTCCTTCATCCCCTCCCTCATTCATCTCCTCCTCTGATTCTTCCCTCACACGTGAAAGGCTCCCTGCCTTCTCAGTAACCTCATCCGTCTCAAGTCCTTTGTGATTCTCCTCCCCACTGGCCCATTGAACCAGCCTCTCTGGCCTCCTATCCTCTCCCCCCCCACCATACACACCCTTCATGTCCTCACCATCATTCTCATCTTGTTTCGACTCCGGCAGATGTGCTTGTTCCTTCCCCTTGCCCAGACTCATGAACGCCAGTCGCTGTTTAACTCTCTGCCACCGGCCCCCTCCAGCACCAATCGGAGCATCACCATCACCTGACACAATGCCAGCAGTAACAGATGCGCCAGGGGAAGCAGCAGCAGACGCGCCAGGGGCAGCAGCAGCAGATGCACCAGGTGCAGCAGCAACAGATGCGCCAGGAGCAGCAGTAGCAAATGAGCCAGGAGAAGCAGTGGCAGATGCGCAGGTGTCAGACTCATCTAGCCCTCCAACCGTAGCGGCTGAAGCTGGGGCACCCTGTGATTTTCCAGCTGCAGTTGAAGTGTCTAAACGTACTGTTGCATCTGCTGCTTCTGGTGTATCTGCCTCTGTAGCTACCTCCCCCTGACTCACCCCTTCCTCTGCTTCTGCAGCTGCTGGCCCGTCCGTTTTCTCCTTTGACAGCACCTTTGCTGCTGATTTCAACATCCCTTTCGCCTCTGCTGCTGCCAACTCAACATGCCTGGCCCCTCCCACAATCTTCCCTACCAACACCTCAGTAGCTGATGACTTGACTGCTCCAAAGCGTGGCCCTACATTCCCTTTCAACCTCTCCTCTGCCACCTCCCCCACCCCTTCCACCACCTCCATACCTGCCTTCACGACCTGCGCTCCTGCCTGCACGCCATATGCTGTTGCCTCAACCAGTCTCATCGGATAATCAGGCACTGCGGCCGCGCTTGCAGGGAGGTACAGGTAGTCAAGCGCCTCTTGCCCTTTCAGCTTTGCTGCCCCGCCTGAATCAGCCCCAGAGCTGGCACTTCCTCCTGCCCCTGCCTTGGTCACTTGCAACACCGCTGCCTCTTGACTCCTGCTCCTACGGAGCCCTGCCTTGCCTGGCTGCGACTTCACGTGCTCAACAGAGGCATCAAAGGAGTCACTCACAGTTCTGCAGTTAGCAAGGCCTGAAGCCCGGGCCTCTTTGGCAGTAGCAGCTGCTGCAGTGGAGGAAAGGGCAAAGCTTCTCTGGAGGGGGCTCCTGGACGGTGTGGTCACTGGATCTGGATCACCAACGGCTTCACTGGCATGAGAAGGATCATGACTGCTGCCAGTAAACACTCGGAGAGTCTCTGGAGGAGTGCGAGGGGAGGAGCCCTCTGAATCTGCACTGGAGAAAACCTGCTCCTTTGAACTGCCAGCGCCAGCAGCAGTTACGATTGAGCGAGGAGGGTTGGTGCTTGTGGATGCGGCGGCAGGAGTGGCGCTACTGCTGCGACCGAGTGGCATGACGCTGCGACCAGATGACGAGGCGCTGCTCACAGAGGGCGTGGATCGGTGCTGGTTGGGTGTGAAGCTGGCCATGGCAGCACTGTACTCAGGAGACTCCAAGTACGATGGCTGCACCATGACCAGACAACCACAGGAAATGGGTGGTGACAAGCACAGGTTATGATCATGGGTGTTGATCGGAAGGTCCAACCACGTTAACAGACAGGTTGTACACCGTGGTTGAACCTCGTTTTCAACCACGTAAACTCTTGATATACCTCGCTTCCATTTTCTGCACACAAGGCTCAGCTCCGTACGGCACAATCACGTCAACCTACTTACGAACCTTCGCATAGACCGGCTCACCTTGGCCTCCGAAGCATCCAGAGGAGAGTCTCCTGCAAGAGCACGAGTGCGCTGCAGCACCTTGCGGGCGAAATCGATTCGCTCACTCGTCACCTGCAGCTTCTCCTGCAGCGTGGTGCGCTCGTCCTCCTCCGATACCCTGCACACAGCACAGGTGGATGAACATGAATAAGCTTGAACGCGACTGATTATTTTGAAATCAGGAGCGGGCTCACAGACAACGACAAATGAATCTGTGTGGTATCGAAGCACGTCCTTGTCTGATACCCTGCTGCAGGCAGCGCAGGCAGATACGCATTAACGGGCTTACAGACATCTCAAAGAGACACAGAAAGCATGCTTCCTATAGGGTATGAGTGGAAAGAGGACAACATCGAAGTCGGTCATGTGGAGTTGACAGAATGAAGGTGCTCACTTGGAGGTGTGTTTGGTATCGGAGAAGGAGAGTACTCTGGTGGCCCCATCTGCATACACGTTCACGTACAGTGCTGCCACCGCTCGGGCCTGCGTCCCCACCATCACAAACATCCTGTGGGGCGAGATGGGCAAGAAATAGGAGCGTGGCGAGGAGAAGGAAGGGCGCATAGGGAGGGGTGAGAAGGGGGAAAGGAAAGGAGTCGTGTGACTGAAAAGGGGCAGCTCTCAAATGCTGTTCAGGTCATACACCCTCCTCCCCATTCCTCACTTTCCCTACTCATCATCAGTTGGTGTCACTTCACCAGCGGACCCACCTACCTGTCTCTCAGCGATGCGTTGCCAGTGAAGTCGTCTTCTGAGAAGATGATAGTGGACAGCTCGCGAATGCCGCCCAGGTCGTACTCTCCCCAGTTCATTGCTGTTCCTCATTAGAAGAAGCATATCACTTCAACAACAAACTTACCTGTCTCTCAGCGACGCATTGCCAGTGAAGTCGTCTTCTGAGAGGATGATGGTGGGCAGCTCGCGGATGCCGTCCAGATCGTACTCTCTCGTCACACCGAACCCCTCGATCTCCACCTGCAGCAGCTGGGCCATGCGCGGCTGGCAGGAGGAAAGGGGGGAGAGGGCAGTGCAGAGCAGGAGTATGACCGCAGCAGTATATTTACGAGGGAAAATCGACTTACTTGTTGCGTCCCCTTACAGCACCTAAGCTACTTGAGAGATATTGGAGGCAATTTGAGGAGCGCACACCTGGTCCCACGCGTAGTTGGTGGAGCGGTTGGGAGGCAGCCTTTGCCGCGTGGGGGTGGTGAGCTGCCCGTACTTGATGCTCATGAAGGCTGAGTGGTTCTCAATGCTGCCACGCCATGGGATGAGGATAAGCAGAGCAGAGACGACAGATCACGCAGCGAACGAGTTGCATAAAGACACGATCAGGCAGGAGCTGTTCTGCTGGAGCGTTGACACAAGGACGCACCATGCTACAGGCAGCATGTGTGGGAAACAAGGGCAGCACGCACTGATAGGGCGGACATACTTTTGGATCCTCTAAAAAACAATTGCAAAATTTCTAGCAAGGTTTGCACGTACCGATAGGGCGGAGGCTTGTGCTTGGAGCTGCACACGTCAAACGTGACGAGAGCAGAGGCGCCGTTCAGTGAGACGTCAATCGAGAGGATGGCGTACTTGCCCTTCTTGCGTCTGTGCCTGATACGCACTGCAGATTCACCCGGCTTGTCGATATCAAACGCACCAGACCACTCCCAATCCACCTCCATCTCCCTTCCTTTGCTCCCCCGTCCCTTTCCTGCACTCTTCTTTCGAGATCCAGTCCCGCCTTTGCTGCCGCCCTTGCTTCCATCCTCCCTTTTCTCGTGGCTTCCATCCCCCTTTTGACTGCTACTGCTCTCCACCTGCTGACGGCTGCTGCCAATGGCACCACTGTGGGCCTGCTGCTGCTGCCTGTCGCTACCACTACCCTGCAACCTGCCACTTGCTGCGTTCTCCTTTCCCTTTGGCAACCCCATCACCTTATCACAGCTGCTTTCCACCCCATCAGCATCTCCTCCAGAACCAATGCTGCCCACCCCTGCCTGCACCTGCTCTCTGCCCTTCGTCGACTCGCACGACACGTGGGAATCCTCTGAGTCCCTCCTCAGTCGCTGCATCCCACTTACCTCACCTGCTACGTGACTCTCTCTCGCTCCCTCTCCAATCCCGTCCTCCTCCTCCCCCTCACTATGCTCTTCATCAGAACTCGAGCTGTGCTCATCCTCCTCCTCCCCTTTCTCCCCTTCCTCCCCTTCCTTCCCCTCCTCCCCCTCCTCCTCCTCCTCATCACCATCAGCCAAGTCATCCTCCTCCTCATCATCGCTGCTCAGCAACCGAGCCACCAGGTACGTCCCGAGCTTCTCGTCATCCCAGTGGAACGGCTGTCGCATCTTGTCCGCCAGAACCTGCCAGAGCAGAACAAGCCACAGACACAAACATTGAGATTCGGCAAATGTAGCAGGGGAGCGCAGTGTAGTGAGTGGGGGTTCTGAACCCAGACGGGGAGAAAAGCAAAGTGCCATGCTGACGCTGGTGCATACAGCAGAGGGTCTATCAGCCAAGGAGAAAGAAGAAGGCAAGCACCCGGGCAGGAGGTGCCGATCTGGGCGATCTGCATGGGCTGCCCAGTCAACTTTTGAGTCGACTCAAAAGTCACGAATTTATGTACGTACCCGCGCAGTGGTGGTGCCGATCTGAGCGATCTGCATGGGCTGCCCGGTCTGGTTGGACACCATGAAGCGCGGCGAGATGATGACGAGCTTCGTGCCCTCGCACAGCGACGGCGCCAGCCGCACCTCCACCCCGAACTCGAATCGCCGCAGGGCCTGCGGAGGGTGGGCGTGGAGGGAAGGATGTGCATCTGGGGTAAGAGCTCGTTCGGAATGAATGCTAGCCAGATTTGGCGCAAGTGTGGCGAAAAGAGCGGAGAGAAGCTGAAGAAGGAAATGGGGGAGCAACTGAAGCAGCGTGTACGTGGAGGGTTGAAGAGGAAGGGAGACAGGCGAAGGGGAGAAGGGGACACAGAGGAGGCATGGAGTGTTTGTGCATCTGTCTTCGTACTCAAACTGCCTGGCAGGGACACATACTGGGAAGGGTGACATGGACGAGGTGGTGTGGCGAGAGGGAGCGCCAGCAGGAGCATCCAGCTGCACCACGTTCTCCCATTCCTCCGCCGTCTGCTGCCGCAGCAACTCAGCATGCGGTGAAGAGTCCTCGTGATGCCATTGCGAGTGATGCTGGTGGTTCTGTGGGAGCATGGTGGACGCAGGCCCAGCAACCGCAACCGACCCCTTGATCCCAACAGAATCTATCGAAATCGACTTCGACCAATGATAGCCATCGAGGCTGATCGCCGTGATAGCCCCCCGGCGCACGTTCAGCAAGGCGGGCTGGCCCTCTTGATACCGCGGGCAGTCGAGGGGATTCTTTGAGGAGCCAGTGGAGAGCTTCAGGCGGAACTTGGTGAGGTTGATGACCCAGTAGTGAGCAAGCAGTGCGATGCTGCGGTTGCGTGACTGCCAGTTGTGGCGGTTGTCGATGGAGAGTGTGATGGGCGAGGCTGCAGGGGAGTGCTGCGGGAAGAGGCGGCACTTGACGGCCAGGCTTAGAGTGCGGACGTCGTAGGCGAAAGCTCGGCTGCCAAACTGCTTCTGGAGCAACGGGCTGGCGAGGGGGGGTGGGGGGGTGGGCGGGAGAGAGGAGGGGGTTTGGGGAATGAAATGGGTGAGGGAGTGAGGTGCGGGCATGAGTACGGGATGCATACACGTGGCGTGGTGAAGTCATGAGGAGCGAGCAGGATGAGATGACCGCTTGATGAAGAGAGAGGAGTGGATGGGACTCAACGGCTGAGAGGAGATCTTACTTGGGAGGGAAGTGGATGGGGTATCGGCGACGCGTCCTGTACTCCCCCCCTGGCACAAAGAGCTGCAGAAGAGAGATAACCGGACATGGGGGAGAACGGAAACATGAAAAGGCAACACGAGGTGACCCAAGAGGGGTCCATACGGCATCAGGAGGACCACCACTTGCACTCTTCGCAATCAATCACAGGCTCAACAAGACAATACATACACCACACCACTAATCTAAGACGATCTGCTCGGCACAGATTCAGCAGGGCTCTCAGGGGGTGAAGAGGCTCACCGCGATGTGCATCTGCAACGTGTGGTCCAGGCTGACGTGATAGAGGTCTCGGGACTCGCCTGATAGGAGAGGGGCCGACACAAGCGGTGAGAAATAAGCCAGGCGAATGTGTGGAGGCTGACAGCAGAAGAAAACAGAGCAGCAACAGAAAGCAGTAGTAGCAGCACTAGCAGCCACAGGGTACATGTGTTGCAGTATAGCAGAAACAGCAGTGGCAGTAGCAATAGGAGAGGGAACTGACCAGAAGGGACGTAGACAATGTGTCGTGTGCCCCACTCCACGTCCCACACAAACGCCTCCAAGTCGTATGGCAGCCCGTTTTGAATGGCCACAGGGGGCACAAAGGACAGCGTGAACTCCTCATACAGCCCGTTGCTCGCACTGTGTGCCAGAGGATCTGAGATGACCTGCAGACAGCAGTAGAACGGCCTCCTCACATCACTCGCACTGTCAAAATCCTCTTCCGATGTACCCACATCACTGCCCCTATCAAACTCATCCTCTCCTCCATTCGCCATGCTCCCCCTCCTCACACTCCCAAGTTCACTCAGTCTCAGGCTCCCCCCGCCGTCACTATGCCTCCGTGTCATGCTCCCAAAGCGGCTGAGCAGCCTGTTGCTGCTGCTGCCGCCGCCGCTGCTGCCTCTGCCCACGAGCGGGGAACGCGTGCCCTGGTTGAGGATGGGGAACTCGAGCAGGCCCTGCTGCTCCAGCAGGTGCTCTGGATCCAGCGCCACCACGTCCTTCTCTGCCCGCGCAAAGCCCTGCGGTGTTTTGGGGGCAGTGGGGCGAGTGGGGAAAGAAGGGGAGAGATGGAGGGCCACGGAGAGGTGGATAAATGACAAAGCGAAAGTGAAGAAGTTTTGCATGTCAGGTTCATCCAAGGGTGATGGAGCCATGCCATCATGGACTTGTGCATGAGATGCCATCATGCACCCATGCGATCACGCACCCATGCCATCACGCACCCATGCCATCACACACCTGTGCCTGAGCCATGAGTTGGCCTCCCAAAGCTGCAAAGATGGGCATGAAGATGTCATGCTCAGGATGTATGGGGCCTGCACAGGGAAGGCACGCCGGCATGGAGGCGTATCCGCACCACACATATGCACGAACCAGTAATTTACTCAAGAAGGATAACAGACAGCCAGACAGCTAAAGAGGGGAGCACATTGTTTAAGGCCACGACTTGATCAATGCGAAGAGAAAAGCAAGGAAGAACAACAAAGCTTATTGGCATACAACAGCTGCAGAATACTGTGTCAGAAACGGCGTCGCAAAAGCAGCACTGCAACAGCACACAGCGACCCACCAAGCGAGAACTTCTTGACTTGCGAGGAGGACTTGGCAGTCTCGACTCCGGTCTCTTTGGGGCTGGGCAGGAGGGCGAAGAAGACGAGGGGGACGTCGATGTTGTTGCGGAGGTGCATGGTGGAGTGCACGGTGATGATCTTGGTGCGCGACTTGAGCGTCACGTCAAACACCACCGGCAGCACCACTGTGCTCCCCGGCAGCCGCAGGTCCATCACGTACTTTCCCACCTGGGTGCAGGGGGGAGCGCGCGGAGGTGGGTTCTGTGTTAGTATGTCGGTTGAGAAAGCATTTAGTCAAACCAGTGATGGTGCATAAAAAAAACAGCTCATCTTGTCCATGACAATGTCGTTCATGTCACAAGCCAGTGACCAGTCCCCCTTGAGGCCAGTTTAAGAGCTCACACGTACCCCAGTCTTTTGCTTTTTGGGGTGCAAACTTTAGGCTGAGAATCAGATGACAGAAGCTTACCTTGTCCATGACTATGTCGTTCATTGGCAGCCAGTCCCCTTTGAGCTTGACACAAATGGTGCGCGCAAGGATCTTGCGCGTGTCTCTGAGAGTGACCACCTTCTGCACCGGCTGCACCTCCAGCACCTGCTCCTCGCCCTCCTCAACTGAGTACGTCTTGGACTTCTCCTCATCCTTCTCTGCACATCCGGAACAAACGCAATCATGAACGGTCACGTGCCAACTGTGAGTCAGAGCCTTTCTGGTCCGAATTATAGTGCCTATAAGACTAAGACACAGCCACCCAGGCAGGGTTCAAAGCTCACGCAGCACGCACCAGTCCAGTAGTAGAGAGTGTGGCCCGAGAGGTTGACGATTCTGTAGCTCACCATTCCCACCGCCACCTCCTGCAGTGACGCCTCCAACGTCTGCTCGTGGATGGATGAGAGGGGTGGTGGCGGATTCAGGGTTGAGGCGAAGAAGGTATGAGAGGATGCGGGGATGATGGGATGACGGGATGAGGGGTGGAGAGATACAGCAGCGCAAACGCGACAGCAGAAACATCTAATGTACAAGGGTCAGATGAAGGGAGTGTACCTCTGCAAGGGTTCCGGACTTGGGGAAATACTCGCGTGCCCTCAGCATGCTCATTGCCTGAAGGGAGTCACATGGAGAGGAGGACAGACGCTGGTGTTATAGAAAACAATGCAACAAGCAAATCAAGCACTTCCTAAGCTATGAGATTCCTCCAAAATCTGGTTCAGGTCCCATGTTCAGAGGAAGGGGAAGGGGGGGAGTGATCACGACAAGGCAGGCAAAATAAGCATAGGTACCTTCCCTAACTTCCATGAACCTCCCCCGCCCTGTTTCCCCCCAGCCAGCCTGGTATTATGTCTCACTCTTGTCATCCGGGCGGAGGTGGCACGTGGAACAGATCCGCCATGAACTGTTGAGGACGCTAAAGAACCAACCTGCAGAGTGGAGAGGAAGGAACCAGACAGTGACGGACAGGGGAAGATAGACGGCGAGAGGAAGGAAGAGAATGAAGACAAGAAGAAAGCATGCCAAGGGCTGATTCGAGGGGCAGACCCACCCATGATACCTGATGACTGAAAGGCAGCGCCGCACCATACATAGAGCACAGCACACATACACATACAGATGGCCAGCCAAACGCACACACACCACGCATGCATAGCACCTTCTGTACCGAACCAACCAACCTACCTCGTCACGGTCGCTTCCACCGTGCAGGCTGCCCCCCGGCAGCACGGACAGCGAGTTGGAGAGCAGCGAGTAGAAGTTGAGGGCGTCGCCCAGCGAGCGCAGCTGCATGGGCGTGAACATGACGTTCAGCAGCTGGTGTGACTGCACGGCTATTGTCACGTGGTTGCCTGTGGACTTCACATCCGCCCCCAACTTCCAGGACTCCGTCATTGGCTCCATGATCTGTGGCGGTGGGAGGGGGACAAAAGGCGAATGTGCAGGGGCATGAGCAGCAGAGAATGGCAGAAGAAGAACAGATAGAGCGAAGAATACAAGAGAACAAAACAAAAGAGGCAGTTGGAAAGGAAGGACCTCGAAGCCGGAGTTGAGGAAGTTGGAGAGGAGAGTGAGGGAGAGGCGGCAGGAGAGCAGCTCGGGTCCTCCATCGGTGAGAATCTGGCTGGTGGCGCTGAAGATGATGCCCTTCGCCACCAGCTCCAGCACCGACGTGGGATTGCCCATCCTGCATGGCAGGAGGGGAGTGAGGGGGAGCACGGGGGGGGGGGGGGGGGGGAGCACGGGGAGGGGGGGGGGGGGGGGGGGTGGTGGGGGGGGTTGAGGGGGGAGATTTGCGGGGCGCAAGGGGAGGGTGGGGGGGGTAGAAAATGAACAAGGCGCATGGGACTCGGTTGAGTGCCAGTGCATGTGTGTGTGAGAGGCGTGCACCAACAAATGAACGACTAGCCATGGCCAAGCTCCTCCTCCTCACCTGTCGTCGATGAGAGCGACAAAGAGCTCGTGAATCTGGAGGTTGACGGCCAGCTTGGACGGCACAAAGGCGGGTGGCAGAGGGTCCCCATACAGGTCGAGGTTCTGATGCAGCAGGTTGCCCTCGCTCCGCTTCAGGCGGATGCTGAGCGTTCGAAGGAACGAGCTAAGGACCACGAGATGCTGCTCGGGGTGAGAACCAGCGAGTCAAATAGGTGAGAGGGTTGAAAAGTGAAAACGGTGCAGAGAGTTGGCTGGGTGAAGAACAGAATGCATAGGCAACGTGAAATGTATGCTCTGGTAAAGAAGGAAACGAAAGAGGCGCTGTGGAGAAGAAAAATGGACTCACAGAGAAAACAAAGAAAACTGGCAGACGGCCAGACTTGAAGGCGCTGCTGCTGGACTGCCCTCCCGTGACGGAGGCAGGGAAAGCAGCAGAAGCAGCAGACGGAGAAGGTGCAGTTGAGGAGAGCGATGGATGGAGATCAGGTGTGATGTGCAGCGACAGCAGGCTGGCCTGCCGACTGACGCACTTGGGCGAATGCTGGCTGAACAGCAGCTGAGCAGTGAACTCCCCGAGAACATCGTGAGGGGCAAAGTACTGAGACTGGTGTACGAACACGCTGCTGACGCGGATAAAGTCTACCAGGAGCTTGCTCTCCCTGTCCCCTCCTGCAAAATGCCCCACTCGCAAAGTCTGTCCCCTGATCTTGAGCCCGTGGGCTTTGAGCTCTGAGAGGAAGAGATCCACATCGTCGCTCCACACTTGCAGCTCTGGCACCCACACTGGCTCCTCAAACGTGTTCCTTGCACTTTCAAACTTCCCGCTGTCACTACTGCCACTGCGGCCAAAGCCACTGCTAGCAGCACCACCACCAGCACCTGCAACTACACTGCCGCTGCGTCGGTTGGCAGGGAGAGCCTCCGAAGCATCGTAGAAGCGGTCAGACGGAGAGGAGGGAGGAGGCATACGCGAGGGGGCCGAGTGGAAGGCTGGAGGGTCAGCAGTGATTGGTGATGGGGTCGCAAGAAGAGGGTTGGCAGGAGGGCTGGAGGGATGGGAGCTGGAGGGAGGCGGGCAGACGTTGATGAGGCTCTCCTCTGGCACTGGCAGCAACAGGTCAAAGTCCTGATGAGAGGTGGTGGGAGCGTGTAGGAAAAGAAAGGAAAAAGGTGAGTCGAGCATTTGTGAAACAGACCGCAAGCAGACACAAAAGAAAGTTGGGAATGCGATTGCTGGAATGCAGACACATACTCAGGCTCTCGTAGGACTCTACCTCGCGCCTGGTGAGACTTGAATCCAAGCTGACAAATTCGGGTTCAAAACCATTGCTCGAAAACAGTGTTGCAGGAGCAAGAATCGGTCCTGCTACTCACGTGCAGCAGGATGTTGACCATGAGCCACGAATCTGGCTGCAGGCTGGCAGGCCCGAGCGCACACCCCGGCTTCTGAAAGTACCCGGCCACGACCTCCAGAAACTCCCACACGAGAGACAGGTCCGTGTAGAACGGCCAGACGATGCTGGTGCGCTCAAACACCACCTGCACGCCCGTTGTGCCCTCCTGCTTCATCACCACGTTCACCAGAAACGACCTGTCCAGGTCGCACCCAAGGCCTTGTCCGGACTCGCCCCCCAGGGAGGTGGTGTAGGGGCGGGGGTGGTTGGGGGGTGTGGAGAGGCGGGTGGATGCGGAAGGTGCGGTGGGGGATGGCTTGGCCCGCGAGCTGTTGGTCTCGACGAGGGCCAGCTGGAGATTTAAAAAAGAAGGCATCAGGAAAAGTGAGTGGGAAGATGGTGAAGAGGGGGGTGGGGAGAGCCAGCCATTAAAGGAACGTAAGAAGGAGAACAAGTGAAAAACTGGTTGTCTGAGAGTGGATGTAGGTGGAGTGGATGACATGGTGTCACTGTGACTGGTAGGATGAAGAGAAGTGCAACGGCTTGAACTGAACAGATAGAGGGAAGTGTGCGAACCTCCGACTGGGAGAATTTGAGGAAGCGGTCATCCACCAAGAGCAGGCGAAATGCCTTCACTGTCACTTGCGAGAACTGGAGAGCCAGCCAGCCGCGGAGGAGGTAGGCAGGGGGTAGAGGGGGAGTGGAGTGGGGCCAAAAGAGCGGGATAAGTTGGAGAGGAAGAAAAAAACTGTGTGCAGAAGGATAAGAAAGGTGACATTTACTCCGAGTGACTTGCAAGAGGCGCCAAAGCTTGCCAAATAAATGCAGGGGCAGGTGCGCATGGTCCTAAGGTGCAAGGGATGAGAGAAAGCATCGCAAAAGAGTCTTGGTGAAACTGGAATATGGAAGGGAAAGGAGGCAGGCTCACATCAGTGTAGTTCGAGTAGACAATGGTGAGGCGATGCGCCCTCAAGGACAAAAGGGGGTCGCCAAAGCTGGTCGGTTGGAGGTACACAGGGGTAGTTGGTTGGATGGTTGGCAAAGAGAAAAGAAAGAAGCTGGACTGTTTAATATGAAGAAACCAGAAAGGATGCGATGCGAGAGCCCATCCATAGATGTAAAAACAGGGACACCATGAAGAAAGCTTCCCTTCCCGCACACGCACCCATTCTCAACCAGAGTGGCTGGATGCTCCATGTCGGCGTGGATGACAGCGCGGCCGAAGTCGAGCTGAATCTCCAAGTCGGGGGTGAGCCCTGCCAGGCTGATGCAGGGGTCCGGAGGAGCAGCCTCGCCGCCCATGGGGCGACCCACCTGCGGGTTGTACACCTGGTCGTCTGGTGGGTTGGGGGGAGAGGAGGGAGGGATGAGGGGGTGGGAAAAGGGGGAAAGGGGAAAGGAGTGCGGCGGGGTGTGGGGGGGAGGAAGGAGCGGAGGGAGGTGGAGTGGGCATGCATTTCACTGGAAAGTAACACGGGGCAGGGTGGATGGTGAATTGACTCATAAGTCAGCAAGTTGTCCTCGTTGTCTGGCCTGGGTTTGGTTGGCATGGCATGGCATGGGGTGTAACGTGGACCATGGAACATTACATCGCTTGGGTAAATTGCTGCGCGGAGAACTTCGATGGCAATGAGATAGTTGAGAGTTTGGACAAGTCGCTGCTTCAAGTCGGAAACATGTCCACATATGGTTGGGGGTTATGGCTTGTACTGTGCATACGCAACTATGGTATTGCCTATGTTCCTGCCTGCAGCACTGTGGCAAAGCCCACCTGTGAAGGAGCAGCCCTCTGCGAGGTTCTGGAAGATGAGGGTCATGATGGCGTTGTACTGAGTGGGGCCCAGACGGATCTCCACCTGAGGCCAGTGCACGTGCACACGTGATGGGTTCGACTGGTGGGGAGAGGGGACAGACAGAGGGTAGGAGGGTGAAGTGTGGAGAGAATAGAGAAGACAGGATCGAATGGTGAGTGCTTAGTGGTTGGCTGAAGGTGGAGTATTGATTTGAAGGACTTGGGGTGAGAAGAGGAAGAAAATGTGCTCCAATCAAATTAGTCGAATTGTATAAGCATAACGATATGTCGTGGTAGTATCAGTGAAGTGAAGCACATCCCAATCCCAGACCACTCGAGCCGCACCTGCACGGAGATGAAGACACCACCCTCAGAGACGATGTTTCGCTCCACCTTGGGGGTGATGGTCTGTTGAGAGCAGGGACAAGCAGGCATGCCAGAGAATGCGGCGAGTGAGGGCACAGGGATGAGAAGGCAAGGATCAGAAGGTGGGGGAGGAGGCACAGATGGTAAGAAGAACAGATGCATACACAGGGCCTCTGCCCTGCCAAGAGAGAAGTTCACATCAACGCAGCTGGGCATTGATGCAGAGGGGCATCAATGCAAGCCTGGCATGTGTAGGTTGTGTGTCTCAACGCCATGCACCTATAACCTGGATGAGCAGCAACCACACATGAGCAGTACGCGGTTGCCTTGAAGAGATAACAATGGAGTGGCCATCACATTATCTGACCTTAGAAGGAGACCAGTAGGCCCCAAAGCGGGAGAGCTGAATGCCAATGGAGTCGGGGGAAGCGGGGGGGGAGCGGTCCAGAGCATCCACCAGCGGCTTCCAGAAGGAGGGGTCCCGCGGGCGGATGCCTGTTGCGAGTCTGCAGTGAGGTAACAAGGCGGGTTGATGGGAAAGAAAGAAAGAGTTGAAAATAATGCGTGTATGATGAGTGCATGGATTGGTGTAGTGCATTGCATGGACGTACGCCGTATTCGCGTGGTGGGTGTTGGGCCAGAGACACAGAAGGGAAAACAAATGACTCTACCTGATTGCAGCAGTCAAAGTTCAAACCAAGCATGCACCTGAGCAGTGTGTGCTGGGACAGGCGCTGAGAAGCCGGAGTGGGAACGATGAGGTTGATGGTCTCGACTCGCACATCCAGAGACTCCTCGCTCCATGACGACCTGACATGGGGGAGATGGGATGGGTGGGTGGACAGGAGAGGAGACAGATGTGCCACGTGAGCTGTGCAGCACCATCTGGTTGAGACAAAGCAAACAGAGCACCACACTAGAGCACCACACTAGAACGAAGCAGGCAAAGCACCCTTACACTGGAAGGCAGAGAGACAGGTCAGAGATGTGCAGAAACACCAGTGGAGGCGCATCACCTCCCTCTGAATCCCCAGCTGTTTTGCCCTCCCCTTTACCCTGCTTAAACCCCTCCCTCTTGCCATCCTGGCCCTTGGCTGAGACGCCGTCTTTTTTGGATGGACCGGATGCCTGTCAGAAGATCAGCGCAAGCAAGAAGGGTGTCAGCTATGACATATCTGTGTTAGCACAATTGCCAGTGAGGTGGCAGCTGGTGTCCAGCAGATGCAATAACCTTGAACTAGGAATGCGTACAGCACACATTTGGGGTGAGGAGATGAGAACAAGTAACCTGGTTCAGGGTTCATGGTGCGGGAAAGGAGAAGTTATATTGTGGGCTGCGTGCGTACCTGGGGGGTTGAGAATATGGGGGCCATGCGCTCCACGAAGAGAGCAAAGTCGTTGAAGAAGCGGAAGATGGCCGTCATCCTCGTCTGCTGGCTCTCCACAAACACACACACCTGTCGGCTCACACAGGAGGGCCATTGGGTGGGCAGAGTTAGTGGTGGAGGGAGGGAAAAAATGCTGGGGCTTCACAGCAGAGGGTGCGCATGTTTGAGAGCAAATGACAGCGAGTGTGAGTACATAATTTGAGAACGGATACAGTCGATTGGGTACCTGGAATTGTGGTGGATTACCCTTGAACATTGATGTGATTGTTTAGTGCCTGAGGTCAGACCTACAGTATTGTACCATGCCACACCCACTTGCCATACCTGAGGTTTGGCAGGTAGGTTCGGCCCTCGCTGCACCATGTTCTGCCGAACAACGAGGTTCAGGCTTGGAAGGTCTCCGTTGGGCTCAAAAATGTGAGCGTAGTGCCTGGCGACAAAGGTGAGGTGGATCAAATCTAGAGTTGGAAAAAAAATCCCAAGGATGGGCTTGCACCGAAGGAGGGATGGTTACAGACAAAGAATCAGTGAAGCAGTGGTGAAGCCTACACCTTGGATCGCCCCGAGATACAGAGAATGCGGTGTCGGACCGAATACATCGAACATCGGGGTACTGGGGCAGTGTGCTGGGTGGACTCACTTGGAGTTGGCGAGCATGTCAACCACATCCAGATCGCCCACTGTCAGGTCCACATCCACGGCATCTGGCTGCGAGGTCAAATCCACCTTCACCCTCTGCATGATGACGCTGCCAAAAGAAACTCCCCCAATGGACATGATCACCATTCCACATCCCAGCTCCGCCTGCAGCTTCCACACTTCACTCGTTGCATCGCTACCCGCTGCCTCTCCCTCCCCACTGCTTCCCTGCCAACCCCTCCTCCTCTCCCTCCAACCGCTCGTTGAATACACACGGCACCCTTCACCTCTCCCGTCCTTCTCTCCACCATCCCTGCTCCTTCCTCGTGTTCTCCTCTCACTCATGCCCTCCCAGGGCGCTCCATTAGGGTGCCATTCAGAACACGGACCCAGGATATCGAGGGGGCTATCATCCAGAGACACTCTATTTCCTTGCCTCTCATTATCCTCGTCAACATCCGTGCCTGCCTCGCTTCCGTCAACGGGCAGCTCTCCAATGCTCAACCGCTTCCCACCCCCAGTCCTCCGCACGCGAGGCCCGAACTCGGAACCATCTGCCATTCCATCCCCCACCTGCTTCCCAGACCACCTCTCCCCGCCTTGTGCCTCCTCCGTCTCATCTTCGCTTTCCACGCTGTCCTCTGCTGCATCTCTAAAAGACACACGCGACCGGCCAGACGAAGAAGTCGGGCGGCTGGAGGGTAAAGCAGTGGGTGTGGGCTCGCCCCACGAGTCCCTCTCCACTTCGCTGCTTCCAAAAGTCAGCATCTGGCGAGCTCGGGAATTTGAGGGACCCCGTGGAGCAGAGGTGGTCCGAGAGATAGCGGCTTGAAGGTGAGTGAGGAAGGTGAGCACCGCGGATAGGTTATTGGTGTCACTGCAGCAGGACACGGATGGGTGGGTGGTGGTGTGGTAGAAAAATGGGTTGAACACGAGTGAGATGTAGGGGATGGGTGAAGTGGCTGTGGAAAGGAGGAAGCAGCATCGTCTACAGCAGGAGGTTCAAGGGTTAAGATTGGCTGTTTAATGGGCGAAAAAAAGGGGCGTACCAGGAGAATGGGAGGAGGGCGACTTTCACAGCCACCTGGTGCAATGTTCCTGCCTCCTGCAGCTGAACAGCAACCTGCAGAGCACCAACCATGGCACGGCAATTCATCCGTGCACACAGAGGGCGAGTGCCATGTCAATGGAGCCATTGCTCATGTCTATCAAGAAGCAAAACGAATACAACCAACATGCACTAACACAAATTTCCCTTATTCCCAGCACTGAGCTGCAGCCTACAGGCAATGAAGCCTGATGCACTGCACCTGAGCCTTGGCCCGCTGGAGCGACTCGTAGGCAGCAAATATGGCCTCATCGCTGCAACCCCTCGCCACCACTGTCTGAAGGCGCCATCGGTAGAACACCTGGGTTTGACGTCAGAGGGGAAGGGTCAACAGTGAGGTTTAAGAGACTAGCAACAGCGCAGGGGTTGTTAACAGTAGGATGCGGAAATGGTGGTCCGGATGGCGAAAGGAAAATTACAAATTGACATGCATGTGAGGTCGGATCAAACGAAGAAAACTATGTCCTGATCATATGGCAAGCTGAGGTGGGTCCAGAAGAATTGGAACTGACCCGTGCCATCATGGCCTTGCCAGGTGGAAACAGTTCCCGCACCATCGCGATCTGCAAAGAAAAGGGAGGGAGGTGTTAGCGGATGGGGAGAGGAGGAAATGAGGGGAAGGATGCTGAAACGAAGGAGAAAGGGGAGAGGGAGCGTCAGAGAGGTAGAGAGAGGTGATATGTAAAGAGGGGGGTTAGGAGGGGTGGGTGGGGGAGGAGGGGGGACAGAGAGAGAGAGAGAGAGAGAGATAAAACTTACAGGAGGGAGGATACGGCCACTGGAGAGTCCTCTGAGCAGCAATAGGAGAGATAACTGGATTGGGAGGACAAAAGTGGTTATGGAGGGAGAGGGACATGGGAAGTGAGATTTGGAAGGACAAGATTCATGAGCTTACATGACGGATATGGCCAAACATGAAGCCCAAAAGGCAGGCGGAGTACATCTGTGGTGCTCTGACAACTACTTACCTTATCATTGTGCTGCTCTGCCTCCACTCGAATCTTGTCCAGCCTCACTCGGAACACCACCACCACCGGCTCATGGCGCTGGCCTTCCACAGCTGAAGCAGAACCTCCAGCAGAAGAAGAAGCAGCAGCAGCAGCAGCAGCAGCAGCAACAGCAGCAGTTGGAGGAACTGATTTGGAAGTGCTGGGGGGGCATCCGCGCAGGTCCTCGGCGGTGGAGACGAGTACCACAGCGGTGTCAGACGAAGGCACCCACTGGCGGCAGCGGCACACGCCGTACGGGCAGTCAGCCTTGCTGTGCGGCACCATCTCCTGACACGCCTCGACCAGGAAACCACCTCCCTGCAGACAGGTGGATGTGATGTGAGTGAGAGGTGGGGGGTGGAGGCGGGAGAGCAAGGGTAAGAAGAAGGGGGTCTTTGGGTTGGGGAGAACTGATGCGAAACGGGGAGGAGCGAGAGTTGGCAACCAAACAAGCTACGGCTGAGATTGGAAAGGAGAGTCCATTTGTCGCATTATGCGAGAGACGCGTGTACCTTTAAGGAGAACCTCCACCCGAGCTGGTGTGCTCCAGGTGTAACAGGTGGGGGTGGTGGCGGTTCCTTGCTGGTTGAGGAGAGGTCTCCGGTGCTTGCAAAGGTCTCGTTTAAACTGCAAGAGGAGAGTGGGAAGGTGCAGAGGGGTGCCAAAAACAGGATAGGCGTGATGGAAAGTGTGTTATGGTGGGCTTCCCAGGTGTGCGGGAGTGTGCTGAAAGCGGGCTGATGCGCCTGAAACATGTGTGTCTTGCATTACTGGCTACTGGATCATGCAATGCAAGTGCCAAAGTCGGTTGCTTACGTGTGCACAAGGCGGGACACCTCCTTGGCAATGAGCGGCGAGAGCTGAACGATGAAGACTGACGTGACCAGCTCCACACTCAGCAGCTGCACAGTTAAAGGCAGATAAGTGCCAACTTGCAAGCACATGTGAGAAAAGGAGAGAGGAAGGAAGGATGGACGAGCGAAAGAAAGAGACTAGTGAGAGGGGCTCTTGAAGTAACACCAGGAGTGAGTGGGAAAAGTATGATCTGTAGGAGGGGCCTTACAGTGGTTGCGGTTTCTCGAATAGGTTCAGTGCAGCGACAGACGGATGCGCTGACTGACACTGACTTTAAGAAGTCCACCCTGCAATGAAAAAGGAGGGCACGTATCGTATCGTATCGTATCGTATCGTATCGTATCGTATGGATGGATGTAATGAAGGTAGCCCATGTAATCATGTGAACCAAAAAAAAGAAGGATTAGCTACAGGCAATAATTACCTTTCCCGCAAATCGGCAACATTGGAGAGAGAAGCACGAGTCAGGTAAGCCTCAAGTGTGAGTTCCACCTGGACCTGCTCCAGAGAGTTGGGCGGCAGTGGGCCCACATGCTGCCGCTGCATCCATCCCCTGTGCGATGCCATGGACGCCACCACCTTGCGCCACTTGGCAGCTGGGGATTGGTCGCTGGATGACGCTGCTGATTCTGAGGTGACATCCTGCTTCTGAAGAATGGAACTGAGAATCAAGACATCAGAAGGAGAGACAGGAATAGGGGACAGACCTGAATCGGGTGGCTGCTTCTCCACAGAGGGACAGGGAAGGCTGAAGGGGAAGGATCATGAACCACGCAACAAGGAGGACCATAAATAGTTTGCACGATTATCACCTTTCAGTCGGCCTTGTGTCCAGAACGATCTCTGACAGGGATATGACCAGCAGGGGAGGGGTCAGTGGTGCAGGTCTCGCTCTCTGTGCTCCTGTTCCCTGGTTCTGCCACGCTTGAGCATTGTTCTGCTGCTGTGTCTGTGGCCGCTGCTGTTGGCGGTGATGCTGATGCTGATGCTGCTGCGGCTGTGATGGTGGTGCTTGGTGGTCCATCCCCATGCCAAAGAATGCCTGAAAGTCGCCGTCACCTCCTGCTGAAGGCACCGATGAGCGCTGAGGGCCGGCTGATGCTGATGATGATGGACGAGGCATGACGGCCTGTCATTCAGAGGAGGCAAGGCAATGGACAGTGCCATGGGTTGGAATTGTAATACAGCATCAGAAAGGAATCAAACCATGCTGGTGGAATGAAGATGTGACAGACCAGCATGAGCACTTTGCACATCACAAGTGTTTTTTCTTTTCTACTTCACACTCACAATGTCGCGGCATGGGATGATGAAGAGTATGCTGCCAACCCGGGCAGCGATCTCTGGCAGGTTCTCCCTGACATGCTGCACTCGCTTCCTCGCCACGTGCTGCCCAAACTCCCTCACGTATTCCTGCAGATCCGCGAAGAGAGTCGGGTTCAGCGACGCAGCACCACCATCACTGAAACCACCACAGTTCTGTCCCGCGCCACCACCGGGTGTGCCTGGAGGCCTCTTTGCAGCACTAGTAGCAGCACCGTTGCTCCAGGAATCTACGCTTCCAGAGTCTCCCCTTCTCCGGTACAGGTAGTGCTGCTGCTTGGTGATATCCGGCATCCACTCACTGTCACCTGAACCACCAGCTGCGTCCCCCATTGCCATCTCCCCACCTCTTTCCCTTGCACCTTCTCCTCCCAGTCCTTTCCCTCCACCAGCTCCAGCCTGAGCACGGCTACTCACACCCTTCCCAGCCTGTGAGGCTAAATGGCTAAGTGCTCTGCCTTGGCTGGCTGCAGTTGGCTGGGATTGCGTCGAGGGAGACGAGGAGAGAAGCTGCATGAGCTGGAAAAGCCATCGGCGGTCGAGGAAGACTCGAAGGGGAGACATGTGCGCCTCCACTCGAGTATGCAGCCGCTGCAACTCGTCCTCGCCCCACCCAAGCTCTAACACGCCGAGCTCACGCTCCCCATTCCACTTTGTCTCGCCATACTCTCCTTTGCTTCCCCTGCTTCCCTCTGTACTTGGATGTGTTGGCTGCTTCCTCTGCTCCACCCCTTCCACTGGATCCCGTACATGTTGTTGCTGCTGCATCTCCCCTGGTGTCAACGCGGCTTTCGGGCTCTGCTGCGATGCTTTGATGTACTTGTCAGACCGGACTGCTCGAAGAAACTGGAAAAAACGGCCTGAACTTGGCTTCTTGAGTTCTGAGGGGCAGGTGAGATGCCACCTGCCGACCAGGCAGGTGGGCAGCTGGCAGGGACGGGGCCGAGAGCCGTACCTTTGGACAAAACAGACAGCCAAGAAGGGAGTGGAGCCCGAGGAAAGGGAGCACGATGCAGCAGCTCCAGCTGCTGCAGCAGGCACAGCAGGACCGCTTAGAGAAGGATGCAGTGGGGACGGTTGACTAGAGCCAGGCACTGGAGGTGATGGGGACGAGGCACGAGGACCAATGGAAGGGGAGGAGGCTGAAGAGGAAGGAAAGGCGGAGGTTTGGGAGAAGCTGACAGAGTGCACGATGTTCCCTACTAATTCGCTCTCAGGGACATAGAAGTTTCGTACCAGAAGCTCTCTGCATGACACCTCAGCATGAAGAGAACCCGTTTCAGTGAACCTCAGCGCCACCTCATGCAGCGACACCTCAGCACCCCAATCTAGGTCTGACGCTGACGTCAACAAGACGCACAGCTTGGGGCATGTAAACCTGCTGCTGACCTCGATGACCGGCTTATGTGCCTGAGGCTCAGGGATGGAGCCACCAGAAAGAAGGTACTTCAGATCCTGGAGTTTGTTTCTCACGTTGGTCATGTGCTGGTCCCATGCAGGCTCACTGTGGGTCAACCCCTCAGATTCTGCCGCCAGCGCCACCCTGAACCGCACAAACGCGCAGTTGAGAGTGCCAAGCTGCTGCTCCAGTTGTTGCAGGCGCGTCTGAGCAGACGCCACGGACCAGCAGCGCCCTGCAACGAAGTCGCTGTACTGCTTCTCATACTGCAGGCGCAGGGTGGCTTGGAGGGACTGCGACAGCCCTGTCAGCTCAACGTCCATTGCCGCTGCTCGGAGATCTCGTGCCACGCTTCCAATGGCATGCCGCCACCATGCCCTGGGATCCTCAAGCACTGAAGCACGAGGGCGAGTTTGCCTGTACTTGGCATAGTCTGTGAATTCAGCCAAGTCCACAGCCAAGCCAGACAGATACTGCACCACCAGTTCATTCGCACTCATGATGAGAGCGCCCATGTCCAGCGAGGCAGAAACCACCACTCCACTGTTCTTGCTTCCCTGGTGCCATAAACCCCATCCTGCCTCCACAGTCACAGAGAAGCTCCAGCGCTTCACCACAGTCACAGCAGGCCTATGCGGAGCCTGCCTGTGCAATCTGCTAGACGAATCCGTCTTGCCAGTTGGAGCACTGTCATTCCCCGCTTGAACCCCTGACGATGGAGCGGAAGGCCTGCTCGACTCGTTCACGAGCTCAAGCTTGCAGCCCCGCACGTCCACCACCTTTGCCCTGGGAAGCAGCAAGTCAGAGGAGGCTGGATGGCCGTTGCTGAGGCTGAGGGAGTCGAGGCGGAGGGCGAGAGTACGGTGGAGATGCTCAGGCAGAGAGCTCAGGCTGCTGGGTCGGAACCGGATGGTCACCTGGGAGATGGAGACCTGCACGCACTGCGCTGCTCGGGAGGCAACTGTGAAAATGAGGAAGTCTTGAAATTTCTGCATGAAAGAAGGAGGAGGAGAATTGTCATCCCAGAGCAATCTGTCGATGTCTATCAGCCTCTGCCGCTGCCTGGCCCGCTTCTCTGCCTCCACCTGAGCATCAAGCCCACGGCAATCCCTCTCAGAGGGGAGCTTGCGAGAAGTCAGCTCCACATGGAACCCCCTGATTTGCAGAGAGATGTTTCTGGCGAGGAGAAAAGCTAGGAGGGGGAGTGAGAGTTCCAGTGTCTCCACCTTTGCTGAATGTGCTAATACCGGGAGGTCCAGGTCATCAAGAAGCAATGGAGAGAGCTGGAGGTTCGCTATAACCAGCACGCCTCTCTTCTTAAGCTTCCAGCGAGTCTGACGCTTCGGGCTTCCACTTGCTCTGATAAGTGAATCAGCAAACGCAGATAAGACTAAATCTCGGACACCAGTTAGCGTGCCTGTCATGACAACTGAAAAGGCCAGCCACCAGCTGATCGCCTGGGTCCACGCTAGCATGCGAGGTGTCAGCATTCTCCAGTCCCCTTCCAGCCAGGCTCTGACCAATGAAACGGCCATGTTTCCCAGATGACCATTGCTTGCTCTGACGCTGGTGATAGGCAGGTCCAAAAGATAGCTGATGATACGATCCCATGGTAACAGGTTGTCTGTGTGAAATATGAGGGCGAGTAGTAGCCATTGGATGACAACTGGAAATAACGGCTTCAAAAGCCGCAATAAGAGAGCCATTTAAGTTCATGAATCGAGTGAACGAGCTGACAGGGGTCAGTAACGATCTTCCAAGCAGCTTTTAAATATATCCTGGAACTCAAAACACAAACAAACAAGCATTAGAAAATAGCAAGTGTTAGCTGCTGCAGAAATGTGGTGTTCCCCCGACGTGCGGAGAATGTGTAACGAACTAGCAGGTTCCTGTCCAAAAGTTTTAGGAACACCTTGGAACCAAATTAAAATTGACTATACAGATGTCAACAATTCTGGAAGCTAAGAAAGCACCTGTCGGGTATCATCAGTGTCGGATGCCGGGGTCTCACATTGATCTAGATTCGCGGAAATGAGCATAACAGGAGCCAATAGCAGCAAAATGCAGGCAGTGTGTTGAGCGTTTACCATGGCGTGATGCAAAACCCGAAGCCAAGATCGACTCAGCAAGTAAACCAGGACGTCATCGAATAACCAAGCTGAACTTGATCATATTTGAATCTGCAAAACAGGAAGCCGAAAGTAACATAATCTATCATCGACTTCTAGAAACTCAAAAATTTGGGAATACCTGATTGATGACGACCCTGTTTCAGCCTGGTCCAGCAGTCAGGTGGCCGGATTGAACGAGTCCGTTAATGTTCAGTAAGGAGAGCATTAAGACTTATGTGAGGTCGATCACTTGCCTCGGGTGACGTGATTCGGTAAAGCCTGAAGAAAGGAAGCAGGAACCATTAGCTTCTTGCTCGAAGCTAGAGGAAAAAACAAGAAGTACGATATCCTGCACGTTCCAGAGTCACGGAGAACTGCATATGTCCAAGTTATCAGGAATGTCATGCGTGATTAACTTGAAAGAGGCTAACGAACCTAATAGTTATCGAGTCGTCGATCCCTACTCCAAGAGTGTCTGGCTGTGCATCCTACTTCAGCCAGGACCAACGGTAGTAGGAGCCGGAATAGGAGACGCGCTTAGGTCACGCTTTCGTAGGAAATGGAGGAGGACAGAGAAATCTTCGTATTAATCCCTTATTACATCCTGATTAAAGCGCATTGGAACCATGCACAGCAAAATGCAGGCATTGCTAGAAAACGAGAATGAGGAGGATGACCAACCTAAGGAGAGTACCCAAGATCGCCGTGACGCGACACGCTGAGAGCGAAAGCCTAACGAAGCTCTGCAGCATAGGCGCTCTCAAGTATCCTTGACGGAATAATCTAATCGCTCCCTGTTCTGTGGTCTCAGTTAAAGCCGCCGAGACAAACAAGAAGAGACTCTAGTTGCAAAGTTCCTGAACGAAAACCAATGACACAGCACGACACCCATTTCATGCCATTGTCTGTGTGCAGCGGACCGAAGTCTCTGTGTGTAGCGTTAATTTCAAGGTCCCCTGATACCATACCTGTACGCGATAGTCAGGAATCTTTTCAGTAGGTGCATGCATATTAGCATATTCGTTGCAAAAGAAGGAAGTTTTCTGCTCTTGGAATATTGACTACACAACAATGTTTAGAGCGTGAAAACAAGATAGTATGTGCATTTTCTATACAATATGTGTTAGTACCAGATATTTTGTTCTCCCGAATAGAATTGAGGGTGCGCTTCTAATTTGTCAGGCGAAAATCCACGTTCTTTTCTAGCACAATCTCCAATTTAAATCGCACTTATCCAAAAATGTTTCGAAGGTAGGAAATTGTAGCCCACAACAATACAGGCTTTGCAACCACACTGTTTCCAAACGGTTCGAGTATTGGAGATGCTTGAAATGCATAGTGTCAGCGTAGCGGAGCCAATCCGCCAATCCGCCAGCACGGAAATGGAGCTGCATCCATACACGTAGGTATAGCTACCTGGCGGTCTAATCGGGCATGGATGCGGCGTGCAACAGGGACAATTGCAACATGCCTAACTTCTTATCTGGCCTGGATTATGCCAACGACAATATTTGTTGCCATAACCAATTTCTTTGCAATGACAGAAACTCGAATCGCCGTCTCGACAAGGATCTCTGCTCGGAAATTCTTTGCGCTTTCACAATCTAAATTATTCTCGACAAACAGCTTATTCTCTAGAGTTTGAGCCATGGTGGGCATCTCATTGTCAAAATAGTAGGTATGGCTAGAGCCACTAGCCTAGGGTTTAGGCTAGGTAAGGGAGATGAGTGCAAGCAAAGGAGGATGTTCACTATGGAAAGACAAGTACAAATGGGATGAGCAAGGCAAGGTGGTGCACCACCACCAAACATGAGGCAGCTACACTAATACTACAGACAATTATATGAAATATGTTGCCCATATTTTGACACTCATGAGTGGCTTTCCTGTTCGGGCTTCCACAAGACAGTTATAGGGGTAGACGGTTAACATCAAGCCTAATGCCACCTATACCCCTATGCCCCCATACTCCGCCTGCACCGCCAACACCTCCTGCCTCACCTTCTCCGTTGATACCTCCTGCACCGCCAGCATCAGCTTTGTTTATGAACGTGCTCCAATGACGCTTCTCCTCCCGATCCTGCGGCTTATGCGGATGGCGGAGGCTGAGAAATGTTAGGAGGCGGCTACAGATAACGCGGAAGTTGCGAGTGACGATAATGACGCAGAGGTTGGCGTGCACAGTGGGTGACAAAGACGCTGTGTGCGACGACGACTAGGGTGGTTTTTATTGGGAAATGTTGAATGACTGCTGGTGGGACGAATTTGCCGTCGGTGAAGATGATGTCATTGAATACCAGTCTCATGACGGCCTTTCCAAGCATCTCTCAATTCCAACCTATCCTCCTTTCAATAAAAAAAACAAGCCTACCTTTCGACCCAAAACCGAGAAAGTAAATCATTTATCTAAGGGTTGTCACCGACGTAAGCGATGTGCGCGAGAGTCAGTATCTCGCGAAAAATGTCTGATCGGGTGGAAGAAGAAACTTGTCAACCTCAACGGTGTTGCTGCTTGTCGCAAGCACTCGCACGGGCATGGAAGAAGCTTGTGGTATTGCGAGATGGTGCAGGACTTTTACTCTAGGGTCATCAAAGAGCTCCATCCGGATATAAAGTGGGAGGGCTCTTACCGTTGGCTTGAGCGTTTCCGTTCAATGTTGAATTTGTTTGACAACATTAAATCGGTAAAAAAATCTCAAACCGTAAATATCCCACTCTTTTGTGTCCGGTCTTAAAAGTTGAGTCATTATGTCATTGCTTTCCTATCATATTGTAGGATGCTTCTCATAATATACCATACTGTCACACTGTCATAAATGCCCTTGTATGCGCTACCCACCCACACAGAGTGTGGGCCGCAAGTGCTCAAACTATATACCGTATAGTTCCGGCTAAAAGACCTGCCGGTAAGAAGGTCCCTCGGGACTCCTGAATGGGTAGGGGGGCTCTTATTGTGGCAGGTTTTGTGAGGACCCCCCTCTTGCCCCTAAACATCATAAGACCCCCCCTCTATGTGTACAATACATATTATTGCTATTGTGCGTCAGCTTTTACTGGCACAAATTCGGATTCTGACACGCTTTTTGTGTCAGACTCGAATCCAGACACTTCATTTGTGTCGGACTCGAATTCTGACACAGATCTGACGTGTCGCACGCGCAAAATTTGCGCGAATTCGTTACGAATATAAGACCCCCTGCCCAAATTGAGTCGTACACCCTAAATAACAGATTGAGACTGTATAAATAAGTGTACTACGGGTCTAGAAACTTTGCTGCCGCCATAATGTCCACTCAAGCATGTTTTCCAGCATTTGTAGAGGGTCCCTCGGGTCTTATAGCCGGAACGATACGGTATATTCATTCGCTGCTCTCGATGCACGTACGACATCGAGCAGAAAAGGATTATCAACGCTGATCGAGTAGACCATACGATCGACAAGATCGGCACCCATTAGCCTTATTCGAGGCGTGGGTTGAATGGGGAATGATATCGTGATGCTCGCTTGCTCCACGGTGGAAAAGAAGCTGAAGCTCTGTGTGTTTCTCGAATTCGTTTGGGTTGTGTGGGGAATGTCCCCAATGGTGAGTTCCCTGTTGTAGCTCTCTTGGGTTTCGCTCAACCCTGGCTTCACCTGACCCCTCTATGTGTGGATGGCTTGCAGATGTGGTAGTGGAGGCCCAATTCAACGGTTAAATGGACGCTGCTAGAGTTATTAGGTGGTTAAATGAAGCGTTACCCTTCATCCTGTCGGAATCAACTAGCAGGAGTGAATGAACTAGGAAAGTGTTGGATACAAGTATGAAACCCTAAAAGGGGCTGTACCCCATATTGGCTATCCCACTACAGCCTAAACATATATAGCATACATATAATTTGACACATCCAACCATGCGCCGTACGCCGTGCGCGCTCGGATCTTCTCATATTCGATCCATATCGAAGACATCTCACCTCGGAGGTCAAAGAGAAGTACAAGCTCTGGGCTTGGTGCCAGGCGTGATCACCGTCGGTTGCACGTCGGTATTGCAGCTGCTTGACGTCGCCGTGAACAGTCATCCAAGTTGTTGTACGTGTGTGACAATAGTACCAGGAGTGGGTTGAGCAAGAAGGCATCAACAACTTTATGGCAAAGGTTGAGAACCCAAATCCTCATTTGTTTTCATCGTGAATCTCCTATATTCGGGTTCTTGCAACCTCTCGTTCCTTACCCCCTTTCCCCATTTGCGTCCAAGTCTCTACCCCCCCCCCCCCCCCCCCCCCCCACCCTCCTCATCGCCTCGCACATACCGTTCTTTTTGTTGTAACAAGCTGTTATTTCTGTTAAAGAAATACGAATGCGCATAAAGTGTATATTGCATTTGCTCCATATTAAAACTTAATGTGTTTGCATTCCATGACGCTTACTATGTAAATCCACGTCTTCAAGCTCATAGTACATCATTGTTGACACCATTACTGGCTTGATCCTTTGTTGAAGTTAGGCCTAAGTGGAAATGAAGTTAGGCCTAAGAAGAAGTACAGAATCTCTTCTCACTAGTACCTAAACTGTGCGAACCATCAGAAGAGAGGACAACAGTTCCCTTGGTGCATTTGCTAGCCATAGTCCACGTGGTAATCATAGAATGGCCCACGTCTTGCTTCTGGGTCCCCGAGAACGGTGCCCTGCGGGGCTCCACGTCACTGGCTAACATCCTGAGGTTGTTCGGAGGCATCGAGGTTTGTGCGCCTGCGTGGCTGCAAGAGCACGTCCTAATTGGCTCGCGAACATCGGGTGATTCTTCGCTGCTCCAAGTGCCTGCACATCGCCTTGGGAATTGCTGGCCTCACCACAGCCCTTCAACCTCCCCCACCCTCCCCCTTCCTGCCCCCTTCCCCAACCGTTCAAGCACCGCCCAGCCACAGCAGCGGAGAGTTGCCTTGGGTGCGGAGCGGAAATCCACGTCTTCAAGCTCAGCGCGACACTCCCAAGGGGGAGTGATGACAGGCTGTACACGGACATATATTCGAACAGATTTCCCCCAGAGGTAGTTAAATTTAGATTTCTTTAACATTGATTTGTTCCGCAGCAAACTTCAGGAGCCGTTCGTGACTTGCGATCAGTCTATCGACGAGGTATTCACTTGCGCTAGTTTTATATTTCGACTCAGGCTTCTATTCGCATTAGCTCTAGCGCAATGGCTTCCATCGCCGCTCACGCCTCCCTCGCGCTCCCTGCGCGTGCAATCCAGAGCAGCGCCGCACAGCAGAAGCTGCGGTCGTCAGTTCTCGGCCAACGCCTGGCCGTTACCGTTAAGAAGCACCTCGTCGCAGCCTGCCAGCGCAACACCTCCCCTAGAGCCGCCGCTGATGACGCTGCTCTGACCCTCGCAAAGGCCCTCCCTCCCGCCGCTCTCACTTCCCTAGTCCTGTCCCTCGCCGCATCCCCCGCCGCTTTTGCTGAGGATGTCGCCGCTCCTACGACCCCTGTCTTCGGAACTGAGCTTCAAGTCCTTACCCCTGCCGCCGCTCCCTCAGCCCTGGAGCAGTCGTCCCTGTCTGCGCCTCCCGTGGCCACTGCTAACCGCCTGGATCTGCCTGAGAGCACCACCTGGCGCTACAGCGAATTCATTAACGCCGTGCAGAGCGGCAAGGTGGAGCGCGTTCGGTTCAGCAAGGACGGCGCGTTCCTGCAGCTGACGGCCATCGACGGTCGCCGCGCGACCGTCACCCTGCCGAACGACCCGAGCCTCGTCGACATCCTGGCGCAGAACGGCGTGGATATCTCCGTGGCGGAGAGCGAGGCGAGCAACAACTACGTCGGGCTCATCGCGAACCTCCTCTTCCCGCTGATCGCGTTCGCCGGGCTCTTCTTCCTCTTCCGCCGCGCGCAGGGTGGCCCTGGCGGAGTCGGCGGCCCCGGCGGGCCCATGGACTTCGGCCGCGCTAAGTCGAAGTTCCAGGAGGTTCCCGAGACTGGCGTTACGTTCAAGGACGTGGCCGGTGCCGATCAGGCGAAGCTGGAGCTGCAGGAGGTCGTCGACTTCCTTAAGAACCCTGGTAAACCTCACTTTTTCTTGTCTAATTCATCTATTTTTTGGCACAGCTCGTTAAAGTACCTTGTCTCTTGATAATCACCTGAGATTCGAACAAATTATGCTGCATCTGCGTAGATCGTCGGACTTCAACGAATCCTCTCTCATTCTACACATATTCTCGTTCTATCCGTGCTTCCTGCAGACAAGTACACCCAGCTGGGTGCTAAGATCCCCAAGGGCTGTCTGCTGGTTGGTCCCCCTGGTACTGGCAAGACTCTTCTCGCCCGCGCTGTGGCCGGTGAGGCTGGAGTGCCCTTCTTCTCCTGCGCCGCCTCCGAGTTCGTCGAGCTCTTCGTCGGTGTCGGTGCTTCCCGCGTCCGCGACCTCTTCCAGAAGGTGAGGGCTCGAATACAACATTAAATCTGATTGCATTGCTTCATTTGACAGACCTCTGCGATTTAAACATTTTGGAACAAAGGAAAAGAAAATTGGAACAGCAGCCATGATGTTAGGATGATTGTTCTGACCTGTATTACACCTTGTCGCCTTGCCCCTCCAGGCCAAGTCTAAGGCCCCTTGCATCGTCTTCATCGACGAAATCGACGCTGTGGGACGTCAGCGTGGTGCTGGTCTGGGCGGCGGCAACGACGAGCGCGAGCAGACGATCAACCAGCTGCTGACGGAGATGGACGGCTTCCAGGGCAACACGGGTGTCATCGTCCTCGCCGCCACTAACCGTCCCGACGTCCTCGACTCCGCGCTGCTCCGCCCCGGCCGTTTCGATCGCCAGGTGACCGTTGACCGCCCGGACGTCGCCGGCCGCGTGTCGATTCTGAAGGTGCACTCGCGCGGGAAGGTGCTGGCCAAGGATGTGGATCTTGACAAGGTGGCGCGCCGCACGCCCGGATTCACCGGCGCTGATCTTCAGAATCTCATGAATGAGGCGGCCATCTTCGCCGCGCGGCGCAACCTGAAGGAGATCTCTATGGACGAGATCTCCGACGCTCTGGAGAGGATCATTGCTGGGCCCGAGAAAAAGGGCGCCGTGGTTTCCGCTGAGAAGCGCCGCCTGGTGGCGTACCACGAGGCTGGCCACGCCGTGGTGGGCGCGCTCATGCCGGAGTACGATCCCGTTGCTAAGATCTCCATTATCCCCCGCGGCGGCGCTGGTGGACTTACCTTCTTCGCCCCCAGCGAGGAGCGCCTGGAGTCGGGGCTGTATTCGCGGTCGTACCTCGAGAACCAGATGGCTGTGGCCCTCGGCGGGCGTATTGCTGAGGAGCTGATCTTCGGCGCGGAGAATGTTACCACTGGCGCGTCGAACGACTTCATGCAGGTGTCGCGCGTGGCTCGGCAGATGGTGGAGAGGCTCGGGTTCAGCAAGAAGGTCGGGCAGCTGGCTCTGGGTGGAGGCGGAGGGAACCCGTTTCTGGGCCAGCAGGTGTCGAACGCAACGGAGTACTCAATGGCTACGGCTGATCTGATTGACTCGGAGGTGAGGGAGCTGGTGGATAGGGCGTACACGAGGGCTAAGACGCTGCTGACGGAGAACATTGATGTGATGCACAAGCTGGCGGAGCTACTGATGGAGAAGGAGACGGTGGATGGGGAGGAGTTCATGAGCCTGTTTATTGACGGGGATGCCAAGCTGATGTTGAACTAGGGGAAAGAGTGTGCCTTGGTTGGTGTTTGCTTTGGGTGTGGCATGGCACTGCTTGGGATTTGGCCGTTTGAAACCTTGTAAAAACCTTCATTCTTGATTATTAGGTATATTGTGTTTCCACTGCCAAACTAAAGATGCCGTTTCGACTGTAATGACCATGGTTTCATTATGCGTGCCAATGCGAAAACATTGCTTTGGTTAGATCCTACTACTTTACAAGCTGCACAATAATCTAGGTATCTAGGCAGGTGATCCTTCAATTCACCCTCTTGCATAATGGAAATACATGCACCATCATTATAACGCACCACCATTATCAGCCTCGTCGTCGCACCCTGGTTAGGCTGAGGGTACATTCGAAGCCTGTGTCAGACATCAGGTCAGACCCGAAGTGGAGGCTTGGAAGACCCGAAGTGGCTCGTTTGTGAGGCAAATCCGAGTTCGGATGAGCCAAATTGGAGACTAAGGGCTTTTGACCTGAAGTCTGACACGGGCCACGAATAACCCTGATATCATAACGCCCCACCTTTCAGCAGAAGTCCTTTACTCAGTAGCAGCACATTCTATCAGAGTTGTCCCCACTGCGACCACGATGGGTACCGATTTCCTCCGAAGGTGTTGTAGTGTACATACATAGAGATCATACTGGTAGCTTTTCATCACATTCCCTTCATGTTGCATGTGTACATCACATGATCCTAGACAGAAAGAGGAAAAGGGGAAAGAGAGACATCATCTCATATGCAAATTCTAGGCCCCGGTTAGTTGCATCCGAACGTAGAATCTTGATTTCTTTACACAACATATATTTATGAGGTTTACCGTGCACCTTGCCATCGTGTGGAATGGGGTATTCATGGCAAGGTGTATTTCATTACAGCATCTAAACAATTTCCAGTCCGATCTCGATCAACTCATTTACAGAGATGGCCAACAGAGTCAAGCGACAGGTGCTTCGCCAGCAAACAGGCCGGTAGACAACGTGGGCCGTTCATTTGATTGCAGGGCAGACAACACGGCACCATCCATCCATCATCTCATATCATCACCCCTGTTCTCCTCCCGTGCGGGTATGGTGACCGGGAAAGTTTCACTTCCATCCATCATCTCATATCACTTTCCCGGTCACCATACCCGCACCTGTCGACGTGGTTTGGTTGACTGGTCGGTGGGAAGACATACACGTCCAGGTTGCAGGTTCATTGCAGAGTGGTGGTTGATGATGGTGAGTCTGCTATCTCGCCAAGATTGACGGTGATTGACGTGACGACGGTATTGCCAAGGGACTTGCGCTGATAGGACGATACATTGGCGATTTTAGGAGGTGAAATGCTAGCAGCAGTAACAGCAGCTAACAAGTATCCGCGACTGTCGTAGTTAGTCGCTGCCGTTTCCCCTGTCGCTGTTTTTGCGGAAAAGCATTTCGTTTCCCGTGGCTCTTTAATTATTCACTCGTGATCTCCAATCAGTGCCGTTAATGAAAGCCGCCAATAGTTTCCGCGACGTGTCATAATGGCCGAAGTTAGTCCGTGGAGTTTGGGCTGCGTCGTTGGAGTGCGTACTCGTTTTCACCTCCCATTTTCGCGAATGTGTCACCCGCAAGAGCCGTCCTTATCCAGCTAATCCACAAAGATTTTTTTTTTTTTTTTCCAGATTTTGAATCATTAGGCCTTCGCGAATGTCATCGGCAAGAGCCGCCTTTTTCCAGCTAAACCAGCATCCGCTTCGTTTCAAATCTTTATCAGTCGGAGCGTCTCGTCGCGTAGCATTATTTCTCTAGCAAGTGGGATTTTGCGGTTACCGCTGCTCGAGGAGGCATAAAACCTCAATTGCACGGCAGCAACCCCCGTCTGACGGGGTTTTACACGGCAGGATCAGCGACGAACAAATCAACGACACAACCCCCGTCTGACTCAGTTACTTCCTGTGCCAGAACTGGGTTAAGTAGGGCATTGGCAAATTGTACCGCTTCTTGAAGACCGGACACATAGACGCATTGGCATACTTACCCTCCAGTGATATTTTAGAGATCCTTACATTAGGAGCCTCGTTACATTCACCCGGGAGCCTCCGTCTGACTCGCTGCTCCCGTCATGGGGGGCTGCATGTCAGTCGAGGTAACGGTCGACAAGAAGGGATCTTCCACGAACCTTCGCAGCTCCGCGTCGTCCGCCACGTCAGCCGGAAAGAAGAGCTCCGCCGGCTCAGATGCTCCAAAGAAGAGCTCCGCAGGTTCCGGCGCGAGTTCCGCTCCCATCGTCTCCAATTCGTCAGCCTCAGGTACGGCCGAGACTTGCCGGTTGTATCATTGTCCTGGGGTCAACAGTTACCGTTGTCGCGCATTCCGGGGTGCACTTGACGCGGATTTTGCTGTTACCATCGTCGCGGATTTCGCAGTTACAAATGTCGCGGATTTTCCAGATACCGTTGTCGCGGATCTCCTGAAGTGTACATTCCGTGGGTGCCGGTCGAACGAATCTCGAATCAGTAATAACACTGGTCCTCATGGAAAAAAAGCGAGCCTTACCGGCCAGCCATTGGCCACTCTGTGCCGCGCACACGCCATAACCCTCTGAGAATCTTCCAAACATAACCCACTCCGCACGCGCACCGCCAGCAGTGCTGGCGCAGGCTTTTGAGCTGACAGAGAGTCGTCGTGCCGTCCCCCCTGATGCAGGCCTTCCGATTCTCCTGCCGTCCCGCCTGACGCAGGCTTCTCCGCTTCTCCTCCCGCCCCCCCTGACACCCCGCCGCAGGAACCTCACAACAACGACCACGAGCACCAGCCCTGCTGCAAGCTCTTGAGTTCACCATCATCAATCCGTTCCCTCTCCGCTTCTCCTCCCGTTTCCACTAACGCCCTCCCCACAGGAGGCGTCACAACGACCAACAGCAGCGGGCCTGGCGGCGGCGGCGCGGGCAGCGCAAAGAAGTTCAAACTAGCAGAGCTGAAGGCGGCGACGAACTCGTTCAGCAAGAAGGGCGTGCTGGGCGAGGGCAGCTTCGGGGAGGTGTATCGGGGCACGCTGACGGACAAGGTGACGGGCGAGGTGACCAAGGTGGCTGTCAAAATGCTCAACGCGGAGAGCTCCCAGGGCATGGACGAGTGGCTGGTGAGTGAATGTGAACGGTCAGGTTCACATGGGCGGCTTCGGGGAGTTGTTGTGAGGGACATTGAACGACAAGGCTAGAAGGGGAGTTGACCCGGAGAGCTCCCAGGGCATGGACGCGTGGGTGGTGAGTGGGTGGTGAGTGGAGTCGGAAGGAGCAGGGGTTGAGGGCAGCTATGGGGAGGTGCTCTAAGGGATCCTGAGTGACAAGGCTACGGGGTGGGCATTTAAGACGAGGCTCAAAAGGAAGGGCAGCAATGTGAAGGTATATCTGGGGGAGACACTGAGTGACAGGGCGACGGGCCAGGTGACCAAGGTGTCTGTAAAGTTCTGACGGACTCTTGTTGACTCTCGTTGACTCTGGTCCGCTGACCATCTGTCACACAACTAAACACCTCATTTGACCCGCTCCTCTCTACCACCTGCCGCCTCAACCCACCTGTCACAACCTTCCCCTTCCAGGCGGAAGTGCTGCTCTTGCCGAGCCTGAACCACCCGAACCTGGTGCGCCTGGTGGGGTACTGCGCGGAGAAGGGCGAGGCGCTGCTGGTGTACGAGCTCTGTGAAAACGGCAGCCTCGACGACAAGCTATTCCCCTGTGAGTCGCTCTTTCTTTGTATCGCGCCTACGTCTTCTTGCTCTCCCCTCAGCTTGTCTCTCCCCTTAATTGTCCCAGCCCTCTCACACTTCACCCCCTCCCCCCTCAGCCCCTCCCCCCTCAGCCCCTCAACCCCTTACCCCTCAACCCCTCAGCCCTCACCCCCTCCCTCAAACGCCCTCCCCTTCAACTCTTCAACTCCTCATCCTTTAATCCCCTCCTCTCAGCGCACGTGACTGGAAATCGCGCCTGCAACTAGCTCTCCGATCATCTTGTCCCCCCTTTCCTCTCGTTTTTTGGTAGGTTGATTGTGACATTTCACAAAATCAACCTAAAAAAAAAAAAAAAAACTGGAATTAGCGCCTGCAACTAGCTCTCCTCTCATTCCCACGCGCTCTCACAATTCACCACCTCCCCCCTCCCCACCCACACATCCCCTGCCCAGCGCGCATGGAGGAAGCGTTCGACTGGATCTCCTCCGACTGGAACTAGCGCCTGCGACTAGCTCTCCACTCACCTTCTCCCCCCTCCTCTCCTCTCCTTTCTCCGCCTTTTCACCCTCCACCCACTCCCCCTTCACCCCCCTTACCTCCCTGCACAACCCCCAGCGCGCATGGAGGAGGCATTTGAATGGAACTCGTGGCTGCGGGTGGTGCAGGGCACAGCGGGTTTGATTTGACTGAAACCCCCTTTCCCCCTCCACAACCCCCTCCCCCTGTGCACAATTTCCCCCCCCAGCGCGCATGGAGGAGGTGTTTGACTGGAACTCGCGGCTGAAAGTGGTGCAAGGTACAGCGGGCGCGCTGGTGCATCTGCACGAGCACAACGTCATTCACCGCGACCTGAAACCGTCCAACATCCTGCTGGGAGATGTGAGGAGCGAGGGACGTATGGGTTGAGGGGCGTGTGTGTGTGTGTGTGTGTGTGTGTGTGTGTGTGTGTGTGTGTGTGTGTGTGTGTGCGTGCTGCTGGTGCATCTTCATGAGCACAACTTGATTCACCGTGACCTCAAGCCGTCAAACATGCTGTTGGAGTAGGTGAGGAGCGAGCAATGTTGAGGTTGAGGTGTGTAGTGGGTGCACATGTGCTATTGGCCTTCACAATGCTGCTATGTGCACATGTGCTATTTCGTATGTGTGGATCGCTGACATTCCACACCCCCTTGGCACACTGCTGCTCTGAACAGACGCAATTCTTTGCATCGCTCATCTTTCCCACCCGACACCTGCTGGCGTTGCTGTGCATGGGGCATGCACGGGACATGGGGCATGGGGGCATGGGGCATGGGGGCGTGGGGCATGGGGCATGTTGGCATGGCAGGGTATGGAGGCGAAGCTAACAGACTTTGGGATGGCGAAGCAGGCAGCAGAGGGGGTGAGCCATGTGAGCACACGAGTCATGGGCACTCTGGGCTACCTCGACCCCGCCTACATGGAGACTGGTACGTCTGTGCTGCCGCTGCATGAGTGTGCCGCTGCACTGCCCTTGCCTTTGAGACATCTCAAAAGTGACTTGGATATGGCCGGAGGGAGTGAGCCATGTGAGCACACGAGTCATGGGCACTCTGGGCTACCTCGACCCCCGGTCTACATGGAGACCGGTGCGTCCCTGCTGCTGCCCTTGCTGGGATACATACAAGCCACGCTTCAGCTTTCAGTTTTTCTCGTCGAGTTACACACATTTCACTCACTGCTTGCTCTAATTTCTTTCCCCCGTCCACTTCCTCCACCTCCCCTCCACTCCTCCCGCGGCCCTTGTTGCTAGGCTGTCTAGCTAGGTCGACTGCCGTATTTTCCTGCACGGCCAGTCTCTGCTTGAAGCTCTTTCTCCCCCCTCCTTCCTCCCACCCGCCCCCTTGATGCCAGGCTATCTACGGGAGAAGAATGATTTGCTTTTCTTTGGGGCCATTCCACTACAGCTGCTGACAGGGAAAGACACCCATTGCACTCTCTCCGTGCTGCTCTCACTCCCTTCCACCCTCCCCATCCCTTCGCCCCCCTTTCACGGCCCTCCTGGCTGTCTACGGGAGAAGAGTGACGTGTTCTCCTTTGGAGTGATCCTGCTGCAGGTGCTGACAGGCAAGGACACCCATCCTTAACACTCTTACCCCCTTCGTCCCTCCCTTCTCCCTTTCCCTCCTCTCTTCTTCATTGCCCTCATTCATCCAGGCTGTCTTCGAGAAAAGAGTGACGTGTTCTCATTCGGCGTCATCCTGCTGCAGGTGCTGATAGGGAAGGACGCAGTGGATGATTGGAACATCAAGCTGGCAGCAGCCATGCACAAGCACCTGCACCCCAACGTTGCTGATCCTGACAAGCCAACTCCCCGTTCCACTTACCTTACGTACTCACTGCTCGTTGTTCCCTCCCGCTCACCCCTGCTCCCCCCCCCCCCCCCCCTTGTCCCCCCTTCCCATCCCCCACTTCACCCCATGTATCTGCCAGGCTGCCTTCGAGAAAAGAGTGACGTGTTCTCATTTGGGGTCATCCTGCTGCAGGTGCTGACAGGGAAGGACGCAGTGGATGATCGGAACATCAAGCTGGCAACAGCCATGCACAAGCACCTGCACCCCAACGTGGCGGACCCGGACAAATGGATCGACCCAAAGCTGCAGGGCAAGTACCCGCGGAAGGGCGCTCTCATGATGGCTGCGATCGCCAAGCAGTGCATTGCTGATAATGCCGAGGACAGGCCGGAAATGAGCGACGTGGAGGAGTTTCTGAATGACATCCAGATGATGTAGCGGAAGAAGAGGGTGGATAGGTGGGATGTTCCAATCTTCAGTGCTGTGTTGAGCGGTGAAGTGCCCTGGAGGCTAGAGCTTCACCGGCTGGAAATGAGCGATGTGGAGGAGTTTCTGAATGACATCCAGATGATGTAGCAGGAGGGGCTGGATGGGTGGATGGGTGGGTGATGTTCCAATCTACAGTGCGGAAGTGCCCTAGAGGCTAGAGCTTCACCGCCCGGAGATGAGCGACGTGGAGGAGTTGCTGAATGACATCCAGATGATGTAGCAGCAGAGCGTGGATGGGTGGGTGGGTGATGTTCAAGCGGCCAAGTGCCAGAGGCTAGAGCTTCATTGCCTGGTAATGAGCGATGTGGAGGAGTTGTTGAATGACATCCAGATGATGTATCAGGAGGAGAGGGTAGATGGGTGGTTGGGTGCCGTTCCAACCTCCAGTGTGTTGCAGTGCATGATCCTAAGATCTGGTGGTTTTCGCAGCTGCTGTGTGCTGTGCAGCTCCCCGAGGGAGTTTTTGTGGCTGGCTGGGCAGTATGGCTCTGCTGCTGTGTTAGGAGGCCAGGCTAGGCACCCTGGAGGCTACAGCTTCACCCGAGCTGCATGGTTTGGGCTGGGTGGCTTTTGCGGCGGTTGTGTGGTGTGGCGTGCGCATCTCTCAAAGAATCGCTGGGCCGACTTGTCTGTGCTCGGCGGTTTATGACAGCCAGGGCTCCTCAAATAGGTTAGAAAACTGACGGCTCGAAGGGATATACCTGGCTCGTATTTCGAGCCTGCTTGGGACTCAATTATTACGGGGTTACTACCATATAGAATAGCTGGGTGCCATAATATCAGGTTTGCTGTAGGGAAGGCATTTCCTGCTATTGTTGTTTGTCTGTGTCATACGGTAAGTTCAAGTGTCGGTGGCTATGGTAATCCCCGCTGTGTTTAGAGCAGCGTGCCCAGTCAATTACGAGGAAATTAACCACAGTGAATTCGCTCTCTGCCCCATGTTTCCGTGAGCAACGGGATGCGGGATTATCAGCAACAAGAACGCGAGACCATGAGTAACGGAAATGCAAGCAACAGGAGAGCGTGATTAGAAGCAACGGGAATGCGTGATTTAGTGGTTCCTCTTGCGACTTCTCCGCGATGCCGACGTGGGCTCTGTATACGGCGCTTCGCCTCCTCGTGCTATCCAACCTATTCCAGTTCGGGTTATCAGCATCTCGCCAAAACGAGTCTTCGCTCGCGAGCGTCGTGGTGGCGAATGAGATCGTTGCAGGGAGAGTGGACGAAATGGAATCCGAGTTGGAGGAGGCGTTGGCGGGAAGGACGCAAGGGGATGTAGCAGCAGGAAATCTTTCGAGCATCGCGCCACTAGACAATCAGCTGACGAGTCTAACGGGCGGCGACAAGCACCGCTCCCCACCGCTTTCTGTTTCCGTGGCCCGGCAGTCTCTCTCATCCGCCTCCCCTGCAGCAGCCAATGCCTCGCTCGACTCGTTACCGGCACAAGCACCGCCGTCCCTTTCGGCTCCAGACACAAGGGGAAAGCCCGTGGTTACCAGGCCCCGCCCTCTGTACCTGCTCCTACAATCAACAGCACGTCAGGAACTGGGAGGTTAGATGATCCTGAGTGGGGAAGGGTGAACTGGGGGAGGGCCATTACCCTGAAGGAGAGGGAGGCGGAGGAGCGAGCTAAAGTGGCTGCAAAGCGGTGCTATGGGATGCAGAGGGCATACCGCATGGGGTTTGAGAGGGGCGGCATGGCATGGGAGCCACAGGCGGATCGCTACGTGCTCATGGACTGCCATCGCAACCAGGTGGGCGTGGTAACCATGTGTGGTAAACAGGTGGGTGTGGTAACCAGGTGGGTGTGGTAACCAGGTTGGATGTCGTAATCAGGGAGTAACTCAGCCTTTCGAACACCCTGAGCAACGCACTTTGGTCAACGACCGGGTTGATCGTTACGTGCTTATGGACTGCCATCGCAACCAGGTGCGTTTGGTAACCAGATGTGGTAACCAGATGAGGTGCGGTAATCAGGTGGGGCGTGGTAATCAGGTGCGGTGTGGTAATCAGGTGGGGTGTGGTAATCAGGTGGGGTGTGGTAATCAGGTGGGGTGTGGTAACTGAGTATGGTAACCAGGTGGGTGTGGGAACCAGGTGGGGTGTGGTGGTAATCAGGTGAGGTGGTAACCAGGTACGGTGTTGGAATCAGGTGGGGTTTGGTAACCAGGTGGGGTGTGCTTCCCCAGTACATGACATTTGAGACCATGTGGTGTTTGTGGGCCAGATGTGGCATGGGAAACGCCTTGTGTCGTATGTCTGCTCTCACTCCTCATGGCTCCTGCCCTGGTGCTCCTCATATATGCATATGCGCATACGTGCGTGCGTGACTGCATGTCCCGATTTGTGCATGTGTGCGTGAGTGCTTGTCTGTCTATGTGCATGTTTCCCTGTGTGTATGTGTCCATGTGTGAGGGACATTGGCTCACCCCAGCTGAGCAACCGCATTCGGTGCATCAAGAACCACCTGGTGGTGGCGGGCGTGTTCAACCGCACGCTCGTGGTGCCCCTGCGAGCACACGAGGTCGCCCGCCACTACGACCGCCGCACCTTCTTCCATCTCCCGGTGCGCTGCTAGCTGCTCGCGGCTTGCTTTCTGGTCTGTTAGCGACCTTCTGGTCTGTTAGCGACCTTCTGGTCCACCAGGTCAGCAAACACGGGGTCTGCAGCGAGCTTGTATCCCTCCCAACTCACCTGCCTCACTTCTTTCTCTGTTTTGTCAATCCTCTGTGACCCCACACTGCCCCCACCAGCATACCCGGCTGTGCTACGGGCCACAGTCAGTCATTTCCCTGGACGCCCTCTCTGTGGCAACAGCTTCTGCACCCGGGTCAGAACCTTCACCAGCAGGTTCGGAAGCAGCAGCCACAGCAGCACCACTACCTGTAGCGCCAGCAACAGCAGCAGCAGTAGAGGCACAAGGAGCAGCAGCACCTGGTGCTCCTCCTACTCCTGCTGCAGCACCAGCATCTCCACCCCAGAGTGCCACAGTGCAAGTGGATCAAGTGCTGTGTCTGCAGAAGCAATGCTACAACCAATCTGCTGCCTCCCGCGACGACCTCCCCTCCCTCTCCGGTGTCACCTACCCTCCGAACCTCGCGCTCACGATCGGCAACGCCTCCGAGCCTCTGGAAATCCCAAAGCTCCTGGCCCTGCGGTCTCTGATACAGCCAACTGCGAGGGTTGTTCTGCTGGGAGATCTGGGATCCATGCATCTCACGTTCCCAGGGAAGAATTACCTGGACGTCCCCTTTAGGCAGTCTATTGAGTGCCCTAATGCTCTGGCTGTAGCGCCACACCCCGCTATCCTCGAAGCTGCTAGGGAGTTTGTTCGCAGTGTGGTGCTGCCGGGTTCCAGGAGGGAATGGGAGGCTGCTGATGCTGATGTGGTGACGGAAGGAGGTAAAGCCACTGACCAGCCGCAGCAGCAGCAAAAGGAGGGGGACGGAAATGGGGGGGGGAAGGGGCTGGAGGGAGGGCGTGCAGTTGGTCGGTACATGGGGGTGCATTGGAGGCGAACGGACCTGATGCAGCACAGCAACCCCAATGCACGGCTCTCTGTGGAGCATGCGGGTGCATGCCTGGTGAAGGCCATGGGCATGGCTGGAAACATCTCCACCATGTTCCTTGCCTCTGATACTGACGACCGCGAGGTGAGGGGATTGATAGTGCGTGTAGTGCATGTACCGTGGTTTAATGTGGAGCATGTGGTGCATGCCTGGTGAAGGCCATGGGTATGGCTGGAAACATATCCACCATGTTCCTTGCCTCCGATACTGACGACCACAAGGTGAGAGGTTTGAAGGTGCGTGTAGTGCATGTTCCTTGGTTACCCTAAGAAATCTTTTAACAGAGGTTTGTTGACGTCCACTGTTTTTTTGCACCCCTGCTTGTGGTGTTCACTGCACAGGTGGAGGCGCTGGAGAAATTTATGAAGGAAAGGATACTGGGCTTTAAGCTGGTTCAAAGACCCAAGTCTTTTGAAGACCAGCCTTGGGCGGCGGTGCTCAAGCCTTACAAATTCCAAGACGATGTGTCATTGACAGCGACTCTAGACAAGGCGATATGTGCCATGGCGGATGTGTTTCAAGGAACTACCGCCTCGTCGTTTTCGCTAGATATCAGAAGGTTGAGAACCGGGCTTCGCTTGACAACATGTTCTGATACGGATATATGCACAAAAACATGATCCTTTTCTGATTAGATATATTGGTTGTGAGATTTTGTTCAGCTTCGGTTGAGTTATGCCACAATGTACAGCAATTCGCTACACTAACACCCACAACACTATCGCACCTTGGGATTCCCCCTCAACCCCTCAACCTGACTCCGCGCAGTTTCTGGCGCCAAAATCCTGAAATTGCTGTCAGTCGGTTGAGACTAGTTCAGTTCTGTTCGTGAGTCAAGCAGACTGCAAGGATGAACGGTCTTGCATCGACCTGCGTCGCAGGCCAACGGTTATCCCATCTTCCGTCAAAATTGGCGGGAAAATGCAGTTTTCCGCCTCTCCTGAGTTCGCAGGGCTTTGAGCCTCACTGGCAACAGCTCCTTCTGCCGCGTGCGCGCTGGCGGGAATTTTGCAGCCCCAAGCTGAGAACCGCGGGGAGGCTGCTCGCCCGCCCGGATAGCGCTGGCGCGCGGAGTTTGCGCGGAAGCTCTCGCGCGTCTTATCCGACCGGGAGAGAGCAGCGGGATGGCGCGCGGATGAACCGGGACGTGTGGACGCGGGACAATGGCGCAAGCGGAAGGGGGAGAACAGGTGGAAGGGAAAGCGAGGGGGGAAGACGAGAGGGAGCGGAAATATGGGGACGAGGTCGTGAGGAATCTGTTTCAGGGAGAAGAGGGTTTAGGGGGGACAGCGCAGGATGGGGAGCTGCGCGCGGGGAGAGGAGGGGCGAATGGAGGCGGAACGGGGGAGGGGAGCGACGAGGGGAGCCGGAGGAAGGACGCGGGGTGAAGGACACGGGTGTATGGGTGGGGGAGGTGGGGGAGGGGGAGCAGCAGGGTAAGGAAGAGGAGCAGGAGGTGATTCGAGAGGAGATCTCACCGCACAGAGCAGGTGCGAGGTGATGGATGGACGGTGAGGATTGAATTTCTGGGTCGATTCAGAAGGCGAGGGTTGGTTGGAGGACGCAGGGTGAGGGTTGTGGGAAGGGGCTTAGGGTTGGGGGTTTTGCAGCTGTTATGGGGACACTGTCAAATGGGCAGAATGGCTCGTTGCCTGACAATATCTGATTGCCGCACAACTCTCGCCCTCTTATCTGAATGTTTGAGATTAGTTTTGAGAATTCTCAAAACTAATCTCAAACAAAATGATTGCCGCACAACTCTCGCCCTCTTATCTGAATGTCTCATTCATCTCCTGACAATGTCTCATGCATTCCCTGCCAACGTTCCACTGCCACTCCCAGCTGCTGTCGTGCGTCTGCTGAGAGTGGAGCAAGGGGGAGCCTATGCCGACATTCTCTCAGGGGCAGCAGCAGTGGAGGGGCATTATTCATATCTTCTCCTGCTGTCCCTCCCCCCCCGATCACTGCACTGCCATCCCCAGCCGCTGTTGTCCGTCTGCTGAGAGTGGAGCAAGGGGGAGCCTATGCCGACATTCTCTCAGGGGCAGCAGCAGGGGAGGGGGCGGGCGGGTGGGAGCTGGAGATGCAGTATGTGCGGCGCACGCTGGGCTTTGGGCTTTTGCCTCTGGAGGGGCGGGGAAGGCGCCATGTGACTGAGCTCGTGGCAGGTGTCACCCGGTGGAGGCGTTATCTGGACTTTCTGCTCTCGGAGTTTTTTTCGGGCAGCCTGAATGAGCTGGAGAGGATGGAGCCACTGCTGAAGCAGGTTTGTGCTGTGTAATGATGATGCGTAGGGGAATTTTCCCTGTCGCAATTACCTTGTGGGTAATTGTGCTGAGGGGAATTTACCTCCGTCTTCGCTATGTGGTACCGTATGCTGCAGTAGTGAGATTTCCTTTCTGAGCCGTGTTGCAGTCTCGGGAATCGGGATGCTGCTCTAGGCTTAATGGCGAGTGCACTCATTTCGATTAAGTGTAGTTCCCCCCTGCCCCTTCTCCCCGCATCTCCTGCTATCCTCGTCTGTAGATTCTCCGATTGGGGATGTTTGAGCTCGCTAAGATGGACACACCACCACATGCTGCAGTCAACGAGGTGAGTGCAGGTGGAGTCAAAGCAGTCAATGTAGGTAGTCAAATTATTCAGTGAATCTAACTCACCAATGCAGGTGGAGTCAACGCAGTCAATGAGGTGAGTGCAGGTGGAGTCAATGCAGTCAACGAGGTGAGAATCAATGCAGTCGATGTATTCATTGTATTTAATCAGCTGCACGACCATTCACCATTGTCCCTTCTGTCCGCTGCTCCTTGCAGGCGGTCAAGCTCGCTCGGGCAGCCTTAAGGCCCGGAGCCGCCTCATTGGCCAATGCTATTTTGCGGGCAGCTGTTCGCGCACAGGTGCGCCACAAAAGCTGTAGGTCCGAATACGAGAAACATAGAGAGAAAGGGGCACTGGGGCTGCGGCGACTTCAGGGTTTAGGTTTTGGGGCTTCCTACCCTACTGGTCGAGTCGTTACTCATGCTAGGAACCGTACGGTACAGTACGGCTGACCTTGTTCTATACGCAACCCACTAACTCCTACCGCCCCCCCCCTCTCCCCCCGCGCCCTTCTTTTCCCCTTATCCATCCCCCGCCTCCTCCTCCCCGCTTCTACTTCCCGGTACAACATCAGGAGCAAGGCCCACTGCCGGCCCCGTCGCTGCACGATGCAATGACGGACCGGGACAAGGCGCGGGCCCTCGCCACGCTGCACTCTCACCCCGTGGTACGTGCGTTGGTGGGGAGGAGGCGGCGTGCACACACACACACACACACACACACACACACACACACACACACACACACACGCGCACGCGCGCGCGCGCGCGCGCGCGCGCACGCACGCACGCACGCACGCACGCACGCACGCACGCACGCACGCACGCACGCACGCACGCACGCACGCACGCACGCACGCACGCACGCACGCACGCACGCACGCACGCACGCACGCACGCACGCACGCACGCACGCACGCACGCACGCACGCACGCACGCACGCACGCACGCACGCACGCACGCACGCACGCACGCACGCACGCACGCACGCACGCACGCACGCACGCACGCACGCACGCACGCACGCACGCACGCACGCACGCACGCACGCACGCACGCACGCACGCACGCACGCACGCACGCACGCACGCACGCACGCACGCACGCACGCACGCACGCACGCACGCACGCACGCACGCACGCACGCACGCACGCACGCACGCACGCACGCACGCACGCACGCACGCACGCACGCACGCACGCACGCACGCACGCACGCACGCACGCACGCACGCACGCACGCACGCACGCACGCACGCACGCACGCACGCACGCACGCACGCACGCACGCACGCACGCACGCACGCACGCACGCACGCACGCACGCACGCACGCACGCACGCACGCACGCACGCACGCACGCACGCACGCACGCACGCACGCACGCACGCACGCACGCACGCACGCACGCACGCACGCACGCACGCACGCACGCACGCACGCACGCACGCACGCACGCACGCACGCACGCACGCACGCACGCACGCTCGCACGCTCGCATACACACGCATACACATGCATGCACATGCATGCATACATGAATGGATGACTGAACAGATGCATTCACATGCACACAAGGCGCGGGCCCTCGCCATCCTGTGCGCACGCCCCTTGGTTGGTATGTGCAGTGCAGTGGCGCACACATACATCCGGCACTGTGAAAGGCTGGCTGGATCAAGTTTTGAGACGTCTCTAAACTAAAGGGCTGGCTGGATTACATCTCACAAACTCAAGGAGCAAGGCGGGATATGAGTTGCAGTTTCCATGGTCACTCACTCACACTCCCCTTTCTCCGTTCCACTCCTTGCTGTTCCCTCTCCCCTCCTCTCCTTGGTGCCCTCTCTTCTGTCCGCCCTGCAGTGGATGGTGCGGCGGTGGGCCGACAGGCTGGGGTGGCGAGAGGCGGAGCGGCTGATGGAGAGCAACAACGCCCGCCCCGTCTTCTCCCTCAGGTGAGACAGTTTCTGAGGTGCTTCAAAAGAATCGTCTCACTTGCGCCTCAAGAGCTGACAGGCTGGGGTGGCGAGAGGCGGAGCGACTTATGGAGAGCAACAACGCCCGCCCCGTCTTCTCCTTGAGGTTCTGCGTTCGATATTGTCTCAGACAATTGCTTCTATTCTACTTTATGTATTCTGGCCTTAAATTCTGATTCTCTCAGACTTCCCAACCTAAGTTGGAATATACGCGTACAGCGTATATTCGCGTATCGTATATACGCTATCGTACATACGCTATCCGCTTAGGGGTTCGTTTTGGAGATACGCTTTTTCGGGCAGAGAAAAAACTTTCCGGGCAGGGTGAAATATAAGTACTCCCTATTCTCACTAAGGCTTGCCCTTGCATAATCCTGAATCCGAACGACGAGGGCAATGGGAGGTGGAGTAGACATAATAGCTAGAAAATGAAGTAGCGTGAACTCTGGTGAAAGCGGGAACGAAATGACGAGTTAGGGTTAGCCAACAGGGCTGGCTGGTAAGTACCGTGAGATTTGTTGGGGGGTTAATTTTGACAGGTGGGAGTTTGTAGATAAAGTGGGGTTCAATGCGGCAGAAGGGATGGATTTCAATGCCTAGATGGGATCTGAAATTCAACATTTGCCTGACGACTTTGAAGTCAGATCCCCGTTTGCCTAGACCGCGGATTTGAATTTCGACTACGGCGAAATGCTCACCTAGGAAATCCGCATCTTTTTTGCGATTTTTTTTCGGGCAGCCCTAAAAAAATTCTAAGAGCGTATAGCGTATTCGCTAGCGTATAGCGGATAGCGTGTGTACGCTAGCGTACATACGCTGTACGCTTAAGGTGTTAAGCGTATATTCCAACTTAGTTCCCAACCATGATGCTTGAGAAGTCTGAGAAGACCACCATGGCATGGCAGTGCATGAGGATCAACACTGCAAGAGGCCATCAGATCACACACAGAACCGGAGGGCTGCAGCGCCTAAAAGTAGCTTCCTCTCGCCCCCTCTCCCATTACCACCATGACCATGCATCAGGGCCAACACTGCCAAAGGGGTATCGCGTTCTGATCTGCACTCCTTGCTGCTGGCGCTCCCCGAGGTATGCTTCTGCTCCGCATGCTGTCTCCATGCCACGTCATGCCGTCTCCATGCCACCTCATGCCGTCTCCATGCCACCTCATGCCGTCTCCATGCCACCTCATGCCGTCTCCATGCCACCTCATGCCGTCTCCATGCCACCTCATGCCGTCTCCATGCCACCTCATGCCGTCTCCATGCCACCTCATGCCGTCTCCATGCCACCTCATGCCGTCTCCATACCACCTCATGCCGTCTCCATGCCACCTCATGCCGTCTCCATGCCACCTCATGCCGCCTCCATGCCACCTCATGCCGTCTCCATGCCACCTCATGCCGTCTCCATGCCACCTCATGCCGTCTCCATGCCACCTCATGCCGTCTCCATGCCACCTCATGCCGTCTCCATGCCACCTCATGCCGTCTCCATGCCACCTCATGCCGCCTCCATGCCACCTCATGCCGTCTCCATGCCACCTCATGCCGTCTCCATGCCACCTCATGCCGTCTCCATGCCACCTCATGCCGCCTCCATGCCAACTCCATGCCAGCTCATACTATCTCCATGCCACCTCGTGCTGCCTCATGCCACCTCATGCCACAACTATGCCAGCTCGTTCCAGCTCATGCAAGCTCTTGCGAGTTCCTTATGTGTCTACGGTCTGTGTGTGTGTGTGCGTGTGTGGGTGTGTGTGTGTGCGCCCCTGCCCGCCCCTCTCACCAACCACAGGTGGAGGTGGAAGATTCACCGTACCTGGACGATTTCATTCGTGTGCGAGCGGGCATGCAGCATGAGCTCACAGCGGGGCTCATAGAGTCTATTCTATGTGCGTGTTTTCGTACCCGCCTCTCTCAACAACCGCAGGTGGAGGTGGAAGATTCACCGTACCTGGACGATTTCATTCGCGTAAAAGCGGGCATGCAGCATGTGCTCACAGCGGGGCTCATAGAGGATGGGTCGTGCAACGTGCAGGATGAGAGTGCAGGTGGGTGGGGGTGTGGTGGCTGCTTGCAGTGGAAACCTTTAACCAGGTAACAGGGTAACCAGGTAATCAGGCGGGCATGCAGCACGTGCTCACAGCGGGGCTCATAGAGGATGGGTCGTGCAACGTGCAGGATGAGAGTACAGGTGGGTGTATGCTGGTGGGGCTGCAGGTAACAAGGTAACCATGTGGGGGGAATGCAGGTGGGGGAATGCAGGTAACCAGGTGGGCATGGAGCACCGCAGGACTCATAGAGGACGGGTCGTGCAATGTGCAGGATGAGAGTGCAGGTGGGGGTGTGTGTGGTGCTGGGGTTCTGGTGGTGGGGTTAGTTTGCTCGTCCGCTTCCCTCCTCTCGTCCTGCCCCTCCTCCCTCTGCACGCTAAGCATAGATCTGGTGAATTCTTAGAATTTGCAAAACCTACCTGATCCCCTCCCTCCGTCTCCCTCCACCACCTCCCGCCATCTCCGTGCATCACCTCGCACTAACTCCAAGCACAGGGCTGGTGGTGAAGGTGCTGGCGCCCCAGCCAGGGGAGACCGTGGTGGACTGCTGTGCTGCGCCCGGGGGCAAGGCCATGTATGCCGCTGGGCTCATGCAAGGGACAGGTGGGTCGGATTACGGAATAGACAGGTGTTCTTGGCTGCACCTGTCCCCTGCATGGCTGGGCTGCACTGCTGTGCTGCGCCCGGGGGCAAGGCCATGTATGCCGATGGGCTCATGCAAGGCTCAGGTGGGCAATAGTGCGTGTGTGTTACAGCTCTTTTCAATGCCACCACCACCGTTTGACTTCATCTCATCCCATCTCATCTCATGTCTTCTCACCCCATCCCGCACCACTCACCACGCACCTCTCATATCTCAGTGCTCACCTCTCACCACTCCTTTTCTCCCTGTCTCTCTCTTTCCGTCGCATTCTCTCACCCTCGTGGCCGGCAGGGCGGCTGGTGGCAGTGGATGTGAACGAGGGGCGGGTGAGGATTGCGGCGCAGGCACTGCACCTATTGCACATCCCCCCTCATTTTCCATCTGACTTCTCACCTCTCCCCCTCACCTCTCACCGGCAGGGCGGCTGGTGGCAGTGGATGTGAACGAGGGTTTGGAGAGGATGGTGGCGCAGGCAGCACTGCACAGCACAGCGCTAGGGACCGCACTTATTGCCACACCCCCCCTCAATTTCCATCTCACTTCTCTCCTCTCCCCTCTCTTCTCTCCCTCTCTGCAGGGCGGCTGGTGGCAGTGGATGTGAACGAGGGCCGAGTGAGGATGGTGGCGCAGGCAGCACAGCGCCAGGGGCTGCAAAGCATGGTGGAGTGTGTCTCTTCTGACCTGAGGACTTACGCTGTAAGGGTCGCGGCTTAAACAGGGTTCTGTAGAAGGCTTGATGCTTCACTGTATAGTAAGGCTTGGAGCTCACGGTCGCAATCGCAAGCCTTACACTTCCGCTGTAAGGGTCGCAATGTACTGGAACGCATCTTAACACATGGATTGCATGAGCAGTGGCAGGTCCCAATCAATATGCTTAACCTCTTGGCTGCAGCCTGCCCCAAGTTATTTCTCAAATGTTTAGAGGAGAGGTGCATTATTCTTTGCAATGGCTCACACAGCCCTACTGCGGTCCCCCGTCTACCCCCACCCGTCCTGGCACCCTGTTTCCCCGCCCCACCCACCCCACCTCACCCCATCCCTCCCCACACACTGTTCCCCTGCAGGCGTCATCCCCCCTGCGTGAGACAGCAGACCGAGTGCTGCTGGATGCACCCTGCTCCGGCCTTGGGGTGCTGGCCAAGGTGGGTATGGGGGAGAGGTGACTGTAAGCAGTGGTGACTGTATGACGAGGTGATTGAGGGGAGAGGTGATTCTAAGGAGTGCTGCTGCTGGATGCGCCCTGCTCCGGCCTTGGAGTGCTGGCCGAGGTGGGTGGGGCGAGGTGAGTGTATAGAGTTGAGGCAGGCTGTGGAGGGGGAGACAGTCTAGTAGGCGCCTCAAACACCCCCCCCATTCGCCTTCCTCCCCCCCCCTTCGCCTTCCTCCCCTCCCCTTCCTCCCCTCCCCTTCTCGACCCGCCACACAGAGGCCGGATCTGAGGTGGAGGGGGAGAAAATCCACTAGGCGCCTCAAACCCCCCTAACCCTCTCCTCACATCCCCTCCTCACACCTCACCTACAGAGGGCGGATCTGAGGTGGAGGAGGACAGTGGAGGGGGAGGCGCAGCTCACAGCACTACAGGACGACCTGCTGGACGCTGCTGCCAGGTAGGATGCTGATGTGGATGCTGACTTGGATGATCCTGCCAGGTAGGATGCTGATGTGGAACGCTTGTGCCAGGTGGGATGCTGACATGGACGCTGCTGCCAGATGACATGCTGATGGGGATGCTTCTGCCAGGTAGGATGCTGATGTGGATGCTGCTGTTGTTGCTATGTAAGATGAGCCTGCCACAGCGGGAGGCGATGCTCACGTGACTTCCCCATCTCTCCCCTTCCCCCCTTCCCATTTCCCCTCCCTTCTACCCCTCCCCCTCCCCCACTCCCCCTTTCCGTTCATCCAATCGCCACCTTGTTGACCAGTCTGGTGCGGCCGGGGGGATTGCTGGTGTACTCCACGTGTTCCATAGAGCCATCGGAGAATGAGGATAGGATCACCACCTTCCTTCAAACACACCATGTATGACCCTTGCTCATCCCGTTCTCTCGTATCATTCTGTGTGGAAAAAAAAAAGTGGTGTTGTTGGTTTTTTTATTTCTTTCTTTCTTCCTTTCTTTTTTTTGAAGTGTCATTGCATCATGCTTAGTGGTAACAAGCATGTGGCATGCTGAGGTGTTTTACTGAGTCATGCCTGTCGTTTCATTCAGTTTGTATGTCACGTTTTCTCATTTTTTCGTGCTCATGCGAGGTAGCCAAGTCTTTCTTTCCTGGCTGGTTGCAGGAGTTTGTATTGGAACCACTAGATGCTTCAGTATTGCCCGAAGCGATGATCTCACGCCTTCGTTGCTTTGCATCATTGCCGCATTGCCACGCAATCGACGGGGCATTTGCTGCTCGTTTGCGAAGGCGGGAGTTGTGACGTGAGTGTTTCCTTGGTTTTGTCATAGGTTATATTTGTCAGATGTAGAGGAAGCAATAGAAGTAAAAATGGAGAGACTGCTGGTCATGTGCTGTACTGAACTGCAGTAACGAGCTACAGAGGTTTTTTTTACTGAAGTACCCCCCACGGCACTCTGGCTACGGGGTTCTGGGCACCCCGAAACTTGCTGCTTTTCGCTGTCCACTTTTCTTGTCGGGAGGAGTTCCTCTTGCAACGCCTGGACTGGACGGCGATCATCTGTTCCTTTTGGCCCTAGCGTTGACAATTTTCAAAACGGCCGGGCAGCAATGGGATGGATTGGAATGTACATTTCGTCCCCCAGCCGTCCCTGGAACGCGTTTCGCCCACTCTTCCCCCTCAACCACCTTGGGTGCACGAAATGCTGGAGTGCGCGTCGTGACATGAGGAAGGGACTGGGTGTAGAAACAAGACTGTCCCGCCAGCAGCCTCGCGTTGACGACAGGCCACACATGCCACATCAGGACGAGACACATTGACTAATCACTTGTCGCCTTCCCTCGCTCGGAGAAACCGAGGCTGTGCAATTTCATCCACCAAACCTGCACCGCGCAGTTCAGCCATCGTACCGCGTGAAACCTTGGGATTTCGAGTTACTGTGCCTGGGGTTTTCCGCGTGCTCTTGGGACCTGCGGGGGTGTTCTTTTCTTCCTCCTCCCCATCTCACTTCTGTTCCTCAGCTCTGCAGCCAGCGATCACCGCCTAGTCCACCACGTCACTCCGACACTCACTCTGCTGTGTCTAGGCTAGGCGAGCCACCTACACCCCAGACGTCAAGACAGTCCATGTGTCCGAGTTGGGAAGCGCATCCCGCGCGTGGGGTTCCTGTCGAGTGACGTTGTCACCAGGGCTTGAGTGAGCTGTGCTCGTGCAGTATATTTCTTCACTCTCCGAAATGGTTAGGAATTATTCCTGATTAAGAGACCTAAGTTTCGGGCTACTTCTAGTTGCTTTTCTCTAGTTTTTCCGTCAGGCAATATAGCAATCGCTCGTCGCCCCCCTCGCTGCGAGACTGCAAGGCATGTAGATGATACGAGCCGCCAATCGCAGCAGCGTCAGTCTTCACAGCATCAATCCTAGCCCTTGAATAGAGCGTTTTGGGAGATAATTAGTAGCATTTTGATACGGAAACATAACAATGCTGCCACGCCTATAAGGTCCCGTACCCCTAGTCCGTATTTCACTACTTCGAAATCCACTTACGTTAATTAAACACTTAGACTGATCGTGCAGCTTTATTTATTTGTCGTTTACCTGGGAAGCTTGGCTGGGGAAGGATAACATCCTGGCATCTGCTGTAGCTGGCAATGTCGTGCCAGGGATTGGCCATGCTTGATCCTCCTAGAGACAGGCAGGGCTTCCCCGAAGCTGCAGGACGCGGGGATTTTGTAGGTTCGGGACACAGCGGAGGAGGTTCGGCTAGAGGAGCAGCAGGTTCGGGAGGGAGAACCGACTCCGCCTATGGAGTCGGGGACGGAGGCGGAAGCGGGGAAGGAGGCGGAGCAAGCGGAACAGGACCTCCTGCATTGCCTGCGCGCGGAGGCGGTCGAGTTTCCGCCATCCGCAGCTTCTTTCCGCGGAGCCGATCGGTGTCGGTGGATTATTCCGCCTCTGCCTCCTCTCCGCTAGGTATCCCCGGAAGCAGCGCCAGTACCAGGCGCAACTCCGAATCTGAAGATCCCCGCCGATCCTCCCCCCTCGGTTCCCCTGGGGGGCAGCGCGGCGGGGGAGGCGGAACGGGGGGGGACCCGCGGCAAGCGTCTCGACCTCCGCCGCGCTACGATCCGCGCATGGGTCGGCATTGTTCCCCTCTCGGCGGTTCCGCGCTGTCCCCCGCTCCGCGACCCCCATCCCCGCTTCTCGAGGCATCGCTCCCCGTCTCAGCGGTCCAATCAGACCCTAGCGCCTTCGGCGGCGAAAATGGAGTATCCGGGGGACCAATGAACAGCTCCATTAAACAACTGCGGTCGAACCGCCATCTCCGTACACAATCCGTCGACGTATCGTCCGTCGATTTCGCCTTCCACGTCCCCGATCAAGGGGGGCTGGAGGCGCAGGGGGCACCGGGCGCAGCGGAAGGAGTCGGCGCAAGGGGAAGCGCGGTGGAAAGGGCTGCAGGCCCGCCACCAAAGTCCCCCTCGGGGTTCAGATTAGGGTTCGGGCTGGGAATCCGACCCAGCAGTAGTCACGGCGGCCGCCCCAACACCAGCCATGGGCGCCTGGGAGGCGGAGCAACGTCGGCGAGACCGGGAAGCGGCGGAAGCAGACCGGGAAGCGGGGGGAGCAGACTGGGGAGCGCGGCCGAGGGGAACGGCGGTCCGGAGCAGAGTCAGGGGCGCGGCGGGCGAGCGCACGGGCGGCGGGCGTCGGTAGACTTCGGGTCGATGGGCGCAGGAATCCCCGCGTCCGCCAGCGAGCCGCTATCCCCGTTCGAAGCAGCCAAAGCGTCGCTCTTTGCGAGTCAGCAGCGCCAGCGGGCTGGGATGGGGGGAGGGATGGCGGAAGGGTTGGGGGGAGGGGCGGGCGGAGGGGTACCGAGGGGCAGCAGCGTCGACGGCTCTGGGCGCGCGGTTGAGTCCCCCCGGACAGCGGCTAGGCGCGGGCTGCAGTACGGGTTTGGTTCGGATAACCGCGGAATGGAGGTTCGGGCTGAGGCTCGGAGCCCTATAATGCTCGGAGCACGCGCTCGGCACAGGCTCTCCGCAGGTTCGGACTCTGTTGATTCAGGTGGGAGCGACTCTCCTGGGTTTTCACCTGAGAGTTCGGTGTCTCCGCATGGAGGGATGCTGCCGGGGAGCAGGAGCACGGGGAGCGCGCCGATGGGGGGATTCGCGGGGGGGATGGGGGGTGCGCTGTCGAGCTGGGGCTCTCGGCGCGCGGGGATCAACCCGCCGCGGCTGCAGGTGGAGGTTCACGCGGAAGAGGAGGAGGGGGAGGGGGAGGGGGAGGGGGAGGAGCGTAATGTGTTAGTGATTGAGGAGGGGGAGAACGAGGAGGAGGAGGGGTATTCGAAGGACGCACTGTCCCCGCTACCAGGAGCAGAGGGAGAACGACAAAATCGCCCGCCCACAGCGGGAAAGAGCAAATCGCCTCTCAAGTCCCGGATAGCCGCAGTGGCGCGGACCTTAAAGCACGGGTTGCACAGCCCCGCCGCTGGCGCCATGGGGGGAATCGGAAACAGGTTCCGCGGGGTTGGTGGTGGCATGGGGATGGGGGGGATCGCGGGGGCGTTAGGCGGCGGGGGAGGCGCGGAAGCGGGGGGGGCTGGCGCGGGCGGGGGGCGCAGGCACAGGCGCGCAATCTCTGTGGATTTCAACCAGGCGCCAGTGTTCACCGCGGCTTCCCCGCGTGGGGGGCCGGCGGAAGGGGCGGAGCCAGCAGAGGGGGATCTCTCCCTGTCCCTCTCTCCCCCCCATGCGCTATATGCCTCTGGCGCAGACCCCGTGTTTGACGCCATGTCTCCCCGCCTGCTCACCCCCAAGGGTTTCAGCACTGGGTTTGGCGCCGCTGCTGGCCCCGGGCCTGCTGGCTCGGGACTGTTAGGCTCGGCAGCGCCAGGCTCGGGCGCTGCTGCAGTGGCTGGGCGGCAGCTGGCCGGCCAGCACCGCCGGCACCACTCGTTCGCGGACCAGTCCTGGGCGGGAGGGATAGGGGGAGCAATAGAGTCCCCCAGGCGGATGGGGAGCGGAGGGGGCGGGTCCATTCTTCCGCCGCGCAGCCCCCTAACCATGGGGGGAGGGGGCAGCGGCGCGTGGGGAGATAATCTAAATTTAGGGGAATTTACCCCATCTGCTTTGCAATCACCCAAGCCCCCGCGCTCGCCTTATCACAACGAATTCTCCCAAGACAGAGCAGCAGCCGCGGCTGCCGCCGCTGGGGGGAATGCGTCCGCTGCTACGGGCGCAGGGCAGCTCCCCCTCACGCCTGGGCGGAACCGCGCGTTGATTGCGGCGCGCGGAGGCGGGGGAGGCGGGGGAGCGGTGATGCGGGGCAGCGCGCGGGAGCGGCCGTCCCCCGGGATGGACGAGGACGACGACGTGTGGGGCGCTGCTTCTGCCATGGCAGGCGGAGCAGGGGAGGCGGGGGGAGCAGGGGGCGGAGCGGGGAGGGCAAGCGGGGCGGGAGGGGCAGGGGTGCGCGCGGGTGGGGGAGCGTATGAGCTGCGCAAGGCGGGGAGCAGCAGCCGGTTGGAGCAGGCGCTCCTGCCAGACCACCGCGTGCAGGGCTCCCTGGCCTTCAACCGCCTGCACTCCGCGCGCGACCCCCACGCCAGCCCCCCCGCGCCCGCCTCCCCCCTCACCCCCTCCGGCAGGGCGCTCGGCGGGGGGTATCAGGGGTCTGGGCGGGGAGGTGGTGGGAGAGGCGCGGAGAGGGGTGGGGCGGGTGCGGGGATGGGCGCGGGGCGGGGGGGCATGGGACGTATGGGCGCTACATCTGCTGCTGCTGCTGCGCATGCTGCTGCTGCTGGTGCGCGCGGCAGTGGTGGGGGCGCTGGCAGCGGCGGCAGGGGGGGAGTGGTGCCTGCTTGCTCGTCCCTGGATAGTGCTGGGCTGGACTCCTCCCCCCTAGCTGTTCTCTCCCACGGCTCTATCCCTGATCGCCCCAGCACCGCCTCTGGCCCCAGCGGTAGGCTCAGGGCAGCAGCGTGGGGGCGAGTGAGGGTGGATGGGGGGAGGAGGGACGAGAGGGCGGCGGGCGTGGGCGGGTGGGAGGGGGGAGACGGGGAAGGGGGGGGAGGGGGAAGGTGAGGAGCGGGAGGCGCAGCAGCAGCAGTGGCAGAGGAGGCAGGGGAGAGGACAGGCGGCTGGCGGTGGTGCAGGTGGGTGGGGGGGAGACATCATTGGCAGTAGCAGCAGCAGCAGCAGCGATGTTACTGCCATCAACCCTACCAGTTCTGCTACTGCTAATGCCAGTAGCGGCGACGGCGGTAGCAGCAGTGGGAACAGTGGTAGCTCTGTGCGTAACCTGAGGAGGAATATGAGTACGAACTGCCTTATTGAGGCGGGTAAGGGCGCAGGAGCAGGGGCGGGAGGAGGAGGGATGGGAGGCGGAGCAGCAGGGCAAGCAGGTGGAATCTCAGGTGAAAGCACAGGGCTGGATAACCAGGCACAGGGGCACGCAGGGCAGAGGGGGGAAGGGGTGCGGAGGACAGGCAGCGTGGTGGGGGTCGGGGGGGAGGTTCCAGGCGGGGCGGAGGGGATGCGGGAGGGGGGAGGTGGGGGAGTGGGGGAGGGGATGCGGGTGGAGAGGCGCAACACAGTGGATCCCCATGCAGAGCAGTTTCTCAAGAGCCTGAGTCAGTACATCAGCCGGGGGCTTACAGGGGAGCTGGGGACGTATGGAGGCGATGGGGAGGGCGAGAAAGGGGATGCTGAAGCTGACATGTGGCAGGTAAGTGCGGTTATACGTCTCCTGTGAGTTTGAGCGTGTGTTGTGAGTCGGTGTGTGTGGTGTGAGTGTTAGAGTGATGAGGCAGCATAGCATCCTGAGCCAGTACATCAGCTAAGGTGTCACTGGGGAGCCCCCATCTTGCACCCATCCTCATCTATCCCCACACCTCCCCACCCATTTCCACCCACTTTCTCCAGGTGATGAGCTCTGGCAGCATGCGGCGGAGAGATTTCATTCTGCGCATGCCGTATGACGACGTGAAGAGCTTATACTCTGTCAGCGCCACCAAGAGCAACAATCTGTCAGACTCTTACTCACCCCTCTCCACCCCTCCTCACCCCTCCCCACCAGGTGATGAGCTCTGGCAGCATGCGGTGGCGAGACTTCATCCTGCGCATGCCGTACGATGATGTGAAGAAGTTCTATTCGGTCAGCGCCACCAAGATCGGCAGCGGGCGGTACGGCGTCATTCGGACTTGTCTCAGCCGCAAGACTCGCGTGGTGCTGGCGTGCAAGACGATAAGGAAGGACCAAGTCAAGGTGAGGCTGGGGAGGGGGAGGGTGGGGGGGGGGGGGTGGGGAGGTAGGAGAGGAGGGAGGAGAGAAGGGGAGGGGAGGGAATTGGAGGACGTGGTCGGAAATTGGGTAAAGGCACGTGCGGCTCTGGCTTCATCAGCACGTGCCGCTCTTGCAAGACTCACGTGATGAAAGTGTAGTTTTGAGACGTCTCAAAACTACGCTTTTATCAATTGGGAGGAGGCATGTACTGCTCTGGCTTCATCAGCACGTGCCGCTCTTGCAAGACTCGCGTGATAAAAGTGTAGTATTGAGACGTCTCAAAACTACGCTTTTATCAATTGGGAGGAGGCATGTACGGCTCTGGTTTCATCGGCACGCGCCGCTCTCGCAAGACTCACGTGATGTTCGCCTGCAAGTCAATTCGTATACCCCCATCCCATAACCCATCCCATTTCCTGCCCGTCCCCACCGCAACCCCCACCAGTGCATGGAGGTCGCGGAGGGCGTGCGCACGGAGGTGATCATACTGGCCATGCTGCGCAACGCACCTCACCTCGCACGACCCCTTTCCACCCATTCCTGCCTCTTGTTTTTCCCTTGCGGTCCCCCTCCCCACTCAGTGCATGGAGGACGCGGAGGATGTGCGCACAGAGGTGATCATCCTGGGCATGCTGCGCAACCATCCCATATTGCAACCACCACCCCTTTCCACCCCTTCCAACGCCTTCCCACCCCACCGTAACCCCCCACAGTGCATGGAGGACGCAGAGGACGTGCGCACAGAGGTGATCATACTGGGCATGCTGCGCAACCACCCGGGGATCATCAGCCTGCACGACGCCTTCGAAGATGCAAAGGTACCCATGGCACCAGATTCCCACTCTCACATTGCCGCTCATGCCATGCTGCGCAACCACCCGGGGCCTGGGATCATCAGCCTGCACGACACGTTTGAGGATGCAAAGGTAACCACGCTGTTGTGTGCCGCTCTCTCGTCGACTTTTCAGACGTCTCAAAAGCCACCCGGGCATCATCAGCCTGCACGGCGCCTTCGTTCGAGGATGCAAAAGTAACCATGCTATTGTGTGCCGCTCTCTCGTCGACTTGCTGCTGCACTCTGCTCTGCACTGCCACTCCCTTCTAACAGTGACTAATCAAGCCCGCTCAAACCTCCCCCCTCTCTCCCCCCCCACCCCCCTTCCTCATCTCCTGCTCCCCCTGCCAGTATGTACACCTGATCATGGAGATGTGTCGGGGAGGGGACCTATTCGACCGGGTGAAGCTGCGGGGGCAGTTCAAAGAGACAGACGCAGCCATCGTGTGCCGGTCGCTGGTGGAGGCGCTGCTGCATTGCCACTCCAACGGGGTGATTCACCGCGATGTGAAGCCGGAGAACGTGCTCATGTGTGACAAGGACGTGGACACCAAGATCAAACTCATCGACTTTGGAGTTGCCACCTTCTACAAGCGAGGTGAGGGGCTGCTGCTGCTGCTGCTGCTGCTGCTAGTTGTACAAAGGAGGTGAGGGGAACGTGGGGAGAACGTGCTCATGTGTGACAAGGACGTGGACACCAAGATCAAACTCATCAACTTTGGCGGTCCTACCTTCTACAAGCAAGGTGAGATGGGAGTTGTTGGTACGGGCACTGCTACAGGCGATGACGGACAGCGCAGTGATTTTGGGACGATTTGAAAAACTTATGTGTATGGAGCAAACAGGCACGGTGGAGTACACTGTTTCAACCAGGGGTGCTTGATAAGAGCTACGGGCCAGAGTGCGACATCTGGAGCGCAGGGGTCCCCTTCCTTAACCCACCCACCCCACACCCCCCCTCCCACTTCCCCCCCTCCCCTCCTTCGTCAGGCGTCCCCTGCACGGAACGAGCAGGCACGGTGGAGTACACTGCTCCAGAGGTGCTGGATAAGAGCTACGGGCCAGAGTGCGATATCTGGAGTGCAGGAGTCGTCCTTTATATCCTCCTCTGCGGCTTCCCACCCTTCTGGGCGGCGACCAACGCTGAGCTGGAGCAGAGCGTGCGGGCGGCGGCGGTCGACTTCCGCCACCCGCGCTGGGCGGCGGTGTCGGACGGCGCCAAGGACCTCGTGAAGAGGATGCTGACGAAGGACGTGAGGCGGAGGATCTCCGCACTTGAGATATTCGGTGAGTCTGGTGGGGAGGGCTGTGGGCTAGCTGCGTGCGTTAGAGTGGTTGTGTAGACAAGAAAAAGGGAAGGGGGGGGGGAGAGAGAGAGAGAGGGGAAGGGGGGGATGTGGACGGGGAGGAGGAGTGGGGGAAGGAGGCACATGTTGCTTTCCTTTTACACAGATACGATGTCGAGTAGCCCGATTGGACGGGTGGAGTTTCCTCTGGAAGACCATGTGGGTGTCATTCCACTGTTGCCCTTCCCACTCCCACTTTCGTCCTTTCCTGTTTCCACTTTCACCCCTTTCCATTTTCCAGTGTTGTTCGTTCCATTTCAACTGCTTCCCTTACCATTTCCACTGTTGCCCTTCCCATTCATTTTGCACTTGGTGCTTCTTACGTGCAGGGCATCCCTGGATTAGAGCTGCTGAGAAGCAGCACAGACTAGACAGCAAGCCGCAACCTCCAAATGGTGACTCCTCTTAATCATGTGTAAAACATAAGCAGCACAAATCTGCAACGCAACTAACCTTGACCTAGGCTCATGTGGACAGGACTGAACTTGAGATCATTGTATGGTTTCCGTTTGCCCTTAGGCTGGTGGATTCATAACAAAGGTATAAAGCAGGTTGTTATTTAAGGGAGGATGAACTGTACAACTTGTTAAATTAATCAGGGTCACTTATGCCAATTGTTATCCTTATCTTCATTAGCATAAATAGCACCTCGACTGGCTGTTCCGCTGCTGGTGTCGTGTCCATTCATTTCCTATCGGCATATTCCCGACAAGATCAAGACTCGGCAGCTTCTCGTGTCAGGTGGAGGCTTTCTCTGCAACCGTGGCAAGTTTCTGTGGTCGCTGCTTGTGTGGTCGTTCCAGCCGTCATCTGCTCGTGTCGTGGTCAGCGGGCTTGTAGCAGAATCCGTCACGAGTCCCGAGTCCCAAGCCAACCCACCTGACTGCGCTTCCTCCCAACGCTGTTCTGTGCATCCAAGTGGGGGTGGCTAGGAAGCGTGACCTGCCTAGCCTGGTGCTCTGCTCACCAACCAGCAACCAGCCGAGCCTACGCACTTGGCTAGGTCAATAATATTATCGGTCAGCAAGTAGGCTGGTTGGTTCTCGTAGGTTGGTCTGGGCGAATCGATCTGTGTGGATTTGAAGGCAGCACTTGCGGTACTGCAGGTGCCAATCTCTGTCGCATTTTTGCAATTAGCACCAAATGTTTTCAGGGGTTTCGCCATTTTCAAACAGAAGTCCCTCAGTGGTTTTTGCCGGGTCTAGCTGGTCGGGCAGGTTGTTCCCTTCTAGGAACCACCTTCTGTAGTTCTTCGTCAGCAAGGTCAGGCAGGAGTGGGGTGTACGACATGTGGGGAGGGGAGGAGTGACGAGCGTAGCAGGGACGAGCCACAACAAGACCCGAGGGGGCTACTGGCGTTGTTCTGGCAGTTGCACTGACCGGAACAGTTATACCATACCTACCTTGATGTTACGAACAGGCGTATTTACCCTGATACTTCAGAGTATTGAACACTCCTAAACGAGAATATGTTTCTTAGGAAGGATACTGACTGGTTAAAATGGTCCCCATTTGGAACCCTTTCCACCAGTAAAGCGCTTAATGAAAGAAAAGCAAGCTGCGGGCAGATCTGCGGGCAGACTAGAGCACAAGCTGGCTCTGCACGCAAACCGCAAACGCTTTCGTATCCCCGAGGAGTTTTTTTTCCAGCTCCTGCCCGATACCACCTGTGGGGAGGACGAGCTCACGCAACCAATCGAATGCGTTGCAGTGGCGTGGCAAATGCAACAAGACAGGAGTTGTGCGCATGGGTGCGCAGAGGGGGAGGGGAGGCGGGGGGAGGAATTTACATTGCAGCAGGAGGACTTCTCAAGGCTCGGAAACGAAACTGGTCGAGGCTTAAAGCCCGCGTCCCAAATTGCGGGCCGCGAGGGTCAAGTTTTTAAAACTTGACGAAGTTGAGTGTCCAAGCTTTTGAAAGTCACGCACTTGCAATTTGGGACTTTCGAAGACAGATTCACTCACCAGGGGGAAAACCGAGGGTTGGCTGGGTCTCGCGAAAAAAACGAACCTAGACGAAATCGGAAACTCTCGCCAAAGCCCACACCAGAAAAACTCCCTCTGGTCAACTTTTAAAAGCATGAACAATTTGGGCCGCCGGCTTTAACAGGCGGGACTTCAAGTCAAGCCGTTTAGCCCAGTTCGTAACATTTCCAAGGCGGCTGTGCATCTCACCATCCTTATTTTTTCTAGAGAAAGAAACGCCATGCGTAGTACTACCTTTAGGTTGGCCTGATGTACATAGGTACTTACGATACAGAGCTTCGCCGACAGACGCGGCGCTGTCAAGTGATTGAGTACGACACGACAAAAAGTTTAGTCGGGATTATACGTTACTAGTACTATATCGTTTCGTAAACCCCGGGTCGCACGATGGAGTTGGAGGAAGATTTTCCACCCGCTGCGCCGGTCTCGCCTGACCTGGAACGGCACGATGCGAAGGATTCGACGGATTTCGTGAACTCTGACGGATATCGATGGCTCAAATACGGCTCCAAGTTTTTGAAACGAGGCCTCGGTCAGAAGAGGTGATAACAATACTACTAATCTTACTGTCGTACACGCTACGATGGCTCGTGCAACTCTTGGGTTGAGGAGTTTGTTAAGGAATACCGTCCCCTGCTATAGTAGTACCTCACGCGTTCCACACGCTTAGTGCGCGTCGTGTACGCGCCTCAGATTTCAAGTCCTTGTAGGTAAAAAACTTTCGCAGTGGCATTTTTTCCTTATCCACTAAACCCCCACCATATCCCGAAATTTTACCACTTTCCAGAGCCTACTACCGCTGCGCGGCGAGCAACCCGCTGTACCGACCGCCGGGCGCGGAGCCGTGCAGAGCGCGGAAGCTGGTGGATTACGACGCGTCCACGGGGGTTATCCACGCGTCCATGGCCGTCGTGCACCTCGCGGGGTCCCCGCACAACCACCCCCCGGTGTCCGCCATCCCGGCCTGCGCTGCTACCGCGTCTGGCACTGCTGCTGCATCTGGCGCGGATACAGCCGCTGCTGCAGCGGATTCGCCGCCTCAGCGGAAGCTGCCGGTGGCGGGTGGTAGAGGGGGGATTCAGGATTCGCCGGAGCCGCAGGACTCGTTGCACGCGCAGGTGCGGCTGCAGCAGCAGCAGCAGCAGCAGCAGCAGCAGCAGCAGCAGCAGCAGCAGCAGCAGCAGCAGCAGCAGCAGCAGCAGCGAGAACAGCTACAGCAACAGCAACAACACTGGCAGCACCATCTGCAGCAACAGCAGCAACACGAATGGATACAGCATCAGCAGCAGCAACAACAGCAGTGGCAACAACAGCAGCAGCAGCGACAACAGGAGCAACACGAATGGATACAGCAGCAACAGCATCCGCAGCAGCATCAGCGTCAGCATCAGCAGGAGCAGCAACAGCAACAGCAGCATCAGCAGCAGCAGCAGCGACAACTGCTGCAACAGCAACAACAACACTGGCAGCACTATCAGCAGCAACAGCAGAAACAGCAGCAACAACAACCGCACCAGCAGCAGCAGCAGCAGCAGCAGCAGCAGCATACATCACCAACATCCCCAGCTCACCTCTCGCCACGTCGCGCCGGCGCGGATACACCGCTTTTCCGCTCTCACAACAGCATGCCACCATGCCGCTTGAACCTGTCGCCTCTGGCTCGGCCAATCAGCCGCCAGCAACACCATCCAGCAGCACCCAGCCTTGCCAGCTCCGACGGTTCTAGTCACGACGGCAACAGCAATGCTACTAACGTGGACGGAATCCGGAGCAGAACGCTCAGTCTCGCGTCTCTCTTGCCGGTTACCACATGTGGTGGCGAAAGAGATATTCGTCTTGGTACTAACAGTAGCAGCTTTCGCCAGCCCAAGCCGTGGGCCAACAGTGTGAGTCGAAACGACCCCAGTTATCGCATCAACGCGAGCAGTGGGGGCTGGGATCTCAACCGGAGTACTGAAGACAATCACAGTGCTGCCAGTGGCGGTGGCGCCGGTAAGATTCGTAGCTCTGACGGCAACAGCGGTCGTATTCACGTCAGGGGCGGCGGCGGCGGCGGTGGCAGCAGCGGTGGCAGCAGCGGTGGCGGTGGTAGTGGTGGTGGCGATGGCAAGGGTTCGGCAGCAGCACCAGAAGCACCAGCCCCGTATGAAGTGGCTCAAGATACCAGGCGCGTCCCCGCTGCTGGCTATTCCCCCTCTGCTGCTCCGACGCTGCCTCTTGTTTCTGCTCCACCTCCCCCAGCAGCTCGCAAACACCCGGGTGTCCTTCCCTGTAGTTTCCGTGCTGCGGATTCTGCTATTTCTGCTGTTGCTGCTGTTGCTGCTTCTGCTTCTGCTTCTGCTTCAGCTGTCCCTGCCACAACTGCTGCCACATCTGCTGCTAAAGCTGTTGCTACAATCGCTGCTACCACTTTTGCTTCAACTGATGTCGCTACTGCTAATATAGCTGCTGCTGTTTCTGGTGGTGCTGCTGCTGCTCCTCTTGCCACTGCGACCATGGCTGCTGCAGTCATTCCAACTGCTTCCACAACTGCTGCTACACCTGTCACCCAGCAGCTGCAGCATCAACAGCAGCCAATGTGGTCAAGCAGTGAAAGGCGCGCATTGCAGTATACGAGGCCAGCGCAGGGCTCTCCTGAGCATGCGAGGCCAGCGCAGGGCTCTCCTGAGAATGCGAGGACAGCGCAGGGCTTTCCTGAGAAGAAAGGCCAGCGGATTATCCCAAGCAACGGCATGCTCCCTTCGCCAGATGGCAGAGAGCCGCAGGGCTCTCCTGGGATTTCTCAGAGAATGGGCTCATCTTTCAGTGGTGTGCACGCAGCGCAGAATATCAGAGAGACGCATTGCAGGGTGCACGCAGTGCAGAATATCAGAGAGACGCATTGCAGGGTGCACGCAGTGCAGAATATCAGAGAGACGCATTGCAGGGTGCACGCAGTGCAGAATCCTCTGGCAGGGCAGTGCAGGGTGCAGGGTGCGCTTGAGGAATGCCAGAGGATTTCCCCCAGCAACGGCAGGCACCCGCTGTGCGATGGCAGGGCAGTGCAGGGTGCTTCTGACAGTGCTCTGAGGTTGGGTATTAGCAGTGGCGTGCACCCGTTGCGAGACAGCAGGGCGGCGGGAGTGACGAGAGAGGACGGGACGGCAGGGATGATCAGTTCCCCTCTGGTGTGGCTTGCAAGTCGAGCCTCGTGGATTGGGGGAGAGGTGAGTCGGAAGCGGAAGGAGAGAGAGGGGCGGGCGGTGGGTGATAGAGTGGGGGCGTGGGAGGGCAAGGAAGAGAAGAGGACGAGGGAGGTCAGAAACGAGGAGGAGAAGGTGATATTGAGAGGTGTAGGTGTTCCTGAGAAATCTCACAGGGAAGAGAAGGTGGTATTGGGAGGAGGAGGCATGGATGGTCTCGTTACAGCAAGAGCGGCAGCAGCAGCAACAGCAACAACAACAGTAGCAGAAGCAGCAACAGCAGCAGAAGCAGCAGCGGTAACAAAAAGCGCAGCAGGGAAGGAAGCGGCGAGTGTTGAGGCGGTCAAAGCTCCACTATGCTCCGATATGTGCATCGAGACAAACGTTCAGGAGGCTCCTCAAATGTCATCCCCATCAAGCGTTCCTCAGATGACCTTTGAGTCGACTCAAAAGCCAGTCTGCATCGACATGTGCATTGAGACAGGTGCTCTTGAGAGTCATCCGAAGAAAAACATAGCTCCCTGCGGCAGCAATATGCGTATGGAAGAGGGTCAAGTTCGAGCTTCCTGCGGCAGGGATATGTGTATGGAAGGGGGCCGGGTTCAAGCTTGGGACGACAGGAAGAACGAGGAGAGAGAGGGAGACGCGGCGATGAGGGGAGAGGTGGAGAGAGAAGAGGAGATGAGAGGAGGCAGGGAGATGAAAGGGGCGGGAGGTGAGGGAGTAGAGCCGGATGTGGTAGGAGACGGAGGGAAGGGGAGCAGAGGAGGCATGGATGGGCGTGGGAATGAGGATGGGCGGGTTCAGGCTGGGGAGATGAGGGGAGAGGGGGGAGCAGCAGAAGCAGATGAGAGTAGGGAAGGATGGAGGAGAGAGGGTGGACCGGAAAGGGGTGGATCCGAATGGGGCGGATGTGGGGGGGTGGAGGAAGAGGGGGATACAGGAGGCGCAGCTTCTGCGCTGATTGCTCTGGCTGCTGCTGCTGAGATCAGCCGTCACTCCCCCTCCACCACCCTCTCACAACCTGTTTTTGAGGCGCCTCAAAAAGTCTCTGCTGTTGCTGAGATCAGCCGTCACTCCCCCTCCACCACCCTGCCTGCCGCATCAGCCCCGTCAGCCCCGTCAGCACCATTAGGGGTATCAGCAGCATCAGCAGCAGTTGGGAAACCAGCGGGAAAGGCTGTACCTGGGGATGCTGTACCTGGGGAGGCTGTACCTGGGGAGGCTGTACCTGGGGAGGCCGTACCTGGGGAGGCTGTTCTTGGGGATGCTGTACCTGCGCAGGCTGTACATGGGGAGGCTGTGGCTGGGGAGGCTGTAATTGAGGAGGCTGTGACTGGGGAGGCGGAAGCTAAAAGAGGAGGAGAGAGGGGAGAAAACGGAGAGGGGGGGTTAGGAGGTGAAGGGGGAGCAGAAGGGCGGGGACTGGGAGAAGGTGGAGGATTAGAGAGGGGAGCAAGAGAGGTTGGAGCAATAGAGAGGGGAGCAAGAGGAGGGGGTGGAGCAGGAGGGTTATCGGGAACAGGAGGCGGATGCAGAGCGAGGAGTGACGGATGGGGAAGAGAAGGAGCGTGGAGGCCGCAAGGGCATGCGTTGCAAGGCTGGGGAGGGGCAGCAGGGCAGCCCGTGCAAGGCTGGGGGGGACTGGCCTTAGCCCCCCACAGCAGCACCCGTACACCCACATCCGTCTCAGAGCCTCACAGCAACTCTCTGAGTGTGGCTCCTTCCTTTGAGGAGGGAGTGCCTTGTTTAAGAGAGAGTACGCCTTTTCCTGGAGGGAGTATGGGCTGCTATGGTCGCATCCCTATGGCTACTCCTCCTGCTGCTGGCTTCCTGTATAATGGGGCTCTGAGGGTGCCACGTGGCATGCCACAATGGATGCCACGTGGATCTCTGGCGCCCCTGGCGTCAGCTCCTGTGCTGCCACCTGGCACGCTGCCAGCGGTGCGTGTTGTGCCACCTGGCATGCTGCCAGGTGGCAAAGACTGTGGGCCTGTGAACGTCCTTCCAGGGTGGAGGCCGAGCCTTGCTGTGTTTCCGCACGGAGCAGCGGGAGAAGCAAACGATGCAGCAATTTTTGTAGGGAAGGGTGGAGCATCAGGAGTAAGGAAGGACGCAGCAGAGGGAGCAGGGAAGTCAGCAGCTGCAGCAGCAGCGGCAGCGGCAGTGGGAACGGTGGCGGCGGCGACAGGAACAACAGCAGGAGATCGAACAGGTGTGGAAAAAGGAGGAGGAGCAGGGGGCGGAGAAGGAGTGGGAGGAGCAGCAGTGGTGGTGCCACCACTGGCTTTGGCAAGACCACCCACAGTGGCAGCAGCGGGGTCAGTTTGCTTTAGCAACATCAACACCGGCAGCAGGGGCAGCAGCAAAGGGAACATAACAATTAGTGTTGCTGGTGGTTCTGCTGCTGCTCATTCTGCTGTTACCAATGCAAATGCTTTTGCAAGTCATGTGAGAGGGAGGGGGGGAGCTGTGATCGAGGGGAAACGGAGGCAGGATTCGGGACTAGTGGATGTGTGTGGGAGACGTGGCTTACCCAAATTTGCTCTCACACTGCAAAGCTTGATGCCAAAGCATGGCCTGTGATATATATCTACAGTATAGCCAACCATTGTGGAGTAACAATGCAACAGAACATGCATTTGTGTCAACATGTACACCACTGTGGTCCTTTATTCTTGCTTATCCATCGTATAATTGCTTTAGTAAAGGATTTTCATTGGCGAGGTGCACGGGAATATGGTAACATGGGATGATGGTATGGGAAAGGGCGGGGTGCCTAGTTTGATAAGAACCTATATAACAGGAAGATACACCACTTTTTGAGCCGGAGCTGTTTCGCGATCAGCAACCATGCGAACAGAATTTAGGAGGCGGTCGCAACTGGGGTTTCTGTCGCACGAAATCGATGCTGCCGGATGGGTTTGGTAAGGGAAGATCCTCCCACAACCGGGCGACTGAACAGCTGACGCGTGCACGGCCTTCCCCAAGTCAGAGCAAGATGTACTGTACAAGTGTCACTGGATAGAAGCTGCCAAGTTGAGTTGTTTGTAGTACACCCTGTTTCTCGATGTTTGAACAAACGGGAGCCCCGGCTACAGTGCGCACGTGTGCTTGGATTCAGCGGGCTGGTGCTTGCAACCGAAATGCAATTCAGGAGAACGGTAGACAACGGTTTATGAAACAAAAAACGTGCTTTTGCGTTTGGTTTCGTGCGGCAAAAGTGCTTATACGGTATGTTCTGGGACCAATTTGGACGCATTGATGTCAGTACAACCGGCTTGTCAATATGGCGAATGTCAGTGTGGCGCGAAACAGGGTGTACAGTAGGCACATTTTTCCAGCCGTGAAAGGGTAGTTCGAACTCCTCGATTCTATTTCAGATCCTTTATTTGTGTGAATGTCGATCGCAGCCTCAGTATTGAACACTTCTATCATTTGTCGCCACTTTACAAGTTCGGACGGATACCCCGCTTTTATGACTCATAAAACTGGGGTGTCTGATTAAGTTACTCGAATAACGAGAACGGCCAGGGAAGTCATCCAGCGCAGCCTCCCGCCGCAATATTTATCGTTTGCTACGGTTGAAGACGCCGCTCACCGCCACGGTGGTCCTTTTCTGAGGAACCGGGGCTCGAAAAGGTGTCGTTTTCTCATTTGGACTGGACACCGTCAATGAACTGTACTGCAAGGATTGCCGTCATCTGAACGGTCTGTCGGCATGTAAAACAGTCCGGCTTGTGCAGCAAGTGCTGCAGCAGATTGGGGGACACGGGCAAGTGACTGATTCAAGAAGGAAGGTTGCACTTTAGGACTCGGTGCAGATCGGGCGATCGATCGCCTCAGATCGTCCGATCGGGTCGGGTCGGATCAGATTGCATGAGATTGCCCCAATCTTAGGTAATCTGCCGATTGCGTCCCGAGCCGCGCGATCAGAAAATGAATTTCGGGGAAGTAAATGAGAATCAGCCGCGAGGGCTCTGTGCAATTCACTCGTTCCTTCCCTGCAGAGTTGGCGACACCTGGCGAAATTTGAAATCGCGCAGTTACAGCGTAGCCCTTTTTGGGGGCAGGCGCGTCTGGAAAGACTGATATCGCGATCTCCGATGGTGCTGCTAAAATTTTCGACAGAGAGGGTTACCGTTCGCAACTGTCGCCAAACCTCGCGATCTGAAGCAATCTGACGATTGCAATCGATCGCAAGAGATTGCGTCAGATCGAGACGATCGATCGCGATCGATCGGATTTCCGATCGCAATCGACAGATTGCCCCCGATTGCATGCAATTGCCTTAAAATACCCCTGCGGCTTCTTCGAAATGGTAGGTTGCCCCAATCTGACGCAATCGCACTCAGATCGGGCCAATGTGCACCTGGTCCTAAGTCAAGAAGCCCACCAAGAAGGTTTGTGGTGGGGTGGCTAGTGTATACCCGCCGATTTTGTTGATTTCGTTACACGTAAGTGGAGGAAACACAACCGTCGGGCAGACGAAGCCAGAGTTGTTCAAAATTGTTCATAATTGTTGAACTGAACGCAAACACGGTCACGGGGCATGAATCAGTCAGTGCTTGACGGAACTAATGTGGACTAATCATCCGAGAGGGCAAAGGGTTTTGAGTTGAGCACGCACTGTTACTGAACTTCTTCGCTCCCAGTGTAACTTCAGCGCTTCTGGCGCACTGTTACTGCTCTGTTTTCGCTCACAACGCATAGTTAGCTCCTTTCAACGCAGTTTTGATTTCATTGGTCCACACATGGCACATAAATACAAACCGAACCTGTGGATACTGTCACAGAAAACTGTAACTACTTTTATTTGTTTCTAGTGCTAAAAATCATATATACCCCTTGAAAAAAGGTATCGACCCTAAACACCTTCCGGATGGTGTTTGGGGTTGAGCACTATCGAGAACAAGCCATGGGAAAAATATACTCGTTGGGAAGGGCATCAATCCTAAACACCTTGTCTCCCGGTGTTTAGGGTTGATGTCTCCCTCGAAAGACATGCCACCCGATAGGGTTTTATTTTTTGTGTGCCCGAAATGCTTTCGTTTGACGGTTCTGTGGCCACCAACCAAAGCAGAGTTATCGGCCCGTCAATTCTACGACCAATGAAAGCGAAAATGCGTTGAAAGGAGCTAATTCTGCGTTGTGCGCGAAAACTGTACAGTAACAGTGCGCCAGAAGCCTTGTAGATGCGTGGGGAGCAAATATGATCAGTAACAGTGCGTGCTCAACTCAAAACCCGAGGGCAAACGCAGACGGAGACGGAACCGCTTGTGGCAGAAGGCAGCGCGCAGACGTGGATCTGCCACGAATCCCGTCAACTTCCCAACGGCATTCTTCAGGGTTCCAGAATCCATGGCTGCTCCGCTGCGTTTTGCCCAGCTTCACGACAGTAACAAAGATAGACTCGTACAGCAGGAAATGTTTGGCGGGCTGCAGCAGGACGGGCAGTGCTGCTGCAGTGGTCTTCAGCAATACACCCTGTTTCTCGATGTTTGAACAATCGGGAGCCCCGGCTACAGTGCGCACGTGTTTTTGGATTCAGCGGGCTGGTGCTTGCAACCGAAATGCAATTCAGGAGAACGGTAGACAACGGTTTATGAAAAACAACGTGCTTTTGAGTTCGGTTTCGTGCGGCAAAAGTGCTTATACGGTATGTTCTGGGACCAATTTGGACGCATTGATGTCAGTACAACCGGCGAGTCAATATGGCGAATGTCAGTGTGGCGCGAAACAGGGTGTATGAGGAGGAACCCCCAAACCGATGGCCACATTCAGCAGCAGCACTGGTGATTGCTCGTGACTCGTCGTGACGTGAGTCACGAATTGGAGAGAATTACTGTAGAACCTGGATCAGTGATTCATTCTTACTCGCGTGGTCTTAAATTATTCGAGTGGCCACCAAACTTGGTGATAATTACTCGAGTGGCCACGCCTGGGGATTCCCGCTGGTTTGTTTTTACCCAGCGCATTACCCTACAAGGATTTGTACCCCCGAGACCTCTGTAATGATTAATGCGCGATCTTCAATATCCGAAATTTATGATCGTGAACCCATATGACCGCGCCTGATTGGACGCGCATTGCAAAACAAAGCACCGCGCATATAATCGACCAATCATGCGCGGTCATTTTATATCCCACACATTGACGCCTGGGCATTGCAGTTTATGATCGCGGAAATATATGATCGGGCACTAATATATGATGTGCCCGACCATTAATAACCGCGCATGATTGGTCGACTATATGCGCGTCCAATCAGGCGCGGTCATATAGAGTCACGAACATAAATTTCGAATATAAATCATCACGCGAAAACATCCATTATAAATCATCGCGTAAATTGAAAATCGCGCAATTATCAATACAGAGGTTTCGGGAATACGAGCCCTTGTAGGGTAATGCGCCGGGAAAAAAAAAATGCCAGCGGGAATCCCCTGGCGTGGCCACTCGAGTAATTTTCACCAAATTTGATGGCCACTCGAGTAATTCAAGGCCATGCAAGTAAGAATGAATCACTGATCCAGGTTCTACAGTATTTCTCTCCACGAATTGCGTTGCGACGTAGTGTCTTTTGTTCGGGTTTACAACTCCTCTGCTTCTAGAGCGCGAAGCGAACACTGCTTATAGATTGCTTGACGTGTTTGATTGGAGAGTCGTTGCACTGGTGGATCTCCTTCCTTTGGTTCTTCTGTCTTCAGCACCCAGTCACGCCAACGTAGTCCTTAGTTGAGAAGGAAAGCAGTTTCATTTAGAAAGCAGTTTACATTCGACAGGCGTCGCCATTTCAGCTCTGTCGCGGACGACGAATCGTCAGATTGCAGCTATGCAGCCATAGCTGTGTTCTCCCAATTTCCTTGGCTCCTTCGCCTTACCTATCCCGTGCAATCATCGGCCCAGTCAGGCACAGATTGGCAACAGTCTGCTGTTGTGGAACCTGATTATCAGGCGAGGTCAACATCCATCGTCGCTTCCTGAACTGAGGCGACTGATTGTTATTACGACTAATCCACTCATCGTCAGTGGTAATAGCGACGCCACTGGAAGCGCTACCGCAGAACCACACAGCAGAAGAGTGCACGCCGCGGCAACGTTCATCACCGCATCGCATCTCGCGTCGCGCCAGACACGAAATACTTTGAGCCTGCATTTTTCGCACCTGACCTGATTCCATAACCACTCAAAATTCTGGTGGAGTGCCTTGACCGGCATCAGGGTTCGTCCCGTCCAGCTCCGTGCTGGGCGATAGCAACTGCCGCCGAGTCGATTTATCGCCAGCAATTGGGCGACGGGCTCAGTCGCTCACGCGTCCGACCATGTCATAAGGGACGTCTCAATTTCCTCGTGAGGGTCATTTTCGGATCTTCTCCTTGTCATTTCTCGACCTGACGCGTGCAATTTCCACGGTAACAACCCGCTTGAAACTCCAACCACTACCAACAGCTCTGTTTGATTCTCCCCGGGCCGTCCGATCAAGAGGTTCGCCCGTCGCCGCCATGAATCATCCGCCGACTTTCCGCGAGCTAGTAGCAATGGTACATCCCGCGCCCTTCGCCCAAGTCCTTGCGCCAAACGCGGCGCACGGACAGTTCTTTTACGGGTTTGCGGCTCCGCCGCCTGCGCCGTCACCGTCGCCGGCGTCGGCGGCGCCATCAACATTCCCCTCATCATTCGCCACGACGCTGAGCGACATGGCGATCCTGAATCGCGCGGCGGTACCCGGAGCGCCGCCGGCGACGATTTCGCAAATGTCGCTCGATGCGATTCCGCAGATGACGCCCGAATTGGTTCGTCAGATACACCTCCTCGCGAGAAGCCAAGGCGCCACGTGTTTCCCGCAAGGGGAAGGCGGAAACACCCGCTCCGATCGAACCGACGAGCGGGGGAATGGCGGAAGTGGAGGCAGCGCGTCCTCCACGATCGCAGCTGCAGCCGCAGCAGCAGCCGCCGCAGCGGCGAATCCCAGCCAGCTGTCGAGCGCTTTTGCGGACCGCGATGGCTCATTCGGGAGCCTCCCTTTTTCGCTCTCGGGGTGGGAAACGGCGGTCGGCCGCTTTCCTGGTGGTACTGCTGCTACTAGTCGCGGAATTCTCGAGCAACCGGCGCGTTCCGATTATCTGTTGCAAACGCAACATCCATCCGCGCCGTTGAAGTCGTTCGCGCCGTTCGATCCATGTGCTTCAGTCGCTCCATCCGCGCCGTCCGCTCAGTTCGCGGCGGCCTCCCGAAGCTTTTCCGCCTTCCAGCAGCCCTCGGGCTCTCCTCCGCTCGCTGCGGCGGAAGCAGGCCAACCCGTAGCGCGTCAGCCCTTAACGCGTCGCCCATCGGCGGATGGTGCAACGGAGACGTCGGCCGAGGATATGAGTGTCCCTCCTAGTAGGAGGAGCATTAAAAGGGCCAGCGGCGCAGGTGCAAACTCGGCGCATAACAACGCGGCGAGCGCGGCGGTACCTGCTACTACCCCTGCCTCTGCCGCTCGCCGTCGCCGCGGCGGGAGCAGCGGCCCCGCCGCGGGCGACGGCGCAAGCTCTGGCGGAAGCTCCAGCGGAGGCCGAGATATCCCCCGGGCGGGGGAAGAACCCGCGGAAGCATCTGGCGCGACGGCGCCAGCGGCGCCAGAGGCGGCGGCGGAGGCGACGGCGGCGGCGACGGCGGCGTGGGAGCAGCACCAGTGGTCGCGCGGAGTGGCGGAGCTGGTGAGCGCGGACGGGCACCGGTGGCTCAAGTACGGCGCGAAGAAGCTCAGCACCAAGAACGGCGGCCAGCGCAGGTAACCACCTCCCCTCACTCTGGAGTCCCAGAATTGTGATGCTTCCTGCCTCACTCTGTTCCATTAAGCTTTCCTGCGTTTGTCCCATCGCCTCCGTGTTTCCTCTGTTGCGCTGTGCCTCGCTCGCAAGGTGGTGGGGATGTCACACCCCCTGTCCTCACTCTCCTCCTCCACCCGTATCTTTCGTCCCTCTCCCTCCCATCGCAAACTCAGGGCGTACTACCGCTGCGCGGCCAGCTCACCCCACCACCGCACGGCAGGGTCCGCACCGTGCCCTGCACGCAAGGTGGTGAACTCGCACCCTCTGCGCCCCTTCGACCTCAGCGCTGTCACTGTGGAGTATCTCTCCGAGCACAACCATCCTGTGGAGGGAGAGCGCTTGGTTGTGCGTGACTATAAAGGGCGCCGGGTTCCCCGCGCTTGGGATGATGGGGCAGCTGCTGGTGAGGATGGGGCGCAGGTGGCGAGTGCTGATGTCAGCCTGACCGTTGCTGCTGATGGTGAAGCCTGGACTGCTGCGGGTGGTGCTGCTGCTGCTGCTGCTGCTGCTGCTGCTGCGGGTGGTGCTGCTGCTGCTGCTGCTGCTGCTGCTGCAGGCGATGACATGGTTGTATCGCATGATGAATTTCCTTTTGAGGAGGACACTCCCCAGCTCAGATATTTTATGGGTGTGGGTGGCAAAGAGCCTAGCCAAGGAATGTGCGTGAAAGGTGCAGCGGAGCACGATTTTTCTCGCAGCAACAGTAGTGTTACAGAACATTGTGTGGAGCCTGTGGAGCAGCCTTTATTGATGACTGGTGCAGCAGACAGGGGGAGTGAGGGTGTTGATGGTCAAGTGGATGTGGAACTGCATCTAGCCTGCACGTATGGCAGTGCAGAGCAACGAATCAACCTGTTTGCTGGGGAGGGGGTTGAGGGTTGCCAAACAGGTTTCAGAAGAATGAGGTTCAGTGAGGGTGGCTGCTACACTGGAGTTTTTGGAATGGGTGCAGTTGCATGAAGGTTCCGCAAAGCATGCACAAAATTTTGGCTTTATCTTGATCGTGTTCATGCTTGAGTCATGTTTGTTTGCTTGTTTTCGTTTCTAGATATTGAGTTGCTTCATATATGATGGCTTGCATAGGCTTGTAATGGTTGTTGGCATGATGCATTTTGCCGAGTTATACAGCAACCACACTTCGGAACTAGGTCGCCTAGAGGTGAGCAAACCACGCAGACTCTTTGTGGGTCCGAGTCAAGGGTGGCGTGTGTTTTGTAGCCCAGGCGTGGGTGGAAGTCAGCCCACACCTCCGCTGACGCTTTGCTGCTTATGGCTAGCAAGGGACACACCACATCACACTACGTTACCACCGACCAATCACAACGTGGTGGAACCTCGATCAGAATTGCGAACCTGTTCCCGAGAGTAACATCTTCCCCTTCCCCTCGTTTCAGTCAACAGCTCATGAGGACCATCTCTGGGATTACCGATGGCGCAATCTCTTGCAAGCGAAACGCGTTCCTATTCTGCCACCCAGCCTGCCCGTACCGCTTTGTGTGAACTGTCTGATCAACCGCGAGACCTTGCTGAAGGTGTGACCGCAGCAAACTCCGAACCTCCACTACAACCTCACCAAGCCGCTTTTCCACCCTCGTGGGATGACTGCTTGTGCAAACCTGTCACCTCAGGGCTCAAAACAACGGCCAACTTCATTGATACTCAAATTATGCCAGAAGCGGTTTGCAAACGTAATCAACCAACAATTTTGCACTATAGTAACTACAAATACTTCTGTTTTAATTATAAGCGCAATCCTGAAACAATGTCGCCACCTGCAGCTCCGCACATACCCCAAAAAAAAATAAGCAAACTAAGACGCTTGGATAACCAGGACAGAATTTGGAAATATTAACCCTAAATTCGGGAAGTTGTCATGTGCTTATCATTATCTGCTTGGACAAACAACACCGCCCAACGGAGCCTGTTACCCGCGAGCAATTAAAAATAACCCTCATGCTAACAGGCACCCAGTCAGAATGGCATTAACCCTAAATACGTTGTCGCATGATGTTTAGAATCAATGCCATCTGAGGGGTTTTTTTTTTTCTGTACAAGGTAAGTATGTTCGCGGTCAATGGAGGGTTAATGGTGCCATCAACCCTAATACGTTGAGTTATTCCCAGTCTGCACCCTTTTTCCCATTGGGTTTTTTTGTTAATATTTACGCAATTCGCGCCTGATACAAATTTTAGTGGTCTGAGTATTCAATGTTTTTTTTGTCTATTCTTAGGTTGCACATCGACACAATAGTGTATATTTGAGTTTGGTAATTGCGTTCTGTTTCAGGGGTGTTATTAGCTTGAAAAGTGTGATTGAAAAGCGAGCACCAATCAGCAATGAGAAATCGAGGTTGAGTACCGACGCAAAACGTCTCTGGCATAATTTGAGTATCAATGAAGTTGGCCGCTCAAAACAAGCAGTTCGACAAAGTCTGCTGCGCGTCCGAAGTTCCGAGCCAAGATGGTTACCATTTGCCTAAACCTTTGCCCTGCGTCCCGAGCAGCCCGCATTCCATGTCGCCCCAACGGTTTGGAGGAACTGTGGCCATAACCATGAATGCCCGTGCGGGCAGCCCAACGAAAAGCAGCAGGCAGTGTGTGCGGGTGTGGCCCAGCTTGACTCTGCCTGCCTGCCCCAGTAAAAAACTCGTGCCATGGAGCCCATGAAACCCCGCAATCCGCCAAACGCGCATAGACCAGTGGTGGAACAGCAGCAGTTGGTCAGAAACACGGACGGACGGACCGGATGAAACAGGCTCGAGCCCATGGTCAGCGGAGCTCGTTTTTTTATCTGATGTCCTTTTGCCTGGGGTGGCGGCTGGTTCTAGACTTCAGGTTAGGCCCTAGAACCAGCTTTACTGGATTGCAGTATATGCGATGCGATAGGCTGAAGAAGGCTCCGTCAGCTAGTGAATGACGTGGAACGATAGCAAGTGGGTTTGCTTCCTCCCTCACCAGCTGCTGCAATTAGTAAGAACTGGTGACGTCACAGCCTTTGGGTTACAGACAGCAGCGTCCAGTCAGGGATGTGACGATCTAGTGCATTACTAGTTAGATACCACGAGGTTTCTCTGGACTTAGTTCCATGGTTCAAGTCGTAGACGCTGACGAATACATGTGTCGATAGCACCTGTTTTTGTTGGTCAACTGAGAGACTCATGGGATGATAAGTTAGGGTTACGAGCATTTCAATGACAAAACTTCCAGCCATGGCTTCTGACTATCTAAGAAGGAAATTCGTTTTAGCACTATTGTTCCACGAGAGACGTCCGAAGACCTTCGTACTTAGTTCATTTCTTATTCTTCTATCACTACCCACCCTCTTACCGGGCGGAGAATCATTCTCCTTCCACATCTCGCACCATACTCGTCGACCGACCTCTGTAAAATACGTCCGAGCCTCGTCCCGAGCCTCGTCCCAATCTTCGACACGACCGTTGCAATCCTCCTGGGCGGAGCGGCCGCGACACGACAATGACACCAGATGGCCTCCGCCGGTCGTATCCGTTTTGCATTTCTCAGGCGCCGTTGCTCTCGAGTCCAATTTAACGGATCAGATGTCGCCACGTGGACTGTCAGAGATGCAGTCGCGGCTTCATGGAAGCATCCGCACGGACGGGTGCGTTCTTATCGGAGTTCACACTGCGATACGCCTGAATTCTATTAGAGTACTTGCAGAGTGAGAATGCTCTAGGATGCAGTTAATCGTGGGTTTGCTCGATGATTTCCTTCTCTTATGCGAAACCCTAACGTTGCAACACCGTTGCTTTCATTCTCCTTCGGTTGCTTCATTTATCTCACCAGCACCTGTGTCTCTCTCGTTATATTCCCCTCCCTTGTATAGCACCTCCCTGCGTGATATTTTTCCTATCTGAAGTCTCTCCCCTTCTCCCCCCCATCACCCCACGTTCCCCCCCTCCTCCAACTCCTCCTCCTCCAAACCCCCCCTCCCTTCTACCGTGCTTCTAGCTTTTCCCCGCCCTCCCGATCTCTCCCCACTACCGGCTCCCCCCCCCTCCCGCCTCCTTTCCCGTGCGCAGTTATTACTCCGTGGACGTGTGGTCCAGGTCACTTTTCTTACTCACCTAAAAAATCATTCCCCCTCCTCCGTCATCCCACCCCCCTCCTCCCCCCCACCCCTCCCCCTTTTCCGCGAGCAGCTATTACTCGGTAGACGTGTGGATCGGGTCGCCGCCGCGCAAGTTTTCGCTGATGGTGGATACCGGTAGCGCGCTCACCATCGTGCCCTGCTCCTCCTGCTCGCCGTGCGGCGCTCATATGGTAAGACGATCGGGTTATCACGTAACACATGCATCTCTAATTCTCTCTGATGGTGGACACGGGAAGCGCGCTCACCATCGTGCCCTGCTCCTCCTGCTCGCCGTGCGGCGCTCACATGGTACGGCGATCGATCGGGTTACCACGTAACATGTGCGTGTCGTCGTGTCTTTGTCTTGCAAGTTTTCTCTCATGGCGGAATCAGTGCAGCCATTGCACGGATGACCGGTGAGACATAATTCCAAGGGGTGACTTGCGCTAATTCTGTTTTCTGATTCCACTCCCCCCTCCCCCTATCCGCCGTCCGGCTTCTGCAGAACCCCCCCTATTCCCCCTCCGCCTCCACCTCTTACCTCCCCGTGTCCTGCCGCGGGGGCCCCTGCGCGGGGAACCGCTGCGACCGCCAGCAGCGCTGCGCGTACTCGCGGAGATACGCGGAGGAGAGCACCAGTGACGGCTTTCTCTCCTCCGACCTCGTCTCCTTCTCCCCCCCGCCTCCCCCTTCCGCGCCCGCCTCTTCCGCCACCGTTGTTTCCAAGGAGGAGCGCCCTTCCGCCCGCAAAGACTCTCGGCCTTCCGCCTCCTCCTTTTCGTTTTTCTCCTGGTGGTGGTGGCCGTTTTCCCCTTCCCCTTCCGCCGTCGCTTCCGCTTCTTCCGCCTCTTCCTCGTCGTCTTCCCCTTCCTCCTCCGCCCCCGCGGAAGCTTCCTCCGCTTCCCCCTCCACTTCCTCCTCGACTTCCGCGCAAGCCCAGTCTTCAGCCCCGGGCCCCGTTCCGCCCCTTCCGCGCGTCCTGTTCGGGTGCGCGGAGGCGGAAACGGGCGCGCTTTCCCGCCAAGCGGCGGACGGCGTGCTAGGGCTCGGCCGGGGGGCGTACAGCCTGCTGGCGCAACTAGTGAGCGCGCGCGCAGTCGCCGCGGAGGTCTTCTCCATCTGCTACGGCGGAGGGGGAGGCGCAGCGGAATCCGCGGAACTGGCTAAAGGCGCGGGGAACGGGGGGAGTGGCTGGGGATTGTGGCGGCGGAAGGGGGGGATGGGGAGTGGAGGAGGGAAAGTCGGGGGAGGGGCGGGAGGGGAGGGGGAAATGGGGAGGTTGGGGGGGGAGCGGGGGGCGATGATCATGGGGCCTGTGGGGCTGCGCGCGCCTGCGGTGATGCAATACACGGCGTTCGACCGCATGCGCGTGTGAGTAGCAATTAGCGTATGTGAGTGGTGATTAGTGCATGTGAGGGGGTGTTTTTTCCGGTTGAGCGGGTGCTTACGCATGTGAGGGGGTGATTTGCGCGCGCCTGCGATGATGCAGTACACGGGCTTCGACCGCGCATGTGAGGAGGCGCAGCTTGTGCGCATGTGAGGGGGTGTTTGCGCGCATTTGAGTGGGTGATTTGTGCGCATGTGAGTGGGTGTTTGCGCGCATTTGGGTGGGTGTTTGCGCGCATTTGGGTGGGTGATTTGCGCGCATGTGAGGGGGTGATTTGCGCGCATGTGAGGGGGTGATTTGCGCGCATGTGAGGGGTTGATTTGCGCGCATGTGAGGGGTGATTTGGCGCGCATGTGAGGGGGTGACTTGCGCGCATGTGAGGGGGTGATTTGCGCGCATGTGAGGGGGTGATTTGCGCGCATGTGAGGGGGTGATTTGCGCGCATGTGAGGGGGTGATTTGCGCGCATGTGAGGGGGTGATTTGCGCGCATGTGAGGGGGTGATTTGCGCGCATGTGAGGTGTTGATTTGCGCGCATGTGAGGGGGTGATTTGCGCGCGCCTGCGGTGATGCAGTACACGGGCTTCGACCGTGCATGTGAGGGGGTGATTTGTGTGCATGCGAATGGGTGTTTGCGCGCATTTGAGTGGGTGTTTGCGCGCATTTGAGTGGGTGTTTGCGCGTTTGAGCGGGTGGTTTGTGCGTTTATGAGTGAATGCCTGCGGTGATGCAGTAGTGATGCAGTGCAGTACACGGGCTTCAACCGCATGCGCATGTGAGCGGCTTTTGGGACGTCTCAAAAGTCGTTTGTGAGTGAATGCATGCGGTGATGCAGTAGTGATGCAATACACGGGCTTCGACCGCATGCGCTTGTGAGCGGGCGGGCACAGTTAATTTGTGCTGTGCGCATGTGAGGTAACCTGCGCGAGCCAGTGGGTGATTTGCGCACCAGTCAATGGCGGTTTTGATCGCCTCCCCCTCCCTCTCCATCTCCCCGCTCCCACTCCCTCTCCCAGGGGCACGCCGTTCTATCAGGACAACCTCTCATCCCCCCTGTTCCCGCCCCCTTCCTCTCACACTTTCTCTCCCCCTCCCCCTCCCTCTCCCTCTCCCTCTCCACCCCCAGCGGCACGCCCTTCTATCAGGTGGTGGTGAGTCAAATTCTTATCGGGGGAGAACCGCTCCCAGTGGAGGACGCCCCGCTGCTCTTCTCCTCGGGCTATGGCGTCGTCGTTGACAGCGGCACCTCCTTCTCCTACCTGCCCGCGCCGCTCTTTGAGGCGTTCAAGCACAGCGTTATGGCACGCGTGGCCCGGGGCGTCAAGATGCTGACGGACACAGAGCCGCAGTACCAGAGCATGTGCTTCCGCTCCACCTCCTGGACTGCGCTGTGAGTGTGCCGCTGCTGCCCTGCGGGTATTTTGTGAGGTGTAGCTTTCAAGCCACCCTTGGCAACGTTAGTGGCCGCTGGTCCACGGGGTGAAGATGCTGACGGACACAGAGCCGCAGTACCAGAGCATGTGCTTCCGCTCCACCTCCTGGACTGCATTGTGAGTGCGGCCTCTGCTGCTGCTGCTTTGTGGGTAACTTCTCTTTTGCCACTAGTGGCCCATGGTCTAAAGATGCTGACGGATACAGAGCCGCAGTACCAGAGTATGTGCTATTGCTCCACCACCTGGACTGCTCTGTGAGTGTCCTCGTAGTTTGTGCGCACTGATGGGCTGTGTTCGAGTTCTGCTGCTGCTGCTCCTGCTGTCCGTTCTGCTGCTGCTGTTGTCCTAAGCTCCTGCTACCTCCCTCACCTCCCCTCTGCTGCCCCTTTTGCATTGCACCACACGTACCCCTCGTCTCCCTGCAGGCAAGCCTCCACGCTCGCGGCCTTCTTCCCGTCGGTGGAGGTGGTATTCGGGGAAGGCGCCATCTACCGCCCGCCTGGACCCTCTTGTTCATTCCCTTCCTCCCCTCTTTCCCACGCAGACAAGCCTCCACGCTGGCGTCCTTCTTCCCGTCAGTGGAGGTGGTATTTGGGGAAGGCGCCATCTACCGCCTGGACCCCGAGAACTTCCTCTTCCAGCACCGCAAGCGCAGCGGCGTGTTCTGCATCGGGGTGTTCCCCAACCCCGACCAGGGGACCATTCTTGGCGGTGAGTGGCTGCACTGGTACTATTCACACCTACCCACTCTTCCATTCCACCACTGTTCTGCATCGGGGTCTTCCCCAACCCGGGCCAGGGCACCATCCTTGGCGGTGAGTGGCGTGACTTAGTTGCTTTGAGTGACTTGATCTCACACATGGGTTGCACCCTCCTCTTGACGCACCGCAAGCGGAGATTCAGTGGGTCAATTTGTCAGTGCCTTGCCCATCCTCTCCCCTCTCTTTGCCCAGCCTAGTTGCTTTCAGTGCCTTGCCCATCCTCTCCCCTCTCTTTGCCCAGCCTAGTTGCTTTCAGTGCCTTGCCCATCCTCTCCCCTCTCTTTGCCCAGCCTAGTTGCTTTCAGTGCCTTGCCCATCCTCTCCCCTCTCTTTGCCCAGCCTAGTTGCTGTCAGTGCCTTGCCCATCCTCTCCCCTCTCTTTGCCCAGCCTAGTTGCTTTCAGTGCCTTGCCCATCCTCTCCCCTCTCTTTGCCCAGCCTAGTTGCTTTCAGTGCCTTGCCCATCCTCTCCCCTCTCTTTGCCCAGCCTAGTTGCTGTCAGTGCCTTGCCCATCCTCTCCCCTCTCTTTGCCCAGCCTAGTTGCTTTCAGTGCCTTGCCCATCCTCTCCCCTCTCTTTGCCCAGCCTAGTTGCTTTCAGTGCCTTGCCCATCCTCTCCCCTCTCTTTACCCAGCCTAGTTGCTTTCAGTGCCTTGCCCATCCTCTCCCCTCTCTTTGCCCAGCCTAGTTGCTTTCAGTGCCTTGCCCATCCTCTCCCCTCTCTTTGCCCAGCCTAGTTGCTTTCAGTGCCTTGCCCATCCTCTCCCCTCTCTTTGCCCAGCCTAGTTGCTTTCAGTGCCTTGCCCATCCTCTCCCCTCTCTTTGCCCAGCCTAGTTGCTTTCAGTGCCTTGCCCATCCTCTCCCCTCTCTTTGCCCAGCCTAGTTGCTTTCAGTGCCTTGCCCATCCTCTCCCCTCTCTTTGCCCAGCCTAGTTGCTGTCAGTGCCTTGCCCATCCTCTCCCCTCTCTTTGCCCAGCCTAGTTGCTTTCAGTGCCTTGCCCATCCTCTCCCCTCTCTTTGCCCAGCCTAGTTGCTTTCAGTGCCTTGCCCATCCTCTCCCCTCTCTTTACCCAGCCTAGTTGCTTTCAGTGCCTTGCCCATCCTCTCCCCTCTCTTTGCCCAGCCTAGTTGCTTTCAGTGCCTTGCCCATCCTCTCCCCTCTCTTTGCCCAGCCTAGTTGCTTTCAGTGCCTTGCCCATCCTCTCCCCTCTCTTTGCCCAGCCTAGTTGCTTTCAGTGCCTTGCCCATCCTCTCCCCTCTCTTTGCCCAGCCTAGTTGCTTTCAGTGCCTTGCCCATCCTCTCCCCTCTCTTTGCCCAGCCTAGTTGCTTTCAGTGCCTTGCCCATCCTCTCCCCTCTCTTTGCCCAGCCTAGTTGCTTTCAGTGCCTTGCCCATCCTCTCCCCTCTCTTTGCCCAGCCTAGTTGCTTTCAGTGCCTTGCCCATCCTCTCCCCTCTCTTTGCCCAGCCTAGTTGCTTTCAGTGCCTTGCCCATCCTCTCCCCTCTCTTTGCCCAGCCTAGTTGCTTTCAGTGCCTTGCCCATCCTCTCCCCTCTCTTTGCCCAGCCTAGTTGCTTTCAGTGCCTTGCCCATCCTCTCCCCTCTCTTTGCCCTCACCGACCCACCCGTCCAGGTCTCATGTTCCGTAACACCATGTTGACCTTTGACCGGGTCAACGATCGCCTGGGCTTCTGGAAGACTCCCTGCGACCAGCTCATGACCCACATTGTGTCGCCTGGCGCGCCTGGTTCGGAACCAGGTCCGGAGCCAGGTTTGGGTGCAGGTTCGGAATCTGGGTCTGGATTAGAGGAGGAATTAGGCTCGGATATACGGCCTGCAGCAAGGACAATGAATCCGTTAGGGAGGGGCAGGGATCCTCGGGACCCGTACACAGAGGAGCAGGCTCGGTCAGGCGGAGGTTCGGCAGCAGGCTTGGGTGCAGGCACAGGTGGACCCAAACCTGACGAGGGCACCCACCCAAGCAGCATGACCACACAGGATGCCACTACAAGGGGTGTGCCTGCAAGGGATGTGACTGTAAGAGGCGACAGCAGCAGCAGCAGTGCGAGCAGCAGAAGCAAGCGGGCGCCGGATGCAGGGCCAGCAGGCAGCGACGACGACATGGCGATGGTGTGGGCTGTGGCGGACGCCATGCCGTCGTACCGCCCGGTGGACTCCACGGGGTGTGCGGGGTGCGCCAGCCACGTGGACATGGAGCTGCGGTTTCCGTTGCTCTCGTCCGCACAGCTGGACGCGCTGGAGGGGCAGCTGACTGATGAGCTGATCCGAGAATTATTGCTGGAGCCGGGACAGGTGAGGGCACAGGGGGGCAAGGGCAGGTATGGGCAGGGGGGAGCAAGGGGTGGAAAGGAATGGGCTGGTGAAGGGCAGGTGAGATGGTGTGGGCTGTAGCGGATGCCATGCCGTCGTACCGCCCGGTGGACTCCACGGGGTGTGCGGGGTGCGCCAGCCACGTTGACATGGAGCTGCGGTTCCCCCTGCTCTCGTCCGGCTCAGGAACAAGCTGATCTGAGTGCTCATGTGCGAGCCAAACGTCCTCCTCCCCACCGACCCCCCAACAACCTCCTTCCACCCCCGGTTCTACCCCCCCCCCTCGGTTCTGCCCCCCGTCCCCACTCGAGCAGGTGGTGATTCAGAGTGTGTGGGGCACGAGTCCCAGCGGGGCAGCAGCGGAGGTGTGGCTGGTGCCGTATGCGGGCACCACCTTCCTGCCCTCCATCACCGTGCAGCGCGTCAACTCCACCATCCGCCAGCACGCCATGCACCTCTCGCCTGCGTTTGGGCCCTACAATCTCAGCTCATTCAACGCGCCGCCTCCGGACTTCTCTGGGTGGGTGTCGGGGTGATGTCAATGTGACGTGAACGTGGGTGCTTGCTGCTTCTCATGCCATTCGCCAGCACGCCATGCACCTCTCGCCTGCGTTTGGCCCTTACAACCTCAGCTCATTCAACGCGCCGCCTCCTGACTTCTCCGGGTGGGTGTCAATGTCAAGTGATGTGAAGGGGATGTCAAGGTGGGTGCTTCCTGCTTCTTGTCGTGCCATCCGCAATCCACCATCCGCCACCACGCATGCACCTCTCGCCCGCGTTCGGGCCCTACAACCTCAGCTCATTTAACGCGCTGCCGCCTGACTTCTCCGGGTGGGTGTCAGGGTGGGTGTCAGGGTGGGTGTCAGGGGGTGGATGTCTAGCTGATGTGAGGGTCATGTGAAGGGGTGCTTCCTGCTTTTCAATCCATCCCCCACGCTGCCATGCACCTGTCACCCGCGTTTGGGCCCTACAACCTCAGCTCATTCAACGCGCCGCCTCCTGACTTCTCCGGGTGGGTGCGAAGGTGATGTGAAGCTGATGCCATGCCATGATGAGTGCTTGCTGCTTCTCGTGCCATCTGCCACCATGCCATGCACCCCCCCCCTTCCCCCTCTTCTCCCCTCAGTCACCCCTCGTTCGTATTCCCTTCCCACTCGCCTCTTCCCACCCTCATCCATCCTCCATTCCCCCCCTTCCCGCTCCCCCCTCCAGCAGCGCGGCTCAATCCCACTCCAAGCCGCAGCTGCGGTGGCTGTGGTTCCTCGTGGCAATCCCCCTCTTCCTCCTCTGCATCGCTGCTGCTGTCTGGTTCCGAGTGGGGCGAAAGGAGGGGGAAACTGAGGCTGGGAGGAAGAGATTTGTGACGGTGGGAAGGCGATTGCAGCAGGAGGCAATGGAGAGTGAGAGAAGTGAGAGGATGGAGAGGCATGATAGAATAGAGCGGTTTGAGCGGCATAATAAGATGATAGCGCTGACTGCCCAAGGATCGGGCTCGTCGCCGAAGCAGGTTCCTGGGTTTGGGTTGATGAGTGGGAGTGTACATTGACTACTAATGATGTGTCGACGATCTATACGTTTTGTTGAAAAAAAATGATATACCAAAAGCAATTTTGATCAATTGCCCTACGAAGCATGTACTGGTAGCTATGGCGCACACACTCACAGAAAAGTGTTAAGTAATGGGTATATAATTACTGAGTACATCATTAGGCACCTAGTTCAACAGTGTCAAGTATCAATCATTCGGACCTAGTTCAACAGTGTTAAGTATCGGGAAAATATGTCAATGGTAACTTACATGGGGCACTATAACGCGTACGGTAACGATTTCAACGCGTTTGGTAACTCGTTTAAGACGCTTGGTAACTCGCTTAACGCGTATGGTAACTAAACACTAGCAGCCCATCACGCGAATGGTAACTAGAAGAAACCCTCGCCCAAAATGACCCTGATTCTGGCTTTTCCCGTTCGCCTCAGACTTAAAGCGACGGGCAACTTTTGGCAGTGTTGGGTTCAGAAGTTTTTTTTTTTAACCAGGCTTGCCAGCGCGAAAGTGCTGGCTGGCGAAAACCAGGATTTCGTGCGGACACTTTCCATCCGCAGTAACAGTTTGCCAGGGTTTTGGGTTTTGGGTGGCAAATGTGCACCGTCGCTTTAAAGCCCGAGTCTAGAATGGCAAGCTTTCCATATTTACTGAAGTTGAAGTTAGGTTTGCGAAATGTGGCGAGAGTAAAATTCGCAGAACAAGGGTGGCGAAGGGTTGAAGCAGGAAGTACAACCAACCCAGCTTTGGAGTTCAAGATTCGAGGGAGGCTGCAGAAAGGACAAAAATGCCACAATTTGCCAGAAGCCGAGATGCATCAAGGGATTGGGTCAGGAATGTTGACAATGCTGTTACAAAAAGAGTCTGAACATATATGAGACATATTTAGAAACTTGTAAAATTGATTCAGGGGAAACGAAAAATAAAGCCTTGAAATGGGCAATTGACTGGCAGTAACGTTATTTACTGATGCGTGCCACTATTCTGTAATTAATGAAAGAGGGGACATACCGTAAACTAAGCAGATGAGACGGTGTCAAGTCAAGTCAGTTATATTCCATCTCGTGGCCATTATCACTCTTCCGGTTCACAACTGCGAAAGGCGAGTGGTGGTGCTGCACTACAATTTTGTGAGGCGTAAATCGGGCGCAACCTGAGAAAACCCTGAGGTCAGAACAAGCGAGAAGGAAAGGGCAGATGGAAGAGAGGAGTGGGATGGAAAGAGATGTGAAGGTAAGGGAGTAGAGGACAGGGAAGCGAAGAGAGATGATATGAGAAGAAAGCAAAGAGTGTGGAGAAAAAGGAGGAGAGGGTTCAGTGAGAGAAGGGCGGAAAGATGGCGGAAGAGAGGTGCGCGGGACAGAGGGAAGGAAGGGTAGGAGCAAAGGAAGGTGGGAGGAGGGGAGGTGGGAGGAGGGAAGGTGTAAGGTGATATGTGCCTGCGACGGGGAGGGGTGGGGTGTGGGAATAAGGGCGGAGATCAGAGGGACAGGGAAAAACGAGTGATGAGAAGGAGGGAGGGGTAGGAACAGTTAGGGATGGAGGTAAGGGAGGGAGGGGGGAGGTGGGAGCAGGAGGGAAGGACACAAGGAAAGAGAGAGGAACAAGGGGGGAAACGGAGGGAAAGACACGGGGAAAGGGAGAGGAGAGGAGGGGAGTGAGTGTGCGGAATGGGAGTGAATGTAACATGCAAGTGTGTGGACGGTGCGTTCGTTCGAGCGATGGGGGGAGTGCGCGATGGATTGAGTGAGCGGAGCGAATGAGAGAAAATGACGAGAACCGGAGAGGGAAGGGAGGGGCGGGAGGGAAGAGAACGACGGGAGCGAATGAGGGACTGAAGCGAGGGGCTGGACGGAAGGCGTTGGGCGACGGGAGGGACGTGCGCGACGGGAAGGACGGGAGGGACTGGAGGAGGGAGGGGGGGTGAGAGAGGGAAGGGAGGAGAGGGGCGGCGAGGGAAGCAAGTGACAGGAGTGATGTTGGTAACAATTAGAAATGAGTGAGAAAGTGCCTTTGTGACAAGGTGTGCGTGAAGGTGACGTGCAACAGCAAGCAATGGAACTGAGTGAGCAAGGGGAGCGAGTGAAGCGGGAGGGAAGAAAGGTCTCTTCAGCCCCCCTCCCTACTCTTCGGAGAATGGACAGAGGGAAGGAAGGAGAGAAGGCGAGAGGGAAAGGAAGGAGAGGGGATGAGTGGGAGGGGAGGCGAGGCGAAGGGGGAGCAGCGCGTAGGGAAGGGGGAGCAGCGCGTAGGGAAGGGGGAGCAGCGCGTAGGGAAGGGGGAGCAGCGCGTAGGGAAGGGGGAGCAGCGCGTAGGGAAGGGGGAGCAGCGCGTAGGGAAGGGGGAGCAGCGCGTAAGGAAGGGGGAGCAGCGCGTAGGGAAGGGGGAGCAGCGCGTACGGAATGGGGAGCAGCGCGTAGGGAATGGGGAGCAGCGCGTAGGGAAGGGGGGGCAGCGCGTAGGTAATGAAGGCGCGACGGATGTGAGTGAGCGACGGGGAGTGAGTGAGCGACGGGGAGTGAGTGAGCGACGGGTGTGAGTGAGCGACGAGATTGAGTGAGCGACGGGTGTGAGTGAGCAACGGGATTGAGTGAGCGACGGGTGTGAGTGAGCGACGGGATTGAGAGAGTGATATGTGCCTCCGGCGAGTGTGGATGACGGGAAGCGGGAGAGCGACAGCAGTCTGTGAACGACAGGATTGAGTGTGGGACGGGAGTGTCTGTCGAGGTGTCATAGCCGATTTTGCTATTGGCTATGCGCGTGACGGCTAACGCGATATAACCGTCAGTGGCGACGACTGGTTCTTACGGCGGTCATCGAGGCGGCATGCTGTATTTGCTGTTGGCTACCAGATCGTACTTGTTATGCGCGGAAAAGTCGACGGGAAGGGCAGTCTCTATGTGCTACTATTGTCTTAGCATAGTACGGAGATGGGCGTAACTATGCTAGGCTAATGACGAGAACTAGGGCTATGGAGCCCACTATGCTACGAGTCTAGAAAGGTATTCTCGAGTTTCAAGTTCTGAAAGTGTGAACAGTGAGTTTTGCTTTTGTCTGTTCCAGGCGAGGCTCGTCGCTGTTTTGCTGTGGAGCATTTGGCCAATCACCTTCTGGCCCACCAACTTCCTTCTCGGTGGGTCGCGAGGGAGAAGCTTTCTCAACCTGGTTACCCTGTTCTTCACGAACTCAAGTTCAAGAATCTTGAACTTGAATCCTCACCATTATAGACTCGGGTTTTAATTGACGAATCTTGAAGCAGAAACCTTTGACACACTCTCCGAGATTCTGGCACATTTTCCCGAAATTCTGACACACTTCCCGAAATCCTGACACACTTTCCGATTTTCAAGCTAAATGCAAAAACGTAAGTGTTTCAAAGACAAATATTTATACATAGCTGATATTCTTGCGCAAACTGTTTGTACTCAATTCTATCGTGCAGCCGGGGCAAACAAATCTATACCCCTTTCAGATGGCAAATGAATTTGTGAGCATCAACCATACTCCTTGCGACAAGGCGTTTATGGTTTTTTTTAAATGAAACATGTAATTCTAAAGAGGTGTATCTTTTTCACATGCAAAAAAATGGCCAACGTTGCAGTAATTACAAAAGTAGAAGCCCCGAGGTCCTTTCGCGGAATTTTTTTTTCATTTTTCAAGTTCACAATCATGCTATCAAAAGTATGATTTTAACCATCTTTGTACGAGCTAAATATATATAAAAAAACAGCTCTAAAACTTTTCGGTCCGTGGTAATAGAACAAACGGGGTCCTTCAAAGTCGCGACGGGACTTGTTCAAAAACAATAAAACTGTGCGTAAAAGCTTTCAAACTCGATAAATTCCTTTATTTCAGGATCGTTTCGGCGGGAGTTCAATTAGTTACCATTCGCGTGATCACTCGCCTGTGTTAAGTTACCATACGCGTTAAGCGAGTTACCAAACGTGTCAAGCGAGTTACCAAACGCGTTAAGCGAGTTACCACATGCGTTGAAATCGTTACCGTACGCGTTATAGTGCCACATGAAAGTTACCATTGACATATTTTCCTTAAGTATCAATCATTCGGCTTTTACTAGTACCAGTAACTACACAGAGAGCGCACTTGTAGTTGACATAGCCAATGTTGAGTATTCCATAATTCATAAATTTCACAATTACCTATTCATTTAACGATATGCTTCATCAACAACCGGCTTTCAGACAGATGTAATACTGTAGATGACTAACAACAGGCTCTACAGCTCCTGTCCAGCTGGCAACAATCTCCAATACAAACGGGAGAAATGGCAAACACACAGGCAGGCTTCACTATTCTTGTAAATTGACATGCTTGCCACTGCTTCCATGCATCTATCACGATCCTTGAATGCGCCCATCCCATGCCTGTCACACATCCGATCCACAAGAAATGCTTCGTTCCGAAGCTGTTGACAGGTGGTCCTTCCACAGCCCTGTCAGGCGTAGTAGCTGCAGGCCTCTCAGGTGTTCTTTTCCAGCTGCGCGAGTGCAGGTGTGAGGTAGTTGTTGGCTCGATCAGGTAGATGGGCCACCTGTGAGAGGGAGACAGTGTGAGAGGGCGATAGTGTGAGAGGGAGAGAGTGTGAGAGGGAGAGAGTGTGAGAGGGAGAGAGTGTGAGAGGGCTATAGTGTGAGGGAGAGAGTGTGAGAGGGAGACAGTGTGTGAGGGAGATAGTATGAGAGGGAGACCGAGACAGGGAGGAAAGTGAGGAGCTATAAGAGGGAAGAGCACCATGGTTGACAGCAAACAACAATGCAGAAGAAACAGAAGTGCAGGAATTGAAGCAATGGAGTGGAGAAGAGGCGAGACCAGGTGTGTTGCACTCACTAGCTCATACAGACCCGCATTGTCCGTATACTCATAGCAGATCTGCAGGACAGAGCGAATCAGAGCACACATGAGCAGATACAGACCAATCCATTTTAGCCCATATTAGGACAAATTCACAGAGGGATTAGAGAACAGGAGGCTTCTATGCGAAAAACATACGAATAAATATTGAATAACAACCCATATGGACAGCACAGAAGCAATCGGTGCAGAGAATAGTACACACGGTTAGTGCATTCGCATGGTTACCGCATTTCACATGGTTACCGCATTCATATGGTCACCGCATTCACATGGTTACCGCATTCACATGGTTACCGCATTCACATGGTTACCGCAATAACATGGTTACTGCATTTACATGGTTACTGCATTCACATGGTTACTGCATTCACATGGTTACTGCATTCACATAGTTACTGCATTCACATGGTTACTGCATTCACATGGTTACTGCATTCACATGGTTACTGCATTCACATGGTTACTGCATTCACTCACATCAAAGCTCTTGTTACGGGCCGTCGGATCGTGTAGAGCCTTCACACACACGTCTGCCACGTCAGCACAGCTGATGGCCTGATGAGTGTGTGTTTGGGGGACGATGGGTAAGGCAAGGAGGGGTGAGGGGAGGGACGTAAGCACAGCTGATGCCCTGATGTGTGTGTATTGGGGGGACGATGGGTACGGCGAAGAGGGGAATGGGGGTTCGTAGGAATGGGTCGGGGAGGGTTTCACAGCTTTGTGCACAGATTCGCAAACCACACCCTCCCACCCCCTCCTTTTCCCATCCCACCTACTCACCTACCCACCTACCCACGCACCCACCTGGGTAATTCTGTTCCGTGGTCGAACACCAGACCAGAGCCTTCTGAACCACCGGCTCCTCCAGCAGGGGCCCTGGCACACAATGGTGCATCTGCTATTTGAGAATTCCAAGAAAAAACACCCACCTGCGTGATTCTGTTCCCCTGGTCGAACACCAGAGCCTTCCTCCCTCCCGGCTCCTCCAGCAAGGGCCCTGGGCGCACAATGGTGTAGCCCAGCCCGCTGTTGCGCAGATGCGTCTCTGCTGCCTGCACGTGGCAAGGAAATTGCAGTAGGAAGGGAAAATAATCTGTGATTCCAGCACCATTCATTTGGCCCAGCTCTCCCCCCATAAGTGTGAGGCCCTGGGCGCACTAAGGTGTATCCCAGCCCGCTGTTGCGCAGATGCGTCTCTGCTGCCTGCACGTTATAGGGGGGGGGAAGACAAAGAAGCGGGGGGGGTCTCTAAACCGGCTCGCTCAACAGAGGCCCTGGTTGCTTGAAAGGCCTTGGGCGCGCACTGGCAGATGTTGCGCAGTGCCCAGCCCAATGTTGCGCAGTGACTTTTGAGTCGACTCAAAAGCCCAATGTTGCGCAGTGACTTTTGAGTCGACTCAAAAGCCCAATGTTGCACAGTGACTTTTGAGTTGACTCAAAAGCCCAGTGTTGCGCAGTGACTTTTGAGTCGACTCAAAAGCGCAATGTTGCGCTGTGACTTTTGAGTCGACTCAAAAGCCCAATGTTGCGCAGTGACTTTTGAGTCGACTCAAAAGCCCAATGTTGCGCAGTGACTTTTGAGTCGACTCAAAAGCCCAATGTTGCGCAGATGGGTCGCTGCTTCCTGTATGGCATGTGGCGGGGTCAAATAGGGAGGTCAGCATGCAGATGGGTCTGACTGCTAGATCAACAGAAGCCCTGACTGCTTGAGAAGAGGCCCTGGGTTGCGCGCACTGGCTGGGGTAACCCAGCCGACTGCTCGAGCTGGCATGGATTGCAGAGAACTCACCATCTTGGCTTCTGCGACTCTCTCCCGACTCTCCTCCAGCACTCCTGCTTGTTACTAGTGCGCAAGTGATGCAGAGTGATGCAGAGTGATGCAGAGTGATGCAGAGTGTGCATAACTGCACTGCCAGCAGCACTCGTGCCATCAGCACAGGCGGAAAGCACTCACCATCTTGGCCTTGACAACTGTCTCTCTCCTCTCCTCCGGCACTCCTGCTTGTTACTAGTGTGCAAGTGATGCACAGGGGGAAAGCACAGGGGGAAAGCACAGGGGGAAAGCACTCACCATCTTGGCCTTGACAACGGTCTCTCTCCTCTCCTCCGGCACTCCTGCTCCTGAACATGACACCAACACAAAGTCCGTCTCCTCTCCTCCCTGCGCTCCCACATCCATGCATCCACACACACACAGAGAAGGGATATGCAGACACAGGGACAGAGACAGAGACAACGAGTGGAGGGGAGGAAACGAATGTTGCAACGAGTTAATCTCCCAAGCAAGACACCAACACAAAGTCCGTCTGCTCTCCCTTTCCCTCACCTTCCTCCCCACCTTCCTCCCCCCCTTCCTTTTTCCCAACCCTCTGGAAAGTTCTTGACGAATTGCAGATCGAGATTGAAGCTGTTTGGACTTTTGAGGCGTCTCAAAAGTCGTATTGCAGATCGAGATTGAAGCTGTTTGGACTTTTGAGGCGTCTCATAAGTCGTATTGCAGATCGAGATTGAAGCTGTTTGGGCTAGCAGGTGCGGCAGCTTGAGTTGACGCTAGCACATCAGAACCCACCTCCCCCCTCACCCTCTCCCCTCCCCCTTCCCCTTTAGTATCTGTCCCCCCTCCTCCACACACTCACAGGGAAGCCCTTGACGTATTGCAGAGCGAGCTTGAAGCTGTCCGGGCTAACAGACGCAGCAGCTTGAGTTGACACTAGTACATCAGAACCCAACCCCCTCAATTCACACTGCCTCCCTCCCCTTCCCCGTCCCCCACGCCCTTCATTATCTTTCCTTCCCTTGCACAGACACTCACAGGAAAGGCCTTGACGTATTGCAGAGCGAGCTTGAAGCTGTTTGGGTCGGCAGGGGCGGCGGCGTTGTCCCCTTCTGCGCCGGCCTTGGATGCCGCCCGGCCCGGTGGCAGGGGCGCTGCCACGGATGGTTTCTGGTGAAGTTGAAGGGAGAAAGGAGAGAAGAGAGCGGTGAAGAGGGGTAGAGTGGGGTGAAGAGAGGGAGAGTGGGGTGAAGAGAGGGAGAGCTTGGTGAAGAGTGGTAGAATCTGGCAGTTAAAGGATACCTTGTGATTTGTCAAACCCCTTATGCACTTCAACGCTTGTTAATCCCGTTCTATTCCTCAAGGCTCATCTACCCTCTCCATTGAGTGTAATTCACCATGCAAGGTTGCTTGTATCGCAGGGCAAGTGAGGGGCAAGTGAGGAGATGAGACTGTAATCAATAGATCTGCAACATCATTTCTAGCCCTCAATGTCTGAGAACCCCATTCCCCTGTCTGTGACTCACCGTGCATCGCTGCTCGTATCGCAGAGCGAGGGAAGAGATGAGGGTGGGACCAAGCGGTTTGATACCCCATTCCTGATTTGTTAACCCCGTTTCACGTCCCAAGGTCTGTAATCCCCATTCTACTGAATGTAACTCACTGCGCGACGCCGCTCGTAGCGCAGAGCGAGGGAGGAGATGAGAGCGGGATCAAGCAGTTTGGTTACTCCATTCTACCCCCCAAGAAATGTTAGCACCGTTCCACAGCATCATGCAACTTACCGCGCGACGCTGCTCGTATCGCAGAGCGAGGGAAGAGATGAGAGTGGGATCAAGCGGCGGGTCAGACGGGGATGATGCGCGGAAGGCAGAGAAGGGGACGCGGATCTGAGGAAAAACAGGGAGGTGGGGAGATGGGGGGAAGGTGGGGGAGGGGGGTGCGCGGGGGTGTGGGAGGGTGGAGCGGGGTTAGAGGGTGGGAAGGCGTGGGTTGGACGGGGATGATGGGCGGAAGGGGGAGCAGGTGATGATGGGCGGAAGGGGGAGCAGGGGATGATGGGCGGAAGGGGGAGCAAGGGATGATGGGCGGAAGGGGGAGGAGGAAATGCGAATCTGGAGAAAGAGCGAATGGGGAGGAGGAAGGCCCCGAAAATGGAGGGGACAGGAGGTGAAGGGTGGGTTTGATAAAAACGGGGGAGAATGGGGAAGAAGAGCGGAAAGGGAAATTAGAAGTCAGAAGGGGAGGGAGGGGAGGGAGGGTGTGTGAGAAGGGGAAGCGACGGGGACTAGTGGTGATTGTGAACATGAGGCGAGAACTGGACATGAGATGCTCTACGTGCCAGCCAAGAGCAGGGAATGCAAATCTACTTTTTCCACCTTCATCTCTCACACATTCTGCTCTCCCCTCTCCGTGTCTTCACAACAGCCACACACTCATGCTCCTCCTCCCTCCTCCTCCACCTCTTGAGACTCAACTCAAACGTCACATCCTTTCCTCTCTCACTCACCGTGTTCTGCCCTTTCCTTGTCTTAACAACAGCCACATACTCATACTCCTCCTCCTCCACCTCCTCCTCTTCTTCCACCAAAATCTCCCCATCCTCCCCCATTCTCTCCACGCGCGTCCCATCCTTCGCCACACGCAGCACCAGCGAGTATGGCTTGCCGTCCGACACGAACCGGAACACCAGACCCTCGAAGCTGAGGGGACAGGGGAAGGGAGATGAGGAGTGGGGAAGAGGAGAGACGGGGGTATCAGAAGCAAGGTTATCAGCCACCCGCAGAACCAGCGAGTATGGCTTGCCATCCGACACAAACCGAAACACCAGACCGTCGAAGCTGAGGGGACAGGGAAGGGGAGGGAGTTGGGGAGTTGGGTCAAGTAGGGGCAGAGCGGGAATATCAGCCCACCCACAGCACCAGCGAGAATGGCTTGCCGTCTGACACGAACCGGAACACCAGACCCTCGAAGCTGAGAGGATGGGAGAACGAAGGGGGAGAGAGCTGAGGAGTTGGGATGGGTGGGGATAGACGGGAAGGCCAGCCCACCCGCAGCACCAGCGAGTAGGGCTTGCCGTCCGATACGAATCGGAACACCAGACCTCGAAGCTGAGGGGACAAGGGAAGTAGTTGAGGAATTGGGGTGAGTCGGGACAGACGGACAAGCGAGCGAATAGAGGAGTTGGGATGAGTGATGACCCAGGACGAGGTCAGCCCTCCCGGGGCACAAGCGGGTAGGGCTTGCCGTCCGACACCACACGAACAGGAAGCGAGGAGGGGATGGGGGGAAAAGGGGGGAGGAGGGGAGGGGGGGAGGAGGGGAGGGGCAGAGGGGGGAAGGGGGAAGGACATAGGGGGATGGCGGAAGGGGAAACGGAATCACTTAGAAACCAACCCGACCATCACTCACCGTCCAAACGACAATCCCTCTGGAAGCGCGATCCGTCTCTTCGCCTCCACATACCCCCCGCGCGTGAACACGTATCCGGAAAACACGCCTCTCCCGTCCTCCGTGATACTAAACTCCGCGTCCATCCCCGCGCCGTACCGCAGGTCTATATCGTCCTTAATAGTCCGCCCCTCTCCTAACTCCCACCCTTCCTGGAATCGCTCTTTGCTGAGTCTAAGAACCAGGGCTTTGCTCTTGCTGCTGCGGCCGGCGCGGCGCTGCGCTAAGTGGTGATTGTAGTCTAGGAACGCCTTGGAGAGATTAACTACGCCCATGTGGTCGACCCGTTGGAGGTCAGCGGCCATTGCGGAGCGAGCCGAGGCGCAGAAGACGACCTTATTGCACCCCTCCACCGCCTTTTGTAGTGCCGCCTCGTCAGCCAAATCAGCAACTGCCACCTGGCACGCACGTGGCAGCTGCTCGAGGGTCTCCGGATCCGCGCTTCTTACAAGGGCTTTAACAGTGTACCCACGCAAGAGCAACTTTCTTACAAGCACTTTCCCGACGCGGCCCGTCGCTCCCGCTACAAGCACAGTCGTGAACTGAGCGCTAGGGACACCAAAATCGGCGTCCAAACCGCCTCGCACCAGCTCGGTATAATCCTCCGCATCCACCGGCGCCGGACGCGCTATCTGGCCCAGCTGGATCAATCTCCGCCACACATCGTCGAGAAACTGCCGGGATCGACGGCCGAGATCCACAGGGTTGACGTCTTCAAGCGACAGCTGCTGCTGCTGCTGCTGCGAAGCTTCGCCCGATTGCTCCTGCTGCTGCTGCTGCTTCACGGCCTGAAGTTGCTGCGCAGTTTCGTCGGCAGCGACGGGGTCAGCCAGTGGAACGTCGGCCTTGATTGGGCGGCTGCCCGACGGTGCTTCTGCGGAATCTGCGAATTCGGGATTCGCAGAATTCGAAGTTAAATTAGAACTCTCGTCATTGTCTCCGGCTGCTCGTGTGCGCACTACGTGGAAACGCTGCGAATGGAATAACGGATGCCTCTTGTCGAGAGAACTGGCGCGCCTAGTGCACACGGGAGACGAAATGAGCGGAGACTTGCGGAGGAAGGGGACTGGAAAACCGCTGCGTTGCGCAGATGCGGAATGCGCGGCAGCAGTTACACCCCCCGCGGTGCTCAGGCGCACGGGAACGGCGGGCGACGCGACGATAGCCATGACAAGTGCGGCCCAGCAATGAACCACCAAATTAGGCGAACACGTATGACTCAAAAGGCCTGAATAAAAATATGTTCAACCACCAGTCGCTCACTTCTCTCGTTCTCCTGGGAAGCCAGGCTTGGAGAATGTCAGAATGCCACATGGGAGGCAGAGTTTGGAGCTGGGGAATTTGCTCTGGCAGGCATTGAGATTTCCTCGGTTTGGCGTTGGGTTTGGCTCGGTTCTACCTTGAGATTGGTTCGTTCAGGCTGGGACGCGTCGAAGGGTGACGTGGAATTGCGCGCCAGGCTGGGCTCCCAAAAGTGTGGTCGCAAGGCAGCCATTGGGACCTTCGGTGGGTCCAGATTGGTTCGCATTGACGTGGAATCGAAGGCTTCCACGACACCTGGGCCACGATCGACAATGCTACGTGGTCAGAGCAGATGCCAGAAATTTCGCACGACGATGCAGGTTCACTTTACGAAGTTTACCTAACTGCCAACAGTAAGTACACCGAACAGAGGCAAGAGTGTTAATGCATCTAATTAAACCAGAATAGCCTACGCGAATGCTAACGTAGCTGGAAGCCCCATTATTGCAAAGTCATCATAGAATGACAACTTATGCCTCACTAAGCATTGCACAGCATTATCTCATAAGATCTGGTTCACCAGTACAAAAGCATAAACAAAAGCCTACTAAAAGCAACTTTCTAAGCATAAACATAAGCCTACAAAAAGCAACTTTCTGGTTCACCAGTACCAGCCATTTGGAACTGTTGCAGACCTAACTAACAAACCTACAACAATCACTCGAAATTACACTGCAGAACAGGCTTTCAAACACCCCTATTTCACAAGCTTAGTGATGAAGACATCCCAATTCCTGCCCCACAGTTGATTCTTGCAACTGGAACCCACCACACCATGCCGAGCCATTTTGCAGCCAGGCATGAAGCTGCTCCAAGCGATTCCTGCTCCTGACCAAGAATGGTGCAGCCACCAACTTTGGAAGGGCACAAATAACGAACGATCCGCTTAGACACTCAAAAGTTTCAGCTGTCCAGCCGGCACAAGCATTACCCGTTTCATCCAGAGAAAACGATGGAGGTCGAGATTGCAGAGTTCGGTAAATTCACTGAGGGTTAGAGTATGACACATCCACACTTGGCGGACTCGGGCTGCCAGCAAAAAAAAAAAAAACAAAGAAAAACCAGACAAGATGAAAATACCAAATCGGTCAAGGCAGATGTATGGTCTGAAACAAAAGACGAACGGAAAGAACAAGATAGAGAGAACGTGATAACGTTAATGACAAATGAAGGGGGAAAAAAAAGAACCATAATCAACCTCGTTCGGAAAATAGAGTCTGACAACTTATGTAGGTTGAACGAGCTGGATTCGACGAAACTTATAACTTTGTTTCGTATCAACTCATGGGAGTCTGATATCTATGTCCGAATTGCGTCACTAGAGTACCACATAGGGAACTTTTCGCAGAATGTTAGTTGATTAAAGCTTACCTCAGGAGGAGTATCTTTGTTGACCTTCGTCTTGTGGGGCTCCGGGAATGCTGGAACCCCCCCACCCGAGCTGACGTCTCTAAATTGCGCAGTGAACCCGCCACCGCCCTTCTTGCCACCACCCCCTGTTGGCGGCATCCCGCCCTCCGACTGCACCGGGAAATGTGAGAACAAGGGGGAAAGGATATTGGGGAGGATATGGGAGGATGGGGAGGAGGAAATACGCGAGGGATTGGTACGAATGGTGGAGGGAGAGTTGAAATAAAGGACTCGAAGGCGAGACTTGTGTGGCACTTCAAAGATATCATGCGGAGATGGAAGCGCGCGAAGGAGAGATGGTTCCCAAGGGAAGAGCTTGGGGTCGAGAGTAAACGGATGGTACAAGTTGAGGTACGAAAGGTTCAGATCGTAAAAACAAAGGGAAAAAGAACTGGATAATGATGAAGACAACAACACCACATGACAGGGAGAACAGACTTCTGGCGAACTTGGAAGGACCAGCTGTCCAGCTAACATGAGGGTATGGTAACTGTGGTTGTTGAACAGGTTTTAGTTTGAATCAAACGTACCGCCATGGCCTGGATGGGTCTTCAAAGTCAAAGCGAAAGGGAAGGTGTACGTAACCCTAAAAAACGTAGAAACACTTCTATACTACTTCGCAGCAGCCCCTCGAAATGACGTAAACTACAACCTTCTGCCACCGAACGTGATGAGCATCGGCAGATAAGATCACTGCACCCAATTGATATGAGAAGATTGGAGCAAAAGGTTCCACCAGAGCGTATCCTAATGGTTCCTCGAGCAGAGCTGAAACAGGAAAACACGCAAATGCATGATTCAGATGCGGAAGAGGTAGTCGTTGGAGCGTGACTGCGGAAGGTTGGTGAAGGCGGAGAAGTGGAGGGAGTATGGGGGGAAAATGGGGGGAGAAGTGTGGGGAGAATACGGGAAACAGAAGAGGAAGCCCCTGCGTGTATTCCCCCGAACAAGCACAACGAATCTTTCCGCCCGCCCTGCCTGCCGCTGCATCCTGTCAAACCCGCGGAACCGCCATCAGGCACATGCAGAACGGCGGAGAACGCAGGCATGGGGGTCACCCGGAGGAGAGGTGATGATGGGGGGTTGCGGAAGGCCCAGAGCGTGTTGCGGTTGGTGAGGTGAACGGACTTCTGGAGAAAGAGTACACTACTTTTCCACGTGTCGCGCGGTTACTGCATGGATGTTGCCAGGCTTTCCTGCTCTCTGCGACGTGCGTGACTACGACTTGGAAGTGCTGCTACGATTCGCTCCCCACCTCCACTTCACTTGCAGCCTCTGTGCTCAAGTGATTCGTGAGTGTGCAGGCCGTTTTAGTAATAGTGATAATGATAAAACACATGGATGGCCACTTATGTTACATGTCAATCAATAAAACAAAAACATTTCTCTTACCCAACCAGGCACAAGCAAACAACCTTCTAAAAAACGGCACTCTGGGGACCGTCCGTTCCACGTGGGGTGTTCGCCTCACTCTTCACCGCTTTCTTCCCTAAAAACCCCCCCATCACAGACTTCCTCCACCCAGTCTTGCTACCAGACGTTCCACGCCTACCCTTCCCTTCTCCCTCCGGTCTCTTCATGCGCAACGGAGCAGGGACCCCCATAGACGCCCTGAGCGAGGGAGGCGGAGTCCCGGCCGCTGAAGCAGGACCGTTGATCGGCGTTGCAACCGCAGAGGACGGCCCTGATTGACCGGCACTCATGAAATGCCTTATAGCACGAAGCTGCCCAGGATGGAACTCCGCACTCTTGGCAAATATCCCACTGTCTTCCCCTGCTGCAGTTGACAGGAGCCCAGAGGTGGGAATGGACGGCATACTCGCACGATTGCTGGCTGTATTGTAAGACGAGCTCCTTCCTGGAAACATCCTTGCAGCGGACGGACCAGCATCACTGCCAGCTGCACCAGCAGCACCACCAGCACCACCAGCACCCGCAACAGCAGCAGCAGCTGCTGCAGCTGCAACAATCTCCCCCTCTTGACTCCTCCCTACCAGAGACGCCTCCCTCCACTTCCTCAGAGTGTCCGCTGCTTCCTCTTCAACCCGCTTCTTCCGGATCCGAGCCTCCTCCCTCCACTTCCGAACCTCGCCTTCCAGAGCATCCAAGGTTCGGCGAAGTGCCCGAACCTGCAGCCGAAGCTCCCCTTCCGCATCCTTAGCTGTCTTCAACTCTCCCTCAACCGCAGCCAGCTTAAAAGACATCTCAGCCTCCATCTTCCCCTTCTCCACCACCACTCTATCCTTCTCCGCTTCTGCAGCAGCAGCAGCCACTGCTGCCGCTGCCGCAGCCTCGGCCGCAGCAGCGGCAGCGGCAGCATCCTTGGCTCTCCGTTTCTCCTCGCCCTCCTTCCATTTGCGTTCCAAGCTTCCTTGATTCACCCTAGCTCGCCACAGACTAGCCGCAAGCCGCACTGACCCCCCAGTCTTGGCCTCTTCAGCTGCTGACCTCGCTGCTGCTTCTGACGCTCTCAACCCCTCCATCTCCATCCGCACCGCTTCCAACTCCCCCTCCGCTGTGCCCGCACGTTCCCGAGCCTCAGCAGCTTCGGCCAGAGCTATTTCCGCTGCTAGTCTAGCCTCGGCAGCCTCGGCCTGGGCCGCCTCTGCCGCCTGCTTAGCTTCTGCGGCTTCAGCTTGAGCCAATTCTTCACCCTCCTTCGCCCTTCCAGCTTCCAACTGTGCGTTAACTGCTGCCACTCGAGCCTCTTCCTCCCTCCCCTTCGCCTCTCCTTCTCGGCTCCTTGCTTCCTCTGCTGCTGCCTCTGCTGCCACAACCGCTGCTGCTGCTGCCGCTGCCGCTGCCTCTGCTGCTCTCTGCGCTCTTTCCGCTGCTGCTTTCCCTGCCAGAGCTGCTTCTTTCTCTGCCAAAGCCTGCCGCATCTGCTTCTCCCCTCCCGCTGCCACTGCAGCAGACGACGCCAGTGCTGCTGTCACCCTTGTTTCTGCCTCCTCCTCCAGTTCTTTCACTCTCTCCCTCTCCTTCCTCAACTCCTCATCAAGCTCTTTCACTCTCTCCCCCTCCTTCCTCAACTCCTCCTCCATTTCCCCCCTCTCCTCCTCAAGCTTATCCTTCTCTCCCTGTACTCTATCTCTCTCCCCCTCTAACCGATCCCTCTCCTCCTCTAGCTCCTGTATCCTCCCAGCCAGTTTAACCCCCGTTGCTTCCAATCCACTCCTTCCTTCCTCCAGATCACCCATCCTCTCTGTAAGCTGCTTCACCTGCTCCTCTAAAACGCCCTTCTCCTCCTCCATCTTACTCCGCAACTCCTCCTTCTCCCTCTCAGCCTCCCCAACAGCCTCCTCCTTCTCTCTCCCCAACCGCTCCACCTCAGCCGCCCACTCCCCCCTAACCTTCTCCAACTCCTCCTTACACCTCTCCACCTCCTCCTCTCGCTCCTTCAACCTCCCTCTCAATCCCTCCATCTCCCCTTCCATCGCCACCACCATCTCACTCCCTCTACTCGCTGCCATCCTTGCTGCCTCCCTCGCCTCCTCCTCTGCTTCCTTAGCCGCCCCCAACTCCTCCCTCAACCCCTTCTCCCTCTCCTCCCCCTCCCTCCTCTCCCTCTCCAAACCCTCCAGCTTTTCCAGCAGCTCTTGCACCTTCCTCTGTGCCTCTCCTTCAGACATCTTAGCGGATTCTTTCACAGCAGCCGCAGTAGCCGCCGCCGCAGCAGCAGAAGCAGCAGCAGCAGCCGCAGCAGCCTCCTTAGCCTCGGCACTGGCCCGAGCCTCTTTCAACTCTTCCTCAAGCCCCGCTATCCTCTCCTCTTTCTCCCGAACCTCCCCAGTCAACCGTTCCACATCACCCTTCACCTGCCCGAGCTCATCTTTCACCTGCCCAAGCTCCTCCTTCACCTGCCCCATCTCCCGCTCTTTCTCTCCCAGCTCGCCATCCTTAGCCGCTGCCGTCGCCACTGCTGCCGCAGATGCAGCAGCAGCTTCCGCCCTAGCAGCAGCCTCAGCCGCAAGCGCCCCCTCCAAATCCTCCTCAGCCTCCTTCTTCCCCTCCTCACTCTCGTCCAACGCCCTTCTCACTTCCTCTAGCTCTCCTCTCACTTCCTCTAGCTCTCCCCTCACTTCCTCCAACTCCCCTCTCACTTCCTCAAGAGTCTTTTTTGTCTCTTGTAGCTCCTCCCTTGTCTTTTCATGAGCATCCACCTCAGCAGCCAGCCCATGCTTGGTCCCATCCATCCCCTCTAAAAGCGTCTCCACTTTCTCTTTAAGCCGCTCGTTCTCTGCACTCAGTTCTTCCTTCTCGCCCCTCTCCCTTGCCAAAGCTCCCTCTAGCTCCTTCCTCTCCCCCTCCTTTTTCTCCAGCTCCCCCTTTATAGTCACAATTTCCTCCTTAGCAGCATCCAGAGCTGCCTGGGTCTCCCCAACCACAGCCGCAGCCTCGTCCTGAGCCTGCTCCAGCTCACCCGCCCGCACCTCCGCAGCTACGGCCCGAGCCAACAGCTCCTTCTCCTTCCCCTCCGCCTCCCTCCTCCTCTCCTCCGCCTCCTCCCTCACTCCCTCCAACTCCTTAACCGTCTGCTCCTGCTTCTCCTGCCATCTCTTCACCTCTTCTTCCACACACTCCTTCGCAGCTACTAGCTCAGCCAGAGCAGCAGCATGGCTCACAATTAGAGCCTCTTTTTCCTGGGTCAATCTCTCCATCTCTCCCTTCAATCCCTCCCTTTCCTTCTCCAGTGCCTCGATCTCCCCCCTCGCCTTCCCCACTTCCTCCTCCCGCTCGCCCCTCTCTTTCGCCACTCCTTCCAGCTCGGCCCGAACTTCTGCCAGCTCCGCTTCCCGAGCCTCTGTTGCAGCTTCGGCAGCTCCAAGGTCGGCAACAGCAGCGGCGAGCTTTCCTATAAGCTCTCCATTCTCTTTCTTGGAAGATTCCAACTCCCCCTTCAACCCCTCAACCGCCCTTTGTGCCTGCTCGAGTTCAGCTGTCAAAGCCTCTTCTCTCTTCTTTCCCTCCTCCTCTCTCTTCTTCCCCTCCTCCTCTCTCTTCTTCCCCTCATCCCTCTCCTCCCTCACTCTGTTTATTTCCTCCACCAGCCCCCCTGCCTCTCCAGACTTACTCTCTAAATCGCTCTTCATCGCATTGTACCGCTCATTCAGTGCCTCGTGATCTTTCTTCAGGGAATCATGCGTGGCAGTCAGCGCTTCCAGCTCAGCATGGATGCCAGCCAGATCAGAATACGATTCCGCCAGCTCAGCAGCTACAGCTACCCGCCCCTCCTTCTCCTCCTCAAGCTCACTCATCAACCCTTCCTTCGCTATAGTCACCTCCTCAATCTTAACCGCCAGCGCTGCCTGTGCTGCCGCCAGCGCAGCACATTCTGACGTCAGCTTCTCGTTTGCTGACTTCAGCTCCTCGTGCTCTGACATCAGCGCTTGGTGCTCTGACGTCAGCACCTCATGCTTCCCCTTCAGCTCTCCCAATTCCTCCTCCCTCCCCCCCAACTCCCCCCTCACCTGCTTCACCTCCTCTTCCAACAAACCCTTCGCTTTAGTCACCTCCTCTACCTCCTTTACTCTCTGCTCCAGCTCTCCCTGTGCTGCTGCCAACTGACCCTCAACCGCCTCCCTGGCTGCAATCTCCTCCTTCCGCAGTCTCTCTGTTTCCGCCTTTTCGAATTCCGCCGCCTCCCTCCCCATCCCCATCTCCTCCATCCTCCCTTCCATCTCTTCTATCCTCTCATGCAATTCGTCCCTCTCCCCTCTCACCCCTTCTAACTCCTTCCTCACCTCATCTCTCTCCTTCACCAATTCATCCCTCTCCCTCCTCACACTCTCAAGCTCCTTCTCACTCTCCTCCCTCCCTCCTCTCTCCCTCTCCACCTCCTCTTCTAACCCCCTCACCTTCTCCTCCAAACCCCTAACCTTCTCCCCCAAAACACCCACCTCCCCAGTCGCAACCGCAAGCGCTGCTTCAGCCACACTCTTCCCCGTCCTCTCCTCCCCCACCTCCCTCTCCAGCCCCTCAACCCTCTCCCTCAATTCCCCCACCTCCCCAGTAGCCGCTGCCAAAGCCGCCTCTACCTCCCCCTTCCCCTTCCTCTCCTCCTCCACCTCTCCTCTCAAACCTTCAATCTCCTTCCCCTGCTCGTCTACCCTCTGCTGTAATTCTCCCACTCTCTGCTCCAGCCCCCCCACCTGCCCGTCTCTCTCCGCCACTTTCTCCCTCAAATCCTCTGCTTCCTTCAACGCTTCTCTAACAGCTGCCTCCTTCGCCTGTATTACTTCCTCCTTCTCCCGAATCTCCTCCTCCTTCGCCCGTATTTCCTCGTCCTTCTCTCGCATCTCCTCCTCCTTCTCCCGTATTTCCTCGTCCTTCTCTCGCATCTCCTCCTCCTTCGCCCTTCTAACCTCCTCCAACTCCTTCCCCAACTCCTCATGCTTCCCCTTCCACTCCTCCGCCTCCTTCCTCGCCTCCTCATTCCTCCCTTCCAACGCCACCATCTCCCTCTCCCTCTCCTCTCCCCTCTCTCTCAACTTCCACAACTCCCCTTCCGCCTCCTCAATCCTCGCTTTCAGCTGCCCTATCTCCTCCTCAGCTTCCCCTTTCTCTCCTCTCAACCCTTCCAGTTCACCCTTCAACCCCTCCACTTCCCTCTGCAGCTTCTCGTTTCCATCCTCCATATCATGCAACTCGTTATTCGTTTTATCATGCAGCTGTTGCAGTTGCTCCAGCTCCCGCCCTTGCTCCTCGCACTTGCCTCTCATACTCTCCATCTCCTCTTCCATTTCTCCCTTCTCTTTCGCCATCACCTCTAATTCCTTACCCCTGGCCTCCCACTCCCCCTTAACCGTTCCCAAATCCTCCATTACCTCTTTGTTCTCCCCCTTAAGGGACTCTATTTCCTCTTTGAGCCTTTCTAGCTCCTCACAAGTCCCTTTATACTTCCCTTGCAGCCCCTCCAACTCGCTACAAGCCTCCTCGTGTTTCGTTTTAAGCCCATCCAGCTCTTTTTCCGCCTCTGCAACCTCTTTCCGAGCCCTTTCCACCGCGTCCCTCGCTTCCTCCAGCTCGCCACGTGTCACCTTGTGATTCGCCTCTTCCTCACTAAGCTGCCCGCAAACCTTCTCATTCTCAGACTCAGCAACCAACAGCTCCGCCTCTTTCGCCGCCAGGGCAGCCCGGGCAGCTGCCAGCTCAGCCGTCAAAACTTCCGAGGCTGCCCTGAGAGACTCGACCTCAGCCTTCAACGGAGCCACCTGCCCGTCTTCAATATCTTTCAAGGCTGCCCGGATTGCTTCTTCTGTCTTAGCCGCCTGCTCCTCCTCCATCTTCTTCCTCATCTTCACCTTGGCAGACTCAAAAGAAGCCATTTCCTTCTCCATAGCAGCAAGTGCAAGCTGACAGGGGTAGACGAAAGGGAGGCGTGGGGCGGAAGGAGAAGGGAGAGGGGGGCAGACTCAAAGGACGCAATTATCTTCTCCACAGCAGCCAGTGCAAGCTGGACAGTGTAGGCAAGAGAATCAGATCGAAAACGACAAAAATCACGAAAGAGAAAATCCCGAAAGAGAGGGAAACGGGTGGGGAAGGGAGAGGGGAGGGGGGGCAGGGGAAAGGGAAGGGGAAAAAAGGGAGAATATGGTTGAGGAGAACCCACGCGTTCTCCTCACATCATTCACGCAATGTACCCCTCCCATCCACCGCCTTACATGAAGTCTTACGCACCTCAACAAGCCATCGTTCTTCTGTTCCAAACCCCTAAACCGCCCTTTATCACCCGGAACCCTGGACCACCCTCTCCCACCGCTAACCCTACCCGCACGCACCTGCAGGCTTTTGCTGCGCTGCTCGCTGATGACAATCTCCTCCCTCATCCGAACGTAAACCAGCCCTAATCCAAACCTCATTCCAGCCTAGTCACCTGCACGGTTTTGTTGCGCTTCTCGCTGATGACGATTTCCTCCTCCACCACCTTCAGCCGGCTGACCTTCACCGCTCTTCACCCACCCTTATGCCGAGCGTAATCCGAACCTAATCAGAGCCTGGTCCGAGCCTAATCCGAGCCTGCGCACCTGCAGGCTCTTGTTGCGCTGCTCGCTGATGACGATCTCCTCCTCCACCACCTTGAGCCGGCTGACCTTCTCCATGTGCCGCGCCTTCAGCGCCGCCAGCTCGAAGTTGCTCAGCTCCAGATCCTCCTCGAACTTGTGCAGCATCGTCTCCATCTGGAAAGAGAATGGGGTGGGGTGGTTTTGTGAGAGAGGAAAAGCGGTTAAGAGGTGTGGAAGAGCCAGCTCGAAGTTACTCAGCTCCAGGTCCTCCTCGAACTTGCGCAGCATCGTCTCCATCTGGAAAGAAGGTGGGGTGATTTAGGAGGAGAAAGGGTGGTAGAAGAGCCAGAGGAGCCAGTTGGAAATCGCGCATCAGGTCCTACTCGAGCTTGCCACACATATCGAAAGCACACAATGCTGCATTCTCTAGGTTCTTACTCGCAGAATCCAGCCCGCGTCGTACCTTACGAATTTCTTCCCGCGTGTAATTCCCGCCCGGCGAAAACGACCGCTGAGTTGGCGACGCCTTCGCAGCAGCAGGCTTGGCGGACGAGCCTGGGGACGCCAAGCCTAGCGGCTCAGGCTCGGTACCTGCGCGGCTTTTCGCCTTGGTTCGGGAATCCCGAGGCGATTCCTTCGTCCCATCCCTGACGGAACCAGAGGAACCTCCCACAGGCGGAGAATCCTTCACCCCAGCGGATGCGTCTTTTCTCGCTGCCACAGGATCTTTGTTTCCCCCAGATGATCCGGCCGTCGTGTGACGAAGCTTAACCTGGGGTAAGAAGGACGAGGAAGACGACGACGAGGAGGATGGACCTTTTGCGCTATCGCCTGACGATGGTCGTGGCCCTTTAGCCGCGCTAGACCCAACCGGCCTGAGCCCTAAGCGGTTAGGTGCTGGCCCTTTGGCTTCCTGCTTCACATCTCCCTTAATCTCGTCTTTAAAGTCTCTGGGTTCTGACGCGTTTCCGTCGTAAGACTGCGGACTAGCAAACCCGCCTGACGGATGGCGGATAAGTCCTTCCGTGCTTACAACCGGTCCAGAGGACCGCCGCGTGATTTTCGGAAGGTCGCCGGAGGAGCCAGCGCTCGCATTGGCTGCGAGGAGTTTCGCCACGTAAGCAGCGGGAGCTCCTTTATTAGCTGTAACTCGTTTACCGAAGAGGCTGCTGAGCTCCTTTACAGACTTGTTGCTCGGCTCGTCCGGATCCGACGACATTGTCACGTGATTTGAATAATTAGGTATTTCAAAACGAGAGAGACGATGAAATAAACAAATACACAAACAAAAACGCACACAGGAAAGACTACTAGGCCTGCACACAGAGCTTCATAAGCAGGAGGACAAGCACAGGAGAAGTTTCCGAGAACGAAAGTGTGATTCTACAGGAAACCGTCGCGCGCAGACGCTATGATGCTATGACTACTAAGCGTCAGTCCCGGCACACAAAGTCAACGAATCGAACAGTGCCATGAGGACAAGGTGATCTGAAACACGCACACACGCCTGACAATACCGCAGCTGAACCAAGCACTGTCGTGGCACCTATAACTGCACTGCTGCTACTGCAGCAAGCAACAAAAAACCTTTTCTCACTAGCACCACACGAAATTGCACCTAATGCTCGTTAGAGCCCCTCCCGGTTGCCTTGTGAAGGGGGTCTGTATGCTAAACCGACATTTCGTAGGGGGTTCGCTTGTTTCGTCAGGCTTTGCGCGTGCATCTAACCTGCACATGGTTACCACCCGATTTGTCCGTTCCGGAACAGTGACGGGTGGCTCTAATTGTCACAAATGCGCGTTACTGAATACTTCACGAAAGCAAAAACAAGTCACCACACAGCGTCAACAATTGTTCAACTTAGATTGAAACAACCAACACTCAAAGCCTAACCAATCACCATCTCCCACATGGTCACGCAGCCCCAACCTTGACACACATCACCACACGCACAAATGTGCTGCTGGGAGAACAATCCCAACACAGCATGGATGTCTTCGACGCCGGCACAGAGGGCTGGAAAAACAGCTCACAGACGCATCCACTCAGCCGCCTCAACGTACCCGCCCATGGCGGCGCCAACACCGCCGTCCAGCAGCTGCTGCCGGCGGGATGGCTGGGTCATCCAGCCAGGCAGCACACGGCCGCGCGGACGAGGGGTGTCGGGCGTGGGCGTTGAGCCCGGAGTGAGCACGGGCGGCGGGGCCATGTTGAGATTAATGGCGGGGCTTGCCCGCTCCATGCGCTCGATGATGACGGGATTGCGTATGTCGAAGAGGTGGCAGAGGTCGCGCGGAGTCACGTTCACGGCGCGCGCATAGCCGATGAGCATCTCACAGGCCGCCCGGGCAGTGCGGCGCGCTTCACGGCCCACGGGGTCCGCATCGTCGTACACCGCCTGCATCGTGGTCGGCGCCCTCCATAGCGTCGCCACCAAGGCCGCTTCCGGCTCATCAGTCAGAAGCTCCGCCGCGGTCTCGGCGGACGTTGGCTCACCGTCGTCGATCGCGACGTATTCCGCGGCGGTCATCGCGCCGTTCCCGAGACCGAGGGAGCTAATGAGAGTTCCGACGTCGTTGATGTCTTCATCGAGCTCGATGTCGGGATAGGGATGCGGGGTCGGCTCGTCGTCGTGAACATGGGTCAACTCCAGCGACCACGACAGCGGCAGGCATCCAGTGCGCCACCAGCACCTCTGGATGGTGCGCGCACCGACGCTCATCCATGCGTCCGAGAGCCACCCCAGGACGTCGCGCAGGTTGGGGCGGTACTGTGCGACGGCGCTCGTCGCACCGTCGTCGTTCCACAGTGCCGTGAAGGCCCGCAGCCAGTGCTGGCGGTAGCGGGCCTTCGCAGTGGCAATTATGCCCTGGTCGAGAGGCTGTGTGAAGGCAGTAGTGTTCAGCGGCAGGAAAACGAGGCGGACGTTGCTCATGCACGTCGTCCTCATGCCGCAAACGTACTCGCTCCACGCGCACTCGTCCCGCAGCATGTGCGAGCTCGCATTGTCGAGAAGGACCACGATGTGGCGTCCTTCAGCATACATCGCAGCATTGAGCTGCGATATAAAGTGAGTGAACAGCTGTAGATGGGGTTCGGGGTGGGAAGGGGACATACCGTGGGAGGCATATTTACACACAGTTGTGAATGCCAACTAAAGTACAAATGTTGGGCGTATCATGGCGCCCGGATACACAGGCACAATCGCTTACCGGAGCGGTCATCCAACCCTTGGCGTTGTGCCGCCAATAGCAGACGGCTTCGGGGTCGTAATCCGGGCGGAAGTCGTGGGGGCGCCTCGCCTTGCTGATGACCAACGGCCGGAATGCGTGGCTCCCGTCCGCGTTCACGAGAAACGCCACGGTTAGGCGGTCCTTGGAGATTTTGCGCCCTGGTATGCGGGCGTTGCTGTAAGTCCTCCGCGGCAGCACAGACAGCCAGAGGGCTGTCTCGTCCAGATTGTAAGTGTCGCGCGGGCTGAGGCCGAGGTGCGTGAGCAGTTGCGGCAGCTTGTCGCGGGCGTCACGCACGGCAGCCATGTCGGCGCTGGCAGCCTCGCCTGCCGATGCACGACATCTCACCCCCTGGCGCCGCAACGCACGGCGCACCCAGCCAATGGAGCAGCGGAAGCCGGGCGGAATGCCCATGTTCCGCGCCATTGTCGCAACGTGGTCGCGGATCGTCTGCAGCGTTAGAGGAACGCCAGCGGGTCCGGCGTTTGCAATCCAACGCGCCATGGCCTGTTCCAGCTCAGGCCACGCGCCACCTCGACGGCGAACATGGTTGTCGCCCGTTGCCGTGACAGCCCAGCGTTCGGCGCCTTTCAAAATGCGGCCGACGGTGGAGCGGTCCGGACGCAAGCCGTATTGAGAGAAACACCAGCGGGCGAGGTCAACGTGACGGAGGCGCGGGTTTTCGACATGATGAAGGCATAAGGCGCGCTTGACATGCAGCGGAAGCTGCTCGCGACGATTAAATCGCGGCATGGTGGGAGGCTGGGGTGGGTGAGAACGATGCTTAAGTGAATTTGTGGGGCGGATTTTAAACTTGGTTGGATGAGGAGGCGGAGCATTGCTGGGGCCTGTTCTGTGTCCCTAATTCTATTTGTGTGGCTCTTGTTCGTTCCATGCACATGGCTGGCAATTTCGATCGTGTGGTTGGGTTACCAGACGGTCGAAAGTCTGACGTGGGGTAGGCGAACAACGCCTGGCTGTTAATGCGCTTGTACCCCGCTCATGCAGAGTACACGTGGCAGCGTGAATCGGCCCAAGTGTCTGTTACACGCACGATGATCCTAGCTTAGGTGGCGGGGCAGGTGTGCGAATGCGTTCACGAAACCACGGAGTTTTCGTCCATTCGTTTCGCCTGCCTGGCTCCTGGCCTAGAAACAAGGCAAACATGGATCGGCAGGCCTTGTTGTGGACTGCACGTGTATTGTGGGCCGGACCGCGTGGACTGTAGTTAGCCATCCATGTGCCTGTACTGTGGGAGCAGCAAGCAGGGGTTTCGAGCTCGGGGGCAGCGTTTCCATCCGGTGCATGGCAAATTTGCGTGCACTGGTCGGGCATCAATTGTACTGCAACGCCTCTTGGGATTTTGTTCTGTGCTAGTTTACTGGCAGTGGCTAAGTTATGCTGGAACGGTGGTGATGTTTGAGGCTAGGGTTCTATACGTTTTGATGCGGTGGGGTGAGATTTTCACTCGCCTTCCGCTTGACACCAGAACTTCGACAATACCGTTACGATTGCGAGAGTGCCACCGATTAAAACGCAACAAACCGATCTGCACCTGATGGTATGCTGGTTGACACCACGGTCATCAGGTTTCGTCTTGCGTGCGGATTGGATGGGAGCGAGTGGTGAGTCATATTTTCGCGGGAAATGCTGTCAAGAGCTATGCACCAATACCGTGATTCCTCGATTTCCGATGTGTGACCAAAAAGGTATTCTGGTTCGCTTCACATGGCGCGGAATTTGGGACCAGTTACTGCCGGGTCGAGGAGCCTAGCGGGCGGGATGTGTTCGAAAATTCTGGGATTCCTGCTCACGCCAGTGCCGTGCGGGTGATGTGATGACCACCCCGCTCGCATCTCTCGAGAGGCCACACCGCACGCACCGCCACGTTTCCGACTTGTCAGAGATACTGTTCAGAGAAATGCTTCAGGAGACAACCCTGCCGTCCGGTTCTGGTCATTCGTTACGACTTTACAGTGACGTGAAGAAATGCTTTGACATTTTTAATCACAAGGAATATGATGCAACATTTGCAATTTGAAAATGAAGCATCTGCAGAAGCTACACAAGGCACACATCGTGCCTATACCTTTCCACTCGGAAGTCAAGTTAACCACCCACGATCTTTCAATTTCACGGTTTGACAAACCTAACTCAAACTATTTTACGTCATGGAGCACCTTCAATCATGCGCCATTTCTATTCGTGCGAAGACCCTCCTCGAACTATGACAGGCGATTGTAATCCTACGCCTTGTTAGCATCGCCATCGGACTCCTCTGGTGCAAACATGTCCAGCACACCGGACCAGTCCCGCTTCTCCCGCCGCTCCCAGTAACCGCCAGTGTACCGCCATGTGTTGTTGGGCCCCGAGGGCTTGAACCACCGTGGGCCCCATCCTGGTTCCCCGTCTTTGAGCGCCTGAAACGAGAGAGTTATAAAGGGGCGCACGGGTCAAAGGGGAATATGGTCATAAATATTCAAATTAGGCCCGGCTTTCTTCCCCAACCGTGAGGGGTGGCAAAAAGAGTGGAGAAGCATGAGAAAGCGTGTAAGAGAAAGGGGTAAGAGCGGTTGGTGATTGAAATCATGTGTTAGACAACAAAGCAGTGTAGGATATGCACTTCCTGGGCACGAGATGCACTTCTGGTGCTGCTCCAGATGCCTTCTCCTAATTGGGGAAGTGCGTCTTGGGTCGCTTTAGAGTACACCTAGACAGTAGCATGCCCGTGCACAGTATGAGACGCACCTTGCGCTGGCGCTGCTCGAGGCGGCACTTCTCCTGGTTGGCAAAGTCGTACCGCCCCTCCTCCAGAGCCCTCTGATCCTCCCTCAGCCGCGAGTCCGTGGGGGGCAGACATTCCTGTACGGGACAGAGGAGGAGGGGATAGGGGAAGGGTGAGATAATGGGTGAAAGCTGAAGTCGTACTGCCCCTCTCCCCCAGCGCCCTCTGATCGGCCCTCCCTCAGCCGCGAGTCCGTGGGGCCCAGACACTCCTGTGATGGGGAGAGGAAACGGGGGAGGAGTGGGTGGGAGGAGAGAGTTGGTGGGAAGAGCTGAAGTGGGGAGTTGGTTTTTGAGGCGCCTCAGAAATCTCTGTCTGCTGGACGGACGCGGACATGCCTGTGGGGTGCAGAAAGGGATGGAGATAGGGAGTGGGGTATAGGTGCTCTATCTAGGGACCAACCTACGGGGAGAACGATAGATGACAGGTCGTCTCCATATGAAGCCTCATCCTGAAGACGACTAAATCCCCTCACACACGCATTTTAGGGCCATCCAGACACACCCTCCCACCCACTCACCTTGAGCGAGGGAGTGAGCTCGTTGAGTGTGATTGTGAAGGGTGTGAACTTGTAGCAGGTGGCTCAAAAATCAATCAAGGACCAAGGGCGCGCCACACACTTGCTTACCTTGAGCGAGGGGGTGAGCTCGTTGAGCGTGATGGTGAAGGGCGTGAACTTGTACTTGGTGTTGGGCGGCACGGGGTTCTTCTTCCAGATGAGCTGCGCCGTGGCCAGCACCTCGCTCTCCTCCTTGGCTGTCTTGCTCGTCAGATCCCCCGGCACATAGTGCATGTGCTGGTCCCACCTCCTCTATCAGTGCCCCCTGCTCGCCTCCTCCCCTGCCTCAAAACCCCGCCCTAAACCACAAACCCTGAACCCAGCCATTCTCAGGCACGCGCCGCCCCACTGACCTTGAGCGAGGGGGTGAGCTCGTTGAGCGTGATGGTGACGGGCGTGAACTTGTACTTGGTGTTGGGCGGCACGGGGTTCTTCTTCCAGATGAGCTGCGCCGTGGCCAGCACCTCGCTCTCCTCCTTGGCTGTCTTGCTCGTCAGATCCCCCGGCACATAGTGCATGTGCTGGTCCCACCTCCTCTATCAGTGCCCCCTGCTCGCCTCCTCCCCTGCCTCAAAACCCCGCCCTAAACCACAAACCCTGAACCCAGCCATTCTCAGGCACGCGCCGCCCCACTGACCTTGAGCGAGGGGGTGAGCTCGTTGAGCGTGATGGTGAAGGGCGTGAACTTGTACTTGGTGTTGGGCGGCACGGGGTTCTTCTTCCAGATGAGCTGCGCCGTGGCCAGCACCTCGCTCTCCTCCTTGGCTGTCTTGCTCGTCAGATCCCCCGGCACATAGTGCACGTGCTGGTCCCACCTCCTCTATCAGTGCCCCCTGCTCGTCTCCTCCCCCCCTGCCTCAAAACCCCGCCCTAAACCACAAACCCTGAACCCAGCCATTCTCAGGCACGCGCCGCCCCACTGACCTTGAGCGAGGGGGTGAGCTCGTTGAGCGTGATGGTGAAGGGCGTGAACTTGTACTTGGTGTTGGGCGGCACGGGGTTCTTCTTCCAGATGAGCTGCGCCATGGCCAGCACCTCGCTCTCCTCCTTGGCTGTCTTGCTCGTCAGATCCCCCGGCACATAGTGCATGTGCTGGTCCCACCTCCTCTATCAGTGCCCCCTGCTCGCCTCCTCCCCTGCCTCAAAACCCCGCCCTAAACCACAAACCCTGAACCCAGCCATTCTCAGGCACGCGCCGCCCCACTGACCTTGAGCGAGGGGGTGAGCTCGTTGAGCGTGATGGTGAAGGGCGTGAACTTGTACTTGGTGTTGGGCGGCACGGGGTTCTTCTTCCAGATGAGCTGCGCCGTGGCCAGCACCTCGCTCTCCTCCTTGGCTGTCTTGCTCGTCAGATCCCCCGGCACATAGTGCATGTGCTGGTCCCACCGCCCCATCAGCGTCCCCTGCTCGTCCCCTGCCTCGTTCTGCACCAGCCCCCGCACCTGAGAGGGTGAGGGAGAGGGGAGGGTTGGGGAAGGGAGGGGTGGCATGGAAGCAAGGGAGGAATGGGTTTGTCAGGTCTCCTCCCCTCCCTCCTCCCTTAAACGTAGTGCATGTGCTGGTCCCACCGCCCCATCAGCGTCCCCTGCTCGTCCCCTGCCTCGTTCTGCACCAGCCCCCGCACCTGGAGGGGTGTGAGAGTTGGGAGGGGGCCTATTAGAGCCAAATAACGAGGAAGCTACCTAATGCCAGTGACTCAAGTCCTCACTTCAGGTTCTTGCTTCTACTTCATGCGAGGTGGTGTGTTCGTGGGCTGTACCTGGTACAGGTTGTTCCCGTACCTGCTGTGGGTTCTTCCCATTCATTATCTGGGTCGTTCCCATACCTGGTGCGGGTTCCTATCAAAGGTGGAGCGCTCTTTGAAGCGCAGGCGGGCAGAGTACCCACGGTTGCCCTTGATGCGCATGGTGCCATAGTGCTCCACAAAGGGCTTCCCCAGAATGAGGTTCTGAATCAGCACGGTCACCTGATGGGGCATGGGGGGAGAAGGATGGGAAAAGACAGTCCGGATGGTCAATCCTCAAAGTTTGAATAATGACACATCAACATACACTCCTGGAACTCACATCACCCCACTCGTGCATCTTCCTATCATCAAACTCCAGTCAGCTCCCTCACTGCATCCAGCTGGATAAACGGCCCTCACAATCGAATCCCAACGTCGCAGTAACCCTGAAAATGGATCAACATGCACTCATATAACTTCGGCAAAAAGTGAATACACAAGTGTAACTCACATTGCTCCACTCGTACGTCTCCCCGTCGTCAAACTGCACAGTCAGCACGCCCACAGGGTCCAGCTGGATGGACGGCCCCCAGAATCGAATCTTGGGGCACACGTCACCCCAGAACTTCCACCCTGTGCCGTCCACGTGCCAGGCTATCATTGGCGGATAGTGCACCACCTGGGACAATGCGATGAGAGGTGAGTGTGAGACGAAAGGAATTGGGGAAAGGAGATGAGGGAGAGAGCGGGAAGGGGATGGTTATCCATTGCCTTCAATTTTGATATCAACTCACAACTCATCGCCTCACGTATGCAACTCACAACTCAGAGATGTAACTCACCGATTCGGAGATGTAACGGATGCTCTTGTCAGGATAGTCCCCTTCGGTGGTCTTCCCCAGCAGCGGATTGAAGGGCTTGTGCATGCGCCCCTCGTTGCCTGAATACACCTCATGTGCGACTCACAACCCGGGTATCTACTCACCGATTCGGAGATGAAACTCGCAAAGGAGGACATGTAACTCAGTGACTCCAATATGTAACTCAACGACTCGGAGATGTAACGGATGCCCTTGTCGGGATAGTCCCCTTCAGTGGTCTCCCCCAGCAGCGGTTGAAGGGCTTGTGCATGCGCCCATCGTTGCCTGAATACACCTGATGTCCGACTCACAACCCGGGTATCTACTCACCGACTCTGAAATGTAACGGATGCCCTTGTCAGGGTAGTCCCCTTCGGTGGTCTCCCCCAGGAGCGGATTGAAGGGCTTGTGCATGCGCCCATCGTTGCCTGAATATCGTGAGACTGCGAATGCCGCCACATGTGCTGCTCTCATCAACCGGTTGCCCTGCTTGTGGGGGAGAGGGAGGAGGGAGGAGGGAGGAGGGATGATGGAGGAGGGAGGAGGGAGGAGGGAAGAGGGAAGAGGGAGAAGAGAGGAGATGGTGAAAAGTTCAAAGTGGTTTTGTTTTTTCTGCTTGTGCCTTTTATAACTGAAACTGCACCACGTGTGCTGCTTGCATCAACCAGTAATCATGCTTGGGAGGGGAAGGGGAGAGGGCAGGGAGATGGAAATGTTTGAATAGTCCTGCAGACAGTCATGGAAATGGGAGTACTCAAGCATATCGTGGTACTCGTTCCAAGTTTCAACTCAACCCAACGCAACCGAACCAGCCCAACATAACCCACCAACCAACCCAGCCAAACCCAACCCTACCAAACAGAACCATGACTCATCCTCCGGCCATACTCTACACCGGTCCAGAAGTCATGAGTACTCGAGCATTTCCAGGTTTTTTTTTGTTCAGAGTCCCAAATCAGCCCAACCCAACCAACCCAACTCAACCGAAACCAACCAGCCTAATTAGAACCCACCCTCCGGCCATACTCCGCAGCCCTATCCAACAGCCACGAGTACTCGAGCATTTCCAGGTACTTCTGGCTCGAGCTGAGCAGCTTGTTGAAGTTGACGGGGAGGGAAACCTTGAACATGTCCTTGCCCATGGACTCCATCAGCTCCAACCCAGCCCAAACCAGCCCAGCCCAATCCAACCCAGCCCAACCCAACCCAACTTTTCCCAACCCAACCCAGCTCAGCCCAACCCAAGCGAAACCAAGCCCAGCCCAATTACAACTCACCCTTCGGCCGTACTCCGCAGCTCTATCCAGCAGCCACGAGTATTCGAGCATCTCGAGGTATTTCTGGCTCGAGCTGAGCGGCTCGTTGAAGCTGACAGGCAGGGAGACCTTGAACATGTCCTTGCCCATGCACTCCTTGAGCACGGACCACAGGCTCAGCGGCTTCTCCTCCTCCTCCGGGTCGGGGAGTTTTGATCTCCGAGGCACGTGCGGGTAGCTGAACCCCACCTGAGGTGCGCCGTGAAGGGGGGACGCGGAGTGGGAGGGAAGGACGGAGGGAGGAGGGCAGGCAGGGAAGGAGGCAGGCAGGCAGGCGGGCGGGCAGGCAGGCAGGCGGGCGGGCAGGCAGGCAGGCGGGCGGGCGGGCGGGCGGGCGGGCGGGCAGGCAGGCAGGCAGGCAGGCAGGCAGGCAGGCAGGGAGGGAGGGAGGGAGGGAGGGAGGGAGGGAGGGAGGGAGGGAGGGAGGGAGGGAGGGAGGGGTGGCATGAGGGGCTGGGTGTGGTGGGAGTTGAGGGGCAGCGAGACCTTGAACATGTCCTTGCCCATGCACTCCTTGAGCACGGACGGAGATATTCAGGCGCCTCAGAAGCAACCACACCTTCCATGCCCTGCCCAGCGAATTCGTCCATGGCCTCATACAAATCATCGTGACAATCGCTGTCCATGTCCCCCTCGTCTCTCTCGTCTCCCTATTCCCCTCATCCCCTTCGTCCCCTCATCCCCCCTCCCCCGCATCCCCCTCATCCCCCTCGTCCCCCCTCCCCCTTTCCCCTCCCAGACAGCTCACCTCTTCGATATCCAGCACGCGTTTCACCATGCCCTGCCCAGCAAACTCCGTCATCGCCTCGTAAAACTCGTCGTTACAGTCACTGTCCGTGTCCCCCTCGTCTCTCTCGTCTCCCTATTCCCCTCATCCCCCCCATCCCCCTCATCTGCCTCGTCCCCTTTCCCCCCTTCACGAGTGTCACCCTCCCCTCCCGGCAGCTCACCTCTTCGATATCCAGCACGCGTTTCACCATGCCCTGTCCAGCAAACTCCGTCATCGCCTCGTAAAACTCGTCGTTACAGTCACTGTCCGTGTCCCCCTCGTCCTCGTCCGTGTCCCGCACCGTCGACGTCAGCCGCGGCTCCTTCCGCGCCCCCCCGCCGCCTCGCGCGCCTGGGTCGTCGTCGCCCTCGTCGTCCCCATCGTCGTCGTTGAACGTGCTGTCTGCATCGTCGTCCTCCTCGCCCACTGGGGGGAGAGCGGGGGACGGGAGAGAAGGGACATGGAGGAACAGCAGTGGGAGGGCACAAGGTAGACGTGTTACTGCCAGTAAATCAGAGCACACGACTCGTCGCCCCCCCCGTCGTCCCCATCGTCGTCGTTAAACGTGCTGTCTGCATCGTCGTCCTCCTCGCCCACTGGGGGGGAGAGCGGGGGACGGGAGAGAAGGGGCATGGAGGAACAGCAGTGGGAGGGCACAAGGTAGACGTGTTACTGCCAGTAAATCAGAGCACACGAGTCGTCGCCCCCCCCGTCGTCCCCATCGTCGTCGTTAAACGTGCTGTCTGCATCGTCGTCCTCCTCGCCCACTGGAGGGAGATGGGGAAGGGGAGGGTGGAACCGAGGAAAAGGAGTGAGACAAGCAGAGCGCCCGGGTCGTCGTCCCCATCGTCGTCGTTAAACGTGCTGTCTGCATCGTCGTCCTCCTCGCCCACTGGGGGAAGGAGGGTGCGGGAAGAGGGGGGGGGGGATGGAGGAATGTGAGGGGGAATGGTGTGGGTGGAGATTGAGAGGGAGAATGAGGAGGAGAGGGGAGATAAAAGGGTTAGAGTGGCTGAACGGTTACGAGGGCGGGAGGGGAGAATGTAGGAGGGAAGGAGAAGTATGTGCACACGTAAGCATTGGATTTGCACACGAAAGCATTGGATTTGCACACGAAAGACAATGGAATTTACAATGCCGTTCACTCACTGCACTGCTGTCTCACACATTGCCGTGCACTCACGAAGCATGGCGCTGCTGCTGGGTTGGCCCTGCTGCCTCTTCTCGTCCACCACTGCCGTTTCCAGCTCCACCTTCTCCGCCTGCAATCATCACATTCCGCCATTGTCACACCCAACCAGGGCACAAGTCAACACGTGGCAAATGCGATCATACACAGCACAGACCGCTTGCACCACCACAACACCTCCCAGTTTCCCCCTCCCACCCATTCTCCCCTTCCTACTTATCACCCACCTCGAGTTGCCGCAGCAGCGTCAGCAGCTGCAGCCGCTTCCTCTGCTCCTCCCTTAACTTAGTCTCTAGACGTACCACCACCTTCCGCCGAACCATCTCCTCCACGCCACTTATAACCTCCTCTTCCACCCCGCTCCGCTGCATGTACGCCCTAACCGCGTCGAAGCACACGTGCGACGACACGTCCACCTTATTCGGCGCCGCGTGGAGCCTCTTAATTAGGTTCACGCGCGCGTTTTCTATGGCTTCCATCCAAAGCGCCCGCCCCGCTTTGGATTCCGTCCTAAGCCCCAGCGTTCTGTGCCCAAACACGTAAAACTTTCGGTTGTCCGTCGTGCTCGCGCGGATGGTTGACACGTGGAGCTCGATCTGCCCGTGCGGCGTTCTGTCGCCCAGCACGCCCAGCGACGTCGCCAGCACGCCGTTCTCGCGCTCGATTCGCACGTAGCGACGAATCTCGTCGCCGATCAGTCGCGCGCCCGGCCGCCGCTGCAGCTCGTGAAGCACGATGGCCTTATCTGGACCGTCCAATTTGAAGAAGGACAGAGCACCCTGGAGGAAGGGGAAGGGGGGAGGAGGGGGGAGGAGGGGGGTGAGGAGGGGGCTGAGGAGGGTAAAGGGGATCGGAAGAAGGGTAGGGGTCGACGGAACAAGGCTAGAGGGGTGCGGCGACGGTGAAGGTTGAGGGGACGGGAAGTGACGCAAAACTAAAGAACGAACAGAAGCAAGGGACAGAACGGAACACGGGCGCGCGAGCGAGCTTACTCCTTCCAGGACAAACAGTCGCATGCCCCAGCCGCGCCCGAGATTGACCCACTTCCACAGTATCCCCATGACCACGTCCGAGCTTTCTTGCGCCATTGCCGCGGGAACCATCAGGCCCCCCGCTCCGCCGCGCACCTGGTTCAGCATCTCCCCCCACCCTCCGCCCACGGGGACCAGCGCAAGCGCGTTTCCGTGCGCCGCCACGTCCTCGCCCTTGCTTGCGCTCCGCACAAGCCCCGTCTCCCCCTGAAAGCTTCCGCTTCCGCTGCGGGGGAGGATTTCCGCGCGGCTTTCCGACCTTCCGCTGCTAGTGCGCGATGCAGGCTGATTCACACCGCTGGTCTGCTTTCTCACATCTCCGCCGTCGATCGAGCATCTAGCCGATGCTCCTCGATCCTCCGCAATCGCTGCCGCCTCCGGCGCTCCTCGCCTCTCTATTTGCTGCTCCTCTGCCCCGCTGTCTCTCTTTCTCGGATCATAAGGGGACGACATTCGCGACCTACTGCGATGGGGACTGTTACCTCTGCGATTTGTAGGGTTACCAGCAGCAGTCGAAACGTCAACCGGTACTGTGGTGGTAACATCGTCGTTGCATACTAGTAAATTTGCTTCATTGCTGTGAGTGGCGAGATTTTCCTTGCTTCGCCGGCGAAACGGATTTCCTAGTCGAAAATGCGACATTCCTAATTCCGGAGTGCTCGCGGTCACAGAGACGCTCTCATGTTGCCGGTCAGCCGTCCGAGTAACCGGCCGGTAGGCAGAAAAGTCAACGGCGCCGGTTATAGAGCTGGTGGAGGCTGTCGCAGCCGTGAACGCAGTCGACGCTGATCGGCTAGCCGACAGAATTGGATGAGGATTTGGCTTTTCCTGACGGTTTCTTGACGACCGAAGACGGCCAGCCGACAGCATGAATATACTTTCTACTGATCTTCTGCCCGGAGAACCGAGCATGGCCGGGGGAGCGTCTGAAACGGGTGCGGTTCTCGGGGGTACTTCAGACTGCGAAAACGAATGGGAGCGACGGAGGAAAGGTTTGGTGCCATCGGAAGGGGTTGACGCTGACGATATCGGTAACGGGGACGGCGATGACGATTTTCGTTGAGGAGAGGAGCCGGCTTTTCTGCGGCGGAGGAGCGGACTGGGCATTCGCCGCGGTTTGACGTCCTCGTCTGGGGGAAGAGGGTCCACCCTTGCCATGGCTATCGCCCGCTGTACGGCTGTCCAACGGTCAGAAAATAATCGTAGCGGTCAGAACCCTTTGGTGTTACTCATGCCAGCACTCTTGGAAGGCTGATATTTCTAGGGGGAATGGGGGGAAGTGAAGAGGGGGGATTGGCCAAGTCAATGTCTTCTACAGGTGGATTTAGATTTTGTACTACCGAGTGGCATTCGCGACTTGGATGGACAGATACGGGGAGATTTTTATTGTCTCCATTGATCTGAAATTGTAGGATCAGTCTCTTGTGCCGTAAGACCTGGCACAGCTCAGCCTCACGCTAACTTCATGACTACGTTGATACAAATGCTTGGGTAATTTCTAATGCTGAACACTAGCTACGTCGTTTTCGAGATAAACGGAGATGCGAGGATGGCTTTACAGGACCATGTCGTGGTGGGTTGTGATAATGCGCTATGGATTCCCTGAAATGTGCCGTGGGCGTTGCTAGCTATCTCAGCATTCTGTTGACGAGCTTCCATGACAAAATCGAGGGAAACGGAATTCCTATGAATTGTTTGTGACGATGGAGGAAGGGTTGAGGCTGAGAGTGGGGGGGTGATGGGGAGGAGGGAGAGAGGGAGGAGGGGAGTGTGTGCTGTGAGGTCAGCAGGTTGGGGGAGAAACGGAGGGGATGGACAGGAAGATGGGAGAGATTGACCTCATGGGCAGGGCAGTGCAAAACAACGACTGGGAGGGGGAGACTCCCCGAGGGAAGGGTCGCCTTTGACGTCATCGGACCAGAAACTAAGTTGTGCGATGCTTGTGCGAAGATACTGCTTGTCTCAGACAGCAGTGAAAGCGGCCGAGGGGTGCTGCTGCGGAGGAGAAAGTGTTGCATGGGCCAAGTGTGTGGTAAACGGGAAAGGACATGCGACGGGGTCGCCATCGCAGGGCCAAGAGCTGAAATGTGTCAAGCTCGGCGATGCGAGCTAGAGAGAAATTCCGCATTTCTCGATTTGGTGGAGGTCGTCGAGCGTATGGATTGGCCGGCGAAACTGCGCGAAACTGAGGTTGAGGTCGGGGCTCGGGCAGGTGAAACTGTAACATCGAGGCGCACCGCCAATCGGTTTGATGCGAACTGGAATTTCGAGTCGCTCTTCCACGACATTGAAAATTTCTCCAGTTCCCGCGCCTATTTGGCTCAAGGTGACACGCGACGCCGCCTTTCTCGATTTTTTCTGACGAGCAACGGATAAGTGATTTCAATCAAAGCCGCCCTGGGAAATGTTCGTTTGGGGTGAATTGCTCTATGGAAACGCACAAATGCAAAAATACCCGCATCAACAGCAACTCAATGTGTTTGTCTGACAAGCAAATGACACATATTTCACATTACTGCACTCAATGCAACAAGCAGATGCACACGCCCTTCTGGTGAAAGCTGTAGACTGCTACTCAGGCAACCACCATCATATCTGGCCAAAATCATGCATGAATGGCGTCACCTTTGCTCACTTTCCCACCTTGAACATGAAAGTAGCCCAGTTAGCCTCGTTAGTGCGCTCCTTCCCCGAAACATATTGCACCGTGGCCCAAGCGCTGCCCTGTGGATCTACACTAATCGATTGAGTCTCGCCAAAAGCAGCATACTTTCCTGACAAAACCTCAAGCGGGGCTTGGCCGGGGCCAACGGCAAATATACTATTTCCCATAACTCCTTTCTGGTTTATGCGTACATAAGCCGCTGTAGGGAAGTACTCAGAGCCAATTAGTGTCGCTGCAAGAATGCCCCTTCCCTTGCTGGGATCGACAAAAAGACAAAGAGGGCATGTAGGGAAACAAGACGAGTGTGAGTGCAGGCAATCTCATGTTACAAGGGGAGGAGAGGGCAAAAGGAACACAAACCCTATCACAAACCAAGACACAAGTGCATGTGCTTCCTCTGCTGCTTTTTCAAAAAGGTAACGAAAAGAGCTTGATTGAAACCACCCGTGCATAAGAAGACAATGAGTGCTTACCATCCCGCACTCACTAACCTGTTGAAGCCAATCACAGGGCTCAGAAGGCTCTGCCCCGGCACTCCATAAATCCCAAACTTCTTCACCAGGGTCGGAAACGACCTCTTCCCCCGCAGGAACGGCTGCAGCTTAACCAGCGCTACAGACGGCACTGAGGTCGGATCCAGGCTGTAGCCCGACGGAAACGCCATCCACACGTGCCCCTTGAACCATGCTACAGACGTGGACGTCGGCGGAACCACATCCTGGGGAGTATCATACGGCGGTGGCCCAGGCTTTTGCTTGGCATAATCTGAATCGTAGTACGCGGGAGTGTTGATTATGGAGTAGCGCAGCCGGAGCGTCGGGTGTGGGAGCATGAGAGAGGAGGTATCGGAGAGGGACCAGAGCGCGAGGGAGGTGTGCGGAAGGGGGAAGGTGAAGGAGATGTCGATACAGCCGAAGAAGACTTTGTCCTGGCCTTTGAAGCGGGAGAGGCGGGGGATTCGGGGGGACTGTGGCTCGAGGCCAAAGACAGGGAAGCTGTTGTAGTTGATCATGGGGATGGCAAAGCGCACCACTCGCTTGGAGGAGCGCAGATAGAGCTTTGGCTTGTGTATCGCACTGGAAGTGGGAAGGGGGAAGAGGGTTTGGGGGAAGAGAGGAGGGGGATGGAGGAGAAAAGGTTGGGGGACGAGAGAGGAGAAAAGGTTTTGGCTACTCTTTCTGCAAAGTAAAGCAACTCTTTTTCTTGTCTCCCTCCCCTTCCCCCCTCCCGTTTCCCCTCTTTTGTCCTCCTGCCCGTCAAGTGCCCCAGCTTCCTCTGCGTGGCATACTGCCGGGTGGTGAGGTACACGCCAAAACCCCCCACCCTCCCCATCCCCTTCTACCCGTACGTGTAGTGTAGGCTATAATCCGCGTTATAGCGCACGTGACTCACTATATGTTGCTGCCGACGAAGCGCCCCAGCTTCCCCTGCATGGCATACTGCCGGGTGGTGAGGTACACTCCGTAGCGGTCCACCGTGATGCGAGGGGTGGCGCCCCAGTAGACCCTGCCGGGGTATCGCAACGGCGGGGCCGTGTCGTTGTGCGACTTCACCCCATCGTTGCTGTGGGGAGGGCGGGGCGGGCACAGAGACACAGATAGAAGAACTTGAGTGGAGTGGAGTGATGCGAGGGGTGGCGCCCCAGTAGACCCTGCCGGGGTATCTCAGCGGCGGGGCCGTGTCGTTGTGCGACTTCACCCCGTCGTTGCTGTGGGGAGGGCGGAGTGCAGCAGGGGCACAGCAGGGGCGCAGCAGAGATGGAGGTTGAAAGCGGAATAGCAGGGGTGTGGGGTGAGGTAAACGCCAAAGCGGTCCACCGTGATCCCTGGGGTCGCTTTTGAGTCGATTCAAAAGACACCGTGATCCCTGGGGTCGCTCGCTCCCCAGTAGACCCGGCCGGAGTATCTCAAGGGAGGGGCCGTGTCGTTATGGGACTTTACTCCATCGTTGCTGTGGGGAGGGGAGGATAGAGTGGGAACAGGGACGCAGGGACAGAGGGACAAGGGATAACACAGGGGAGAGAAGAACTGGGGAGAGGGCAAGCATACTCACACTCCTCATTCATACCTGGCGGGAATGAAGAAGACGTTCCAGGTGACTTTTGAGTCGACTCAAAAGGAACTGCGGAGAGGGCAAGCATACCCACACTCCTCATTCATACCTGGCGGGAATGAAGAAGACGTTCCAGGCCATCATGGGCGTGAGGGCGGAGGAAGCAGCCACCACAATGGGAGAGATGACTACGTAAACCATACTCATACTCCTCGTTTATACCAGCATAACAGCCGAGGACAGGACCAATGTACCTGGCGGGAATGAAGAAGACGTTCCAGGCCATCATGGGCGTGAGGGCGGAGGAGGCGGCCACCACAATGCCGTACCCTGACGTGCTCCCATCCGTGTTCCTCCTCGTCTGCCCAAACCGGTCCCACTTGTTGCGATAACCACCCGACTGGCAGGGGTGGGAGGCACGGGGGGGAGGGAGGCAAGAGGGGTGGATGGGAAGAGGGGTGGGAAAGAGGGGATGGAGGGGAAAGGGGGAGGGAGGCAAGAAGGGTGACTGATCTTCAGTTGAGAAGGGAGAAACAGGCACCGGTGGCACACTGAATGAATGGAGGAAGCAGCCACCACTATGCCGTACCCTGACGTGCTCCCATCCGCGTTCCTCCTCGTCTGCCCAAACCGATCCCACTTGTTGCGATACCCACCCGACTGAGAAGGGGCGAGGAGCAAGAGGGGAGGGAGGCAAGTGGAGTGGAAGGGAAGCGGGGAGGGAGGCAAGAGGGGAGGGAGGCAAGTGGGGTGGAAGGGAAGCGGGGAGGGAGGCAAGAGGGGAGGGAGGCAAGAGGGGAGGGAGGCAAGACGTGTGGTTGATCTTCAGGTGAGAGAGGAGAAAAAGCCACTGGTGGCACAATGATAGGACGATACCCACCGGACTGGCAGGGACAGGCGGGAAGTGGGATGGGCGGCAAGAGGGGGTAGGAGGGAAAGAGGGGTGGGAGGGAAAGAGGGGTGGAAGGGAAGAAGGGTGGTGGACAACTGGCTAGAAGAGGAGGGAATTCGCCCTTCAAAGATTCTCCAATAGGAACATAAGTTCCGCGTAGCCCCACCCCTATCGAAAAAGCGAAGAGGGTGAAAGAGTGCGAGAAGCGTGAGAGAGAGCGAGGAGGGGCGGAGAAAGAGAGCACTCACGAGCCATGCAGCAGCAAGGAAGAATCGGCCTGACGAGGCGTCAAAGACGCACGAGGCCTTGTTGATGAAGTCGCCCGGGCGGGTGAAACCTACCGCTATTAAAAAGTATCAAGAGAGATAGAGCGGGCACTTACAAGCCATGCAGCGGCAAGAAAGAAACGGCCTGAAGAGGCGTCAAACACGCACGAGGCCTTGTTGATAAAGTCGCCCGGGCGGGTGGAGTTGGCCGGCATTACTCCAAAGAACTGCGGGGAGAGGGGGGGGGGGGTGAGTGGGTTGGGTTGGAGAGGGGTGGGAGAGCAGAGGAAGCGGGCTTAAGGGTGAGGATGGGTGTCCGGAAATCGCCTGGGCGGGTGGAGTTGGTTGGCATCACTTCAAAAACTGAGTGAAAAGGGGGAGAGGGAAGGGAGGAGAGGGTGGGGGGGGGGAAGAAAGGCGGGGGGGGGGGGGGGGGAGAGGGTTGGGAGGGAGGATAGGGTTGAGGGCAGTGGGGAGAGGGGCGGGCGTGGTTGTGCGCGACGGGTGGGGAGGGAGAGGATGGACGGATGAAGCATGGAGAGACGGAAGCAGTCGCTCAGCCGAGAGGAGTTGGCAGCGTGTTTGGACCATTGTGCATGTAGGACGGCTGCCTGCCTGTGCCTGCCTGCCTGAAAGGCTCAGCGTGAAAGGGCATGGGGGAGTGCAACATGGTGCAACATGGTGCAACATGGTGCAAGTAGGACAAAAGGTTGTTTTTGTTTGGAGTGGAGCGGGGGAGTGGTGGTGAAGGAAGGGAAGGGGAAGATGAGGTGAATGAAGACGATGGCAGACGAATGGGGAGTGGGAGATGATGGATAAATAGGGGATGACTGATGGGGCATGGGTAATGGGGCATGGGGATGGGGCATGCTGAATAAAAAATGGGGGACAATGGGGTATGGCTAGTGGGGCATGGCTAGTGGGGCACGGCTAGTGGGGCATGGCTAGTGGGGCACGGCTAGTGGGGCATGGCTAGTGCTGGTGGAAAAGGCAGCACACTGTACTGGGGCGGCACGGCAACAGCAGCATGCATACCTCGTTGAGAGGTTGTGGCAGACGGACTATCTTGCCCCGCTTGTTGTAAATCACAATGGCTGTAGCACACAGGACGAGTGCAGAGCGGCAAATGCCGAGGGTCAAATGAAGCAACAAATGCGGAGGACAGATTAGCTGGTGTGAATTGGAGCTGATAGGACTGACAGAATGGACCAGAAACCTGAACATGGACCTGGTGGTATAGGACAAAAAAGCTGCGCAGAGAACCTGAAACAGTATTAAGGGAAGCACAGTTCTATTGTCCTTTCAGGTTTATGTCTCTTGCAAGCACCGGACTGCATCACTCAACACAGCACTGCATCCCTAGACACCGCACTGCATTGCTCACCGTAGTTGACGATCTGCACGATGTACAGCCTGCCAACGCACACAGCAGAGTCGGGAATCCATGGATCGAACTGCGGGGAAGAAAGAAGGAACGGGAGGAGATGCGATGGAAGCATAGAAATAATGCCACTTTATGACATGAGGACTACTGTTCACTTATTCAGTTTATCAGCGTCAATAGTGCCGTTTCACTACACTGCACAACTTATCATTTCAAGCTTCAACGCTTGCTCACCACCTGCCGACTTACCTGAATACCTTTCCTGTCTCCCCACCTGAAACAGTATCTTACCACCTGACTAACACTCTTGCTGCACCCGAATGCAGCTGCTGCTTCACCCAAACATCACTTCCGTCACCCTCCTAAGTGCCGCTCCTGTCTCACCTGAGTGCCGCTGTAAGCATGGTTCACACCAGCCACCAGCTGTCGCTTCCCAGAGATGCCCTTAAAGCCCAGCTTCGGCTGGCTGTCAAGCACGCCTAACGGCGTGGCCTCGGTGTACTGTACCGCCGGCGTCACTGTCGCCGTGCCTGCCTTTCTAAACGCGCTGTTCTGTAACGAGGACAAACGCAAGGAGGTCACGAAGCCCACAAGTATCAGGAGCAAGTTCGGCGTCAGGGAGAGAGCGGGATTGGCTGAGTCGCAAGGACGTCCCATGAACGTCAGCGGGATTAATTGCTTATAGCTCTATCTAGAGTGCTTCAGTGAATGAATGCTTAAGGACTCAAGTGCTGGAGTGCGCATTGCCGAATGTTCGGGTAGACGCTAAAGACGCTAACCCCGCACTCAGTCAGGCAAAGCTACATGTCTAAAAAGAATTGACTTGCCTACGAAAATAAGAAGTCCTTATTTAGGGATTGCTGGACTGACATTGCGTGGAAGATAGATGTTCGACTGCTCGCCAAACTCGTTGGCTGCGACAGTGTTGGCGACGCCCGCGGCGCCTGACGCTCCTCCTGCGAGCCTTCGCATAGCGGCTTCGCGAGCCTGGATTCGCTGCTCTAGATCGACGGTCAGGAGATGTTCGTACAACCCCCGCGATCTACGCTGCTGTTCTCTCACCTGCCAGTTCTCTAAAGGAACCTCCTCCCTCTCCTCCACCTCCTCCTCCACTCCCCCCTCCTCCACTGCCTCCCCTGGTACCGCCGAAGCCTTTTGCTTCGCTACTGCTTGTCTCACTCGTGTCTCCTGGTTCTTCTGCTGCTCTATTAATCGTTGAAGACCGGAAATAGGATTTGCTGACAGTAACGAGTTCTTCAGTTGTGACTTTATCGAAGGTTGAATGTCTGTCGGAGTTGACTCCGGGGACTGATTTTGATTGCCGGATTGCTGCTGCCATTTCACTGTACTGGGTCCTTTTAATGATTGACCTTCTATCGGGGCATTGACACGTGTCGTTGTGCTAGTGGACGGCGGAGGAGGTATGACGTTCTTTAGACGAGCGGTTCCCGCGAAAATAAGTCGGTCGGAAAAACGATAAAACGACACCCTGTCGCAGTCACAGGGGTCTGCTGTGAAGCATATAAACGTTAGCGCTAGGAAAACCCACACTCTAGTTCGCAAAGTTGGAGCCATTAAGTGCGATTATAGTGTGTAAGGACGACTAGGTTCGCCAACGCGGACGGCTGAAGGGAACTCATCAGTCCACTCCTGTCCATCAAACTTGCAAGCCGGGAATTAAGCACCATAACCTACCATGCACCATAACCCGTACTGGCAATAAGCGCTAAGTGCTGAATCAGTGGTGTGGTCTAATCAAGGGAATTGCGCGACCTAGAGAATGCCGAATCTCCTATCTTGCAGCATTGCTCGCCCTTGAGAGCTGCTGTTAGGGCGCGTCAGATCCGTTACAAGGTGATTTGGCCGGAATTTGGTCGACAATTTGGTCGACAATATCTTTCGCCAAAGTCGACAACATGGTCGACTTCAATAACGACCAATATCCGGCCACATTTACAGGGCCGAAAAATCTGACACATTTGGTGGCCGATTTGATGGCCGCTTTGCAAATGTGTCAGATTTGCAGTTCGCCAGGGTCGCCGGATTGTGCGACGGAATCGCAGATGCAGTACTTGTGTGACACGTTGCGTCGCACGAGTTGGCGACGTCGCGTAGTGACTGTAGCGATCTCAGGTCGACAAATTGGTCGACTTTCGAGTCGACTGCACGTCGGAACTTTGTCGAATGCTGAACCGGCCATCAATTTTTTTACAAATGGCCGGATTTGACGAACTCTCCGAAAATCTTTGCGGATGTCGCGAATATGTTACCTTCGCTAATTCCGGCCGGCCGGATTTTTCCGACAACGGATCTGACGCACCCTTAGGAAGGAGAAGCATCCAGAAGTCCAGAAGGGCAAAAAACAGTTCGACCTGCAATCTATTGGGGGTTGGTTGGGGAGAGAGCAGTCATTGGCGAAACGTGCGAAAAGAGACCGGGGAGTCCGACGAACCTCGCGGCTCTCGACTCGATGGTGCCCTCATTTCGCGACCAAAATGGTCGAGAACTTGCTCGTGTACAGAAAAAGGTGACAAATCTCGTCAGCACCAGGGTTTCCTGAAAAGTAGGTGTACGTTTCTGAATATCCCAGCCCGAACTGTTGTTCCTGCCCAGAGTCCTTCATGCTGCAAGCACCACACTCGGGTTCCTACTGTTGGTCCAAGCTATTGTTGGAAATCAGCACAGACTAAGAATTTCAACTGCTTTCAAGTTTCACGCACTTAGCTTCTGGGTGTTCTCCGTGTCCAGCCCGACAAGTGCCGAAACAAATAATGTACACCGTTCCTCACAACGTGGTGCGGAACCCCTCGGAACGGGACGGGACGGGTCTGGACGGCTTTCAACCACTCAAAACCGTTTCAACACAATTTGAACCAATTTGCACCACGGTTGTGGGGCGTGCCGGGGCGTGCCAATGCGCGCACCAATTTCGCGGTGCAAATTGTTTTTCAACGGTGCTGAATGGTTCCGACCCGACCCGTCCCGCCCCGAGGCGTTCCCCACCACGTCCTTATGTACCCGTCTTCACTAGGCACCCCTTTCGTGCCTCCGCACCGCAGCCTACTCATGGACACGTGGATCGACAAACTCCTGCCGCACGGCCAAGAGCCTCACACGAACCTCGTGTTTGCACCGAATGCAATCCAACGGCCCACAGCAATCTGACTGAACAAGCAGGTTGAGAAAATGTGAGAAAAGGTTTCGTGACTGGGGGCATGGCGAGGGAGCAGCATTTGGGTTGGGGGTCAATGCGAACGGAAAGAAACAAAATCCCGCACCACCAAGCATCCAAAGTCGCTAAAGCGGATAAGCGAAATATAAACAACTTTTCCCTTAACATAATTGCAATCATGGCCTTGTGCTGTTGCCGTTGACAAGGTGTCAGCATCAACCTACATTTACTGCAAGCAACGTCATCTTCTTGTGAAACATTAGTATGCACTAGTCAATACAATGCAAATGGGACATATCATGTAGTCAGCAGATGTGTGAATGCCACAGACAAGCAACTCAATAGTGTAGTTCTGTGAATGCATTCCCACTAGTCCTTGTTCTTGAAATGCCAACCTTACAGGGGTCCTCTGAGAGCTCCTGGGTCACACCGAGACAAAACGATGCGCCAAAGTCCAGTTTTTCATCGCATATTGGCCGGGACTCCTTTTCGGGTCCCCCTATGATTATTACACCACCCGAGTGTAGACCTGGTGTACCTTTAAAATTGGACTGCATATAGACCCGGGCCAGTACAGCTGCAGCCTGAGAAGGGGTGAGGGCAAGGATACGTGTGAGAAGGTGGCTGCACAATCAGTAGTACATGACACCATATCAGCCAGAGCATTGTTGGGATGCGCGAGGTTCGGGGACATGAGGTTCGGAGGCTCTCCAGCGGGAGGCTTGGCGTCTAGAGGACTAGTGTCAAGAGATGCGGAATTGGGTGCCACAGAGGTGAGAGGCGCAGTTGTCAACCAAGCAAACGACGGCTTGCCAGACGAGGCATGATCAGCGAGTTGTAAAAAAGCAGACGGTTCCGACGCATTTGCTGCTGTTGTCGGTAATGCCGCCGATGATACGAGTGACAATGAGAGAGGAGGGATCGGAGGAGCCGCATCAGGAGGACGGGAAGCAGGAGCGGAAGCACAGGCTTCTGAAACGGGTGTTACTACAACCGTGGAAGAGGAGGGTGTTAAGCCTGTCGACGCAGTGGGTGTCCCACTGGGCAATGCGGAAGCAGTGGCCAGGAAAAGGGAAACGTGAGACGGGGGCAGGCGAAACGTGGATAACAGTGGAGGGGCACCACCGCCCTCTTCCCGATAAGCATCCCGAGGAGCGTCCCCTCTTCCCAATTCAATATCGAGTTTGCGCGTTTCTTCCCCTAACCTTGCACCCTGCGCTGGCTGATCCAAGGCAGGGGTCATCCAAACCTCGAGCAGACGGCTGGTTGCGGGCCCGACGGAGGGGCTATCATGATCCAGCACAGGGCTTGTTGACCTGTCCGTAAAAATCACACTGGTCTCGAGACTGGAGATGTTGCTGCTGCCACTGTGGTAACCACTGGGATAACCACTGCGCCGGCCATGATTGCGGCGGTAACAGCCCTCGTCGCTGCCGTTTTTGGCCTGAGAGCGAGGAGACGCGGATGGGCCGAAGCTCACAGAGTCCTTCGCCGGGGGGCTCGGCGAAGCTCCAAATTCACCGTCGGAGAACGATCGTCGCATTCGCTTGCTCCTCTGCTGCTGCTCCTGCTGCTGTGGCTGCACTTGCTGCGGCGGCGGTTGTTGTGGCTGCGGTTGTTGCGCTTGCTGCGGCAACTTCTTCTGCTGCTGCTGATGCCGCCGTTGCCGCAAGGGTTCCACCTCCAGAGACTGGGGCCCGCCCGCCATTCCTGCGACAGAAGTAACGGCCCCTGCCGCCGCTGGCGGCGGTGTTTCCGCCGTCAGCTGCTTCCCCTTACGCCGGCCGGAGCCCACGCGGACGTTGCGCAGACACCCCCCCGCTGTCCAGTAGCGGTGGCAGGCCCGGCAATAGTGACGCGGCTGGTTCACATTGTAGTTGTTGTAATAGCAGAACTTGGTGTCGCGGCTCGAGCACCGCGGGCACGCCAGCGTCGCTGGCACTGGCGCCGGAGCCTGCGGCGGCGACAGCGCCGGCGGAAGCGGCAGAGTTGAAGGCGGGAGTTGTGCGGTCCGCTTCGGGGGATTGTGCGGTTTTGTCGGCGCCGGAAAGTCGGGGGTAGGTTGAGCAGCACGCATAGTAATGTGGTGGTGAGTCTCGTGGCGGATGGTAATGTGGCAATGTTTTCCGCGCCGCGGTCAGAAGGCGCGGCGTTATAATGTCGAGCGTCACTCGGCGACGAAGCGCCCGTGGACGGAGCACCCGACGGCACGAATTGCTCTGACGCCAAATTGTTAGCCGTTGGCTTTTGAATAGTCCGTCCGAATAGCCGGAATTCGTTAACTCCTTCCCTGGGAAGTAGCATACTGGCCGAGGCTCGGGAAGGACTTTGTTCGGCGGAAATGCAGAGAATCATGTTACGGGATACGGCCGCGTGCGCTGCCGCAGTGGTGGCTACCTACGGGAATTCAGGGTTCCGTAAGTGAAGTTTGTGGAATCAGGTACGTTGTTATCAGTCAGAGGAATAAACTAAGAAGTATGGTACTGTACGGAGAGGAAGGTTAGGACCTCGGACTGACTATTGCGCTGACTCAACGCTTCCGTATGACTTTAACCGTTGCGAGAAAGGACGGCTTGAAAGTGTGGGAGGATGTTGATTCTCATGGAGGCTGAGTTGACTCAGGTATCGGAGGAACATGATGCTGTACGTGAATTTGAGCTTTTTTTTTATTCGCCTCTCGAACGTTCTCATGAAGCTGCGATTATGGGTTCTCCTGATGCGACATAGGTGGAGGGCAGCGCTGGGGCGAAGCCAGCCACAAGCATGCATGCAGTCATGCGCGCACACATAAGGACGCCAGATACAATCAGATGCAGTAAATGCAGCTTGAATGCGTGATCGACTGCGTTCTGGTCCTGGGAAAGGTAAGGCTAGCAACGCACACGGTGTATCTTGGAACAGAAGGAAGCGAAGCAAGGCAAGAATAGTCCCAAGAGAGGACTTGATTTTGCCCCATTCACGTGCTTGCTTCTCTCCTCGCCACTCAACTGCATTCAACGTGGGTGCAATCAAATGTCGCATTGGGGCTGAATGCGTCTCGAACCAGAGAAATTCACGGCTCGGAGAGGGGCACTTGCTTTTCGACACAAGCGAGCCGAGGCGATCCATAAAAATCTGTGCGACGGATGGAATGACGTGGATTTTGCCTGGCGGGAGGCCCTCCGCCGCAAATGAAGGTGGCTCTTGAATGGCTGTCAATGATGCCCCCACATTGAAGATTTTCTAAAAAGGGATTAGCGGACGGAAACTAAACGAATTCTGGGCCACCAATCCGGCGACTCTCAACTGACAAACCATGATATTTTCTCTACCAACAACGCGGGCACAGCCAATGTCCGTGCTGTACTGCCCGAACTTTGTCAGCCGAAAATGACCACAAACACAAACGGAAAGCACAATTCGAAATTCTTGGTGCTCTTTGTAACCGTGATAGTTTTGTCTCCTTCTGTGTACTGTATAGTAGCAGTCATCGGTTCGCTCCTCTCTGTAGAGCAGGGTTGCGTTTGAAAGGGGAAAACTCCGTTGACAATTGGTTCCTTTTTGCCACTTGGAGCATCGCTAGATAAGTAACGGCAATGGAGTGGCGAGTTTTATTATTTTGTTGCAAATAACTCGTTCGCCCTACAAAAATGCAAAAGGCTAGAAAATTAGGCCAACATTCCTACGGGCAATCATGATGCATATCATGATGCATGCGCATACAGGCAAACCACGTTTGTCGGAAATCGTTGACTGTCGCAAATCGGAGTTCTGTTCAATGTGGACTTTCTCCCCATCTGAACTCTACTGTACTGCAGCTTCTGGCGGGTATAAGTGAGTTCAAGGAAAGAGCGAGCCAAAGTTTACAACAGTTATCTTCTAAATGCTCAAAAACAATTGCAGGTGCAGTGAACCATCCGAACCAGTAACTACAAGCTAGCATAGGATTGAACATCTCCACAACATACAACGCCCACTGCTGACTTCCCTATCCACTCCGCACCCAATCACGCGGCGACAGGTGGCAGCATCGCAACGGCGTCGGGGATGGTCAAAAGGAGGAAGGGCATCTTGGTGAACTTACAGGCACAAGTGTGTGCGTGGAGGGTACTAGAAATGCAAGCACATTACACACGAATAAATCATGTTCCCTGACTTGAATTGCAGGCCGCAGCACAATCTTTCACAGCACTGTGCACATCCAAACCTCAAATCTACACAAAACAAGCCCATTCATCCATTCCTACTCGGCGCCGACTCGTTTAAAACGCGGGGACCGGAGCGGCAGCGGCAGGAGGGGGGGCAGCAAAGGCATCAGGCACAGCGACTGGGAGGGCGAGCTTGTGCGGCTTGGCGAGGAAGTCAGTGAACTCCTGGAAGGGCGTCTTGGTGAACTTGGTGGCGTGCCAGAGGTCGGGCGTGAGGAAGGCGTATGTGTTGAGCAGACAGGCGAACGTGGCCTGCAGGAGAAAGAGGTGGGGGAGGGGGGAGGGGGCGGGGGGGGAAGGGGATAAAAGTGGGGATGGGAGGGGAGGACAGAGCATTAGTAACAGGAACAACATGCCAAGGGTGTGAACTCCTGGGAGGGCGAGCTTGTGCGGCTTGGCGAGGAAGTCAGTGAACTCCTGGAAGGGCGTCTTGGTGAACTTGGTGGCGTGCCAGAGGTCAGGCGTGAGGAAGGCGTATGTGTTGAGCAGACAGGCGAACGTGGCCTGTTGGGGTGGTGAAAGAGAGGGAAGGCAAGGGGAATGGAAGGTAAGGAAAGGGACAACAAGGCTTTGTGGTGTGCCAGAGGTCCGGCCTGAAGTTTAGCGTATGTGTTGAGCACAGGTGGCCTGTTGAAGAGACGGAGAGGCTAGTGATGCATGGGCAACTTGGTAGCATGCTACTTGTTGGTTGTGAGGAAGGTGTATGGTTAGGTGAAACGGGGCAAGAGAGGAGATGGGAAGGGTGGGAAGGCGGGAGGTTGGGGACAGATGAAGAAGAAATGGGTTGTAATTACAAGACCAGAGGTGATTAAGTGGGAGAACCCACAGTCTTGCACCCACCACGCTGCACAGACCCCCACTCCCTCGCATTGTGCTGCACCCGCCACTTGCACTCCCCTGCACCCATCTCCCTCAACTGTACCCATCCCCCTGCACCCATCCCCCTGCACTTTTCACGGAGCTGCAGGGACCGCATTGCAGCAAGCCCGTGCAGCAGTAACTAATCTAACGGCCCCAGCGCACTCAAAAGCTAATGAACGACTCGTAATATAAGCGCTTTTTTCTCCCTGGCTAACTGGGACTAATCGGACGGCCCCTGGCTCTTCAGAAGTAGTCTGACGGCCCCTGACTCTTTGAAAGTAATCTGACGGCCCCAGGCTCTCTGGGACTAATCTGACGGCCACTAGCTCTCAACGAGTACTGACGCCCCCTTTGTATATCTGAGACTAATCGAACGGCTCCAGATTCTCTGGGACTAATCTGACGGCCCCTAGCTCTTTGAGACTAATCTGATGGCCCTGGCTCTCTGAGAATAATCGGACGGCCCCAGGCGCTCTGGATTAACCTGATGGCCCCTGGCTTCCTGGAATTCCTGCACGCTCCCTGCACCATCCCCACTTCAATAAGTGTCAGGCACTAGGAGCACCGGATCACCAGCAGCAGTTCCTCCACACGCGCGAGGAATTGGGAGGGACAGAAACACCACCACAGCACCTCAGAAACACCACACTCTCCAAACCACGACGCCACACTCATCACTAGTAACACCACCACAGCGCCACACGAACTGTTGTCTCAACTCAAAAGTCGGCCAAACCACGACGCCTCATTAATCACTACGGCCTCGCATTCCCCACACCTTGCATCTCCGCAATACGCTACATGTACTGGGCGTCTGCACCTGCTTCTGCCACGACTGCCACGTCTATCACACCGTTATCTCTCGTCCCACCTAGCAAAATACGAGCCCGCTACAGAAGCGAGAAATTGCACTCCACCAGACGGCCCATAGCCAGAAAACCTTCTATCGCTTCTGCCCGGCACCACCAGTGTCATCGCCTTTCGATGAAGGCGTCAAGAAAATACTCCCGTCACTTAAGAGGCGCCTCGAAACGCGTCTATAATCTACTCCCGTCACCATCACCGTCACCGTACGAGAGAACCTGCCTTTGTTTCGCTCAGACAGCCTACTACCGCTGCGAATCGTCACTTCCGCAACTCTCGCTAATACCGACTTCGAAACCCTGAACCTCGTCCAAGTGACCACCACGCCCAAGTCGAAGCTTCCAGAAGACTTCCTCCCCTTTTTTCCTTCCCCTTCCACTGCCCGAGGTCGCCCTGGCATTCTGCTATACCGCTGCCAACGATCCCTATAACCCCCGTCCAGACACAGATATTCCCAGTTTATCTCACCTTCACGAAGTTTCCAAGCGTCTTCGTGGAGCCGCGGGACGAGGTAAAGACGTCCTCGATACCCGCGAACTGCAGCACCTTCTTCGGCACGCGAGCCGCCACAATCCCGGAACCGCGAGGCGCGGGGACGAGGCGCACAGTGACCGAGCCGCACTTGCCAGTGACCTTAGTAGGCACCGTGTGGGGCTTGCCGATCTTGTTACCCCAGTACCCGCGTCGCACGGGGATCACGGAGAGCTTCGCAAGGATGAGCGCGCCGCGAATGGCGGTCGCGACCTCCTTAGCGCACTTCACGCCGAGCCCGATGTGACCGTTGCAGTCGCCGACGACGACGAACGCCTTAAAACGAGTACGCTGCCCGGCGCGCGTCTGCTTCTGCACGGGCATGATCTTCATGACCTCATCCTTAAGAGTCGGCAGAAATGCCTCGACTATCTGATGCTCCTTAATCGGCAGCGAAAAGAGGTAAATGTGCTCGATGGACTTAATCTTCCCCTCCTTTACGAGGCGGCCTAGCTTCGTCACAGGAACCCATGCCTCTTCCTTATCGTCCGAGCGTCTGCGCCCGCGCCCGCGGCCCCTGTCCCCGCGGCCCCTGTCGCCGCGCCCGCCGCGGTCACCGCGGTCGCCGAATCCGCGCCCGAATCCGCCCCTGTCTGCCATAACTGTCAAATTCGCCCGAAAGACGGAGCGAGAGAAGGGAGAGAAAGTGAGGAAAGGAAGGAGGGAGGGAGGTCGAAAACCCTAAAAGCGAAGAGGGTGAGCGAGAGAGGCTTGGCGGGGAGGAATAGGCGAGGGGAACGCAGAGGGTGTGGGGAGAGGGGGGAAAAGCGCGGGGAAAGGGTTGAGAGGGGGGGGGGGGAGGGGGATGCTGGGAGCGGCGAATTGGGTGCACACTGCAGCTGGGAGCAGAGAGACTCCTCGGAGGTCCGCAAATTGTACATCTTTGTTGCATTTTCGAGTACTTTTTATTCGTAGCGAGCCGAGTCCTTGTTGCGCGTACGACTTCTGATTTCCAGCAGCAGCCCCGCCACCCAGCCGCACTTAGTTCCCGCAAGCAAGCAATATTAGTTCCCGCAAAGCTATTATATTTGCGACCGTTTCTTGTTGCCGCGACGCCTTGTCACCACTTGTCGCAGAGGCTTTGGATCGTTGACAGCGTATATAGAGACAAAAAAGGTTTTCTTAAACGATTAAGCTACGGTTAGGCGGTTAGGTCAAGACCGCGAGAGCTTGTTAGGTTGAAGTCCGTCGTCCCAAGGTTAGACTGCGACATGGACGACGATCCTATGGCTGGCGACGGCGGGTCGCTTCAGCGAATGCCGACGATTCACGTTCGCGAGATTCGCGAGCGGTTTATGAAGTTCGAGCTTCGCGATACAGACGTGTCTGTCGCGAACGTGCTTCGCCGAGTTATGATGGCCGAAGTACCCACCATCGCCATCGATCTTGTCGAAATCGCGAACAACACCTCCGTGCTAAACGACGAATTCATCGCACACAGGCTAGGCCTCATCCCATTGGTCAGCGACCGTGCGATGTCCATGAAGTTCTCTCGCGACTGCGACGCGTGCGACGGCGACGGCCCGTGCGAGTACTGTGCCGTGGAGTTCACTCTCAACGTCAAGTGTACGGGAGATGAAACGCTGGACGTTACAACTCATGATTTGATTCCATCATCGAGTGATGACAGTGACGACGCTGTCCTTCCTGTTGATTGCACGAGACGAATTGAAGGGGAGGACGGCGAGGAGAAGTAAGTAACCAGGTCGAGGCAGGAGTGGATGTAAGTAGGGGGAAGAATGACTAAGGGTAAAGGCGGGATTTAGCCTAGCACACTGCTTATTAATTGAGCCACCACCTCCACCCCACCCCCCCCCCTCCCCCACTCCCTCCCTCTCTCCCTCCTTTTCTGTTGCTCATTGATGTGTGTAAGATTTTCTTCGATTCTATTCCAGGCTGCATTTGCCCAAATTGGCACAACTTCCTTGTGCCGTCAGCCGTTTACAGGCACAAGCGTCATGCCATGGCCTTCTGAACGCCCAATGGTCTCCTCTTCTCTCCAACTCCCCCCCACACAATCCCTTGCCCCCCACCCCAATTTCCTGGAAGTGCCTAATCCCCTCCGCCCTCCCATCTCCTTCCATTCACTTAAGAGGAATCGTGATTTTAAAGCCAAGGAATGGCCAGGAGGTCCGCCTGTGTTCTCTTCCCCCACCCCCACCCCCCTTGCCCCCACAAACCTTTCCGGATCCTCCCTTTTCCTGTCATTACCTCTTCCCCAACCCCACCCCTCCCTTTCCCCTCCCCCTCAGGGGAATTGTGATTCTAAAGCTGAGGAAAGGCCAGGAGATCCGCCTGCGTGCGATCGCGCGCAAGGGCCTGGGGAAGGATCACGCCAAGTGGTCGCCGGCGTCGCCAGTGACGTTCATGTACGAGCCAGAGATCACCATCAACCACACGCTCATGGATGGCATGACCCTGGACGAGAGGCGCGAGTGGGTGGACTCCTGCCCCACGCAAGTGTTCGGTATCGATGAACATGGACAGGTGAGGTTTTGGTGCGGCATACAGATGTGCTCGGTGCGGCATACACATGTACCTGGTAGCAACACGTCTTACAAGTCGTTTTGGCAAGAGGTTGTTACAGTCCCCTTTTTCCAGCCTACCAGATGTGTGGAAAGCGTGTCATTGTTTAACTTGGGCCATGGCTGTCGTGGCTCTTCCTGTTGGTGATCATGTTTCAGGTTTATGTCGAGAATGCGGAGCTGTATGCGTATGATGATGAGGTAATTGTCAAAGCAGAGGAGTTGGGCCGACCCGGTCTTGTGGAGATTCGGCCACGTCAGGACAGCTTCATTTTCACGGTTGAGTCGAGCGGAGCTTTATCTGTAGAGAGAATGATTTTGGATGCCATAGAGGTTCTTCGGCAAAAGATTGAGGGAGTGAGGCTGTCAGGGGACGGGGATGAGGGTGATGATGATCATTTGGCCACGTTTATGCGCCGTGGTTAGCTACTCGGCTGTTCTAGCTTCTCATGGGATGCATAATCGTTAGCTTTTATGTATGAGTGTCTATGGTTGCAAAACTGTACCCTATGCCCTACTCTTCAAAATTATCAGGCGAAAGCTACTGTCATGTTGTTAGTGGAACGTAGAGCACCCCATTCGATCTGTTAAAAGCTCCCCAGAATCCCGGATCTCCAACGCCTTCTGCGGTTCGTGGAACGTCGGTCAGCATCCTGGGCACCATTCACCACAAGTATTTCCACGTGTGCTGCCAGCCAGTCAAAAAGATCCCGTTGAACCTGGGTGACTGGCCCTGACAGGCTGCAGTCTGCGAAAGTCTTTCATTCCATCCAATCAGGTCGATCAGGTTTCGCCCCCGTTCAGTGATCGACCAGTCCTAACATTGCACCTCAGCACGCAAAGCCGTGGCTGAGTAGGTGTAGGTAGGTGCCTGTTCGGCTCTACCCCTGCTTGTGCGATTTCTTCTGCAGTTATTATGTCACAGTGATACTGTTAGCATAACTGGTATGTATACTCAAATCCTCCATGGCTTCACTCAGCTCCATTGCTTCGTCGCGTAGTCGCTCCGTTTCTGAAATCTCCCACTTACGTCTCAGTGAGTCACAGCTCACGACGCAGAGACGTCCGCAAGTGCTTCCTCGTCTTTCGCCTCTTTGCCGGCCACTTCTTACACTGCTGTTCCTCGAACCCCTTTGAGAGACTTCTGGAAACGGTTGTTATTTACGGCAATACATTGTTGTTTCCTCATTCGCACCTGAGCAACTTCGACAAAACGCTACGCCGCTCGCATTGCAAATCTTAGATTATCGCCTGTTTGGGACAGACGAAGTTGAAGTGAAACGAAGTCCGCGCTTGAGTTATTACAAACCGTGACCAGCCGGCAGAAGCAGAAGCAAGCTAGGCAGCAGTCTGAATTTTTTGCTTTGAAGGCCAGCGACCAGCACAGCAGGCGCATTCACCATGGTTCACGAGACGCGGCCCGAGCTGCACCACCCGCCGGCGCCGCACCACGAGAACGCGGCGTGGAAGGGTTTCGTGGAGGGCGGCGTCGCGTCCATGGTCGCCGGCGTCGCCACGCATCCGCTGGACCTCCTTAAAGTTCGCATGCAGGTGCGTCGCACTCATGCAAGGTCCATCGCTCCAGCATGGAGGTCGGTCGTACCCATGGTTGCATATCAGCGATTGCATGCCCTACCTCCCTCCTCCCTCCTCCCTCCTCCCTGCTTCGCATCCACCCCTAAGATCTTCCATTCCCCCACTCGTTAATGCCTTTCTTTCAGCTTTTAGGCGAAGGGTCCGCAAAAGCGGCGGCGGGGGCAACGGGGGCGCCGGGCGGGGCGCTGCGGGTGGCGGCGGAGGTGGTGCGGGAGAACGGCGTCAAGGGGCTCTTCACCGGCGTCTCTGCGACCATGATGCGACAGGTGGGCAGGCCGGCTTGAAAGAGGTTGGAAAATCACAAGATAAAGAATGGGGATGTAACGTTGTGCTCCACGCCGCTGACCATATTCGCGCGTCCCTCTTCAGATTCTGTACAGCGCGACGCGCATGGGGATCTACGACGTCTCAAAGCAGAAGATGAAAGAAAAGCCGCACATACATGTCTCGCGGGCTGTAATCCGTCCTTATCTCGCCCTCTCTCCGCTCTCCTCGGATCCCCTGCCTCCCCCCCCCCCCCCTGGCTCTTCAGATTCTCTACAGCGCGACGCGCATGGGGATCTACGACATTTTGAAGCACAAGATGGAGGAGCAGCCGCACATGGCGCCGGGCGGGCTGCCCATGTACAAGAAGGTCGGCGCGGGGCTCGTGTCGGGCGCCATTGGCGCGGCTGTTGGCAACCCCGCTGACATGGCCATGGTTCGCATGCAGGTGCGTGGGTGAAGAGGGGTTAGGAATGGTGCATGACGATACATGGCGCCGGGTGGGCTGCCCATGTACAAGAAGGTCGGCGCGGGGCTCGTGTCGGGCGCCATTGGCGCGGCCGTGGGGAACCCCGCTGACATGGCCATGGTCCGCATGCAGGTGCGCGCGTGTGTGCTGACGTGGCCCTTGTCTTGGGGAAATGATCTTTGTCGTAAGCCTAGGAGGCTCCATCCGCACATGCCACTCACCTGCCCCAAGTTACATCATGACTCTGCACCACGTCATGTTCCCTCATCTCCCCTCCATTCTCTCCTTTCGAGACGATACAAAAGTCATTCAAGTGGCACCTTCCTCGCCTGCCCCTCAACGGCCCATATGCAATCAGATGGGCGATCGCCGCTAGCATAGCAGCGCAACTACAGCAACGCAGTGGACGCCAAGCCATCTTCCCCTCCTCCCTCCTCCACTCCCTCCCCTTGCCCCTTGCTTTCCTCCCTCCGCTCGCCGCTCCCTCGTCTTCCCCCAGGCGGACGGGCGAGTACCCCTGGAGCAGAGGGCGCGCAGGACGTCATTGCGCGCATCCGCCGAGAGCTGCAGGAGTGTCACAATCCCACGATGCTTCCTCTTCCCTCTTCCTCTCTCTTCCGTTCTACCTCCAGGCGGACGGCCGACTGCCATTAGAGCAGAGGCGCAACTACAAGGGAGCGCTGGACGCCATTGCGCGCATCCGCCGGGAGGAGGGCGCTGCAGCGCTGTGGCGGGGGTGTGGACCCACCGTGTACCGCGCCATGGCTGTCACTGCTGGCCAGGTGCGTTGACTCCCGTTGACTCTTGTCTCTTGTTCACTCAAGGGCTCCATTTCGCACCTGCTCTGTCTTCCTTCATTCTTGTTTCTCCAGTCCAAAGTCACACTCTCCCTCCTTTCCACCCTCATCAGCTTGCAACGTACGATCAAGCCAAGGAGAGCCTTATCGCGGGCGGTTACATGAAAGAGGGCCTTGGTGCACACACCGTGGCAGCATTCACAGCAGCCATCTCTACATCTCGTCCCTCTGCCCCTCCCCTCCGTCTCTCCAGCTTGCAACGTACGATCAAGCCAAGGAGAGCCTGATAGCGGGAGGCTACATGAAAGAGGGCCTGGGCGCGCACACAGTTGCGGCATTCACAGCCGCCATCTTCGCTTCCCTCGCCTCAAACCCCTTTGACGTGGTGAAGACGCGCCTCATGAACATGCGCAAGCCGGAGGGAGGCGGGCCGGCACCTTACTCAAGCCCGCTTGACTGCGCTATGAAGACAATCAAACTCGAGGGGCCGCTTGCACTGTATAAGGTGGGTTGTTGTGCGGCTGTTGTGTGGCTGGTGCATCGCTCGCCTCAAACCACTTTGACGTGGTGAAGACGCGCCTCATGAACATGCGCAAGCCAGAGGGAGGCGAGCCGGCACCTTACTCGAACCCTCTGGATTGTGCCATGAAGACAATCTAGCTGGAAGGGCCGCTCGCATTGTATAAGGTGGGTTCCTGATGCAAGGTGTGTGGGTGGTGCAAAGCTCGCCTCAAGAGCCCCTTTGACGTGGTGAGGACTCGCCTCGTGAACATGCGCAAGCCAGAGGGAGGCGGGCCGGCACTCGAGCCCCGTGGATTGCGCCATCAAGACTAATAAATAAAAGGGCCACTCGCATTACATAGGGTGCGCTGTTGATGGTGGTGCAATAGCGGGAATTGAAGGCACGAGTACAGTGCTGCAAGCCGGAAGACAGCGAGGCGGTACCGCACTCGGGCCCCTTGGATCGCGCGATGCAAACCATCAAGGTGGAAGGGCCACGCGCAGTGTTTATGTTTGGTTTTCGGTGCAAGCTGCGCTGCTGATACCATGTCATTGCTGGGATGCCCTTCCAGGGATGGATGATGGTGCCATTCCTGATTGCATGTGATTCAGGGCGGGTGCCTTTTGAGATTGCTGGGGCTTTAATGTTGTAGTCTGCCCTCATTCCCTGCTGCTTGTGCCCCCTTCGCCCTCTGAACTGCTTGAATGTGCTATCTCTTTCAGGGCCTTATTCCAACCATTGTCAGGCAAGGCCCCTTCTCGCTCATCCTATTTGTGACTCTAGAGCAAATGAAGAAGATCATGGAAGATGTTTAGTGTGGAAACGCAATACGTACCATATCTAAACTAGAAGCCTACAGTAAGTTTATTTCGTAAAACATGTGCGCCGGGGCTGACAGTTCCCTAACAGGGGATTTCCATGCAAGCAAGACTGTGTTGTTAATTGTATACGAAGAATAAATGTGATGAGTACATGTGCCGAGTACATGATTTGGGCAAGCACCGTGCGATGACACTCTAAAACATAATTCATGGCCGAGAGCAGTGCAGTTGGGCAGTGCCATTCAGGGCTATCAGGTTTTCTCACTCAAACAGCCTTTTAACCAATTAAGCCGCTTGTTCATTTCAGGTTGGGGGGCCCAGAAACGCTATCTTTGGAGAAGAGGAAGAAATGGGCAGGATGTGTACACATATATATGTATATATATGTATATATATATATATACAATCACCTCGCCGGATATGTAATATGACACGGAATTTTGGCCAATGAAGCTTATGGGGCAGGGAATAATTAGCTTATAATTAGCTTATAGCGATATGCAGTTGATGGTTTGTTATACGGGGATGAACGCCTCCTGCGCCAAATTTTTAACCGCAGCTTGCTTTAGCGACAAGTTGCACATATCAGGTTTCGTCATCTCAACCACAAGCAGAGGTGACGTCACCTCAATTTCCCCAGCCACGTCACCTGCCACCGTTCGGGGGCCACTGATGAGGTGTCGGCATGCTCCCAAGCAAGTGAAAGCCAGCATTGCATTCGTTCCACGATTCACGGCACGGTCGAAGGGACAGAAAGCAGGGTGGTCGGGTCAGGGTAGTAATGGCGCCGCGTGGACTGATTCTTCTCAAAGCAGCCGAGGCGCGCAAGATGCGGCTGAGGGAAATCCAAACAAGATGGGGCCAAAAAAGAAATCTACGCTGGACGAATGAATGGTGGCGGGGCATCCTGGGTCAGGGGGGTCAGGGAAAATCACAACACCTGATCTACGGCTTGTTCAAACTTGCTGTATGCCGTCGATTGTTGCGACATCGCTGGGCTTGGATAATGGGTAACCACAGGATGGATAGCAATGCTTCCATTTGCAAGTCTTACACGTGTACATTTACACTTGGAGACGTGTTCTCCGCAAACAAAGAGTTCGGAGCAGCACCAACCACACACACTATCCATACCACACGCTTGATTCTGACGAGAACATCTCTCGTCGGACGCGGCTCCCAGGTTTCTCGGTCAGCCTTCCTGAAGCTGCCAACCACCCGTCAACTCGTATCCCGCATCCATTTGCCGCCATTTGTTCGTCCTGCTCCGCCCACCGGTCGCCCGACCACGATCACTTGCCTGATGATTGCATTACACGTGTCGGGCTTCACTTGGTGCGCGCCTGATCGAGCAGGACGCAATCAGCTTGTTCAAGGAGCAACAGAAACCACAAGCGGGAAAGAACATTCCTGCGGCGCGACCCTCGAGCCGAGCAGCGTTTGCACGTATCTTGGGGTTCTAACTTCTAATTTCTAAACCAGAGACATTTCTTGCCCCACCTTCGAACAGAAACCACTTTCTCGCAGTAATTCGCGTAGACGGGTCATTTTACACCACGTTTTTTTCATGACACGACAGAGGCTCCAAACGGTGGAGCAGCCAAGAAATCAATCGAGCCGCAGAATGCCTGCCCATCAAGGAAGTCGTGGTAGATATTGACAGCAGGTAATGCTTCTAGTAGTGCGCTTAGAACTTCGAATCCACGAACCGTAATGAACAGTTTCTCCATACAGGTTGTTGCTCTGTGGTCGTCGATGCATGACACTTGCCACCACAAGTCAATTCTCGGACGAGTCGTCTTTCCTGAGCAGATTCAGTTTAGTAGATTACCTACCTTATTGTTTCACAAGGACCTTCACGCCTCGTCGACGTAGACGCCTTCTATCGTCACCTACCTTACATTTCCAGGAAGTCTTTATCGAGAGTACTAACCCATGTGGTCTTCCTCTCGACCCGTTTCGCTCTCACTTACTAGTTTGTGAATCAACCACGCGACTCTAAACAGCTGACATAGCAAGCTAAGCCATGGATGTACATAGTGCGCAGTGGTTCACAGCTCAGGTTCTCTCAGATTACCCTCCCCAGTCGCACGCGATGCCGCCGCTACCGCTCCTCTTCACTTCAACCCCTTGCGCCCTCTGCCCCTCCCCCGCCGCCGTGCATTGCGCCGCAGACGGCGCAAATCTGTGCGTCGCGTGCGACCAAGCAGTCCACGTGGCGAACGCTCTCGTCATGAAACACCCGCGCGCGCTTCTCTGCTGCTCCTGCAACCAACCCACGCATGTGCAGTTCCTCGGATTTCCTACCGCTCTCACGCTCCCCTTAGTTTTATGCCATGGCTGTCGTTCCTCGGGGTTTGCCGTTGCTGGTCTCCCAACCCACGTGACGGTGGGATCTGCAGCAGCTGACGTGTCGCTTAGCCACGTGGCGGGTGCGCGTTTCCTCGACGTTTGCCATGCTGGATTCTGTCCTGCCGAGCTGGTCGACGGTGGTCGAGGATGGAGTGTAGTCGCTCGGGATTCTCTCGAATACAATAGCCATCTTGGTCTCGGGATGCATCGTATCGGATCACACTGCAGCGGGGACAGCGGCGGGCCTGACGGCGCGTCCCCCGCGAGTGGAGTGACCACGGAGTGGTGCGAACCTCTGGGTGTTGCCAGTGGTAACAGTCACGACATGCAGTCGGTGTTTCGCGAGCAACTTTCGCAGCTGCAGCGGTCAACCATTCTCCATCAGCCCGTGAACCATATCGCCAGTCAGCAGCATCAGAGCCGTCCGCATCCACAGCATCAGCCGGAAACTCAATCTGAGCCGTTGAAACAGGAAGGTGCAACGGTTCTGCAGCTCTTTCCACAGATCCCAGAAGTCGCGGGGCTTCGAGGAAACGGAACGTCAGAGGCGCCACGTGCGGCTGACGCGGCCCAAGAACCGTCACTTAAACGTAGACGGACGGATAACAAATCTGAGTGTTGGGTTACGCGCGGCGAAGCCGCTGAAGCCGCGAATGTGAACGTACACGGGGCAGCTACAGCAGGGGCTGATACTTACGCAACATCTCTGCGAGTCGACCGTAAAAGGTCGCTGCCTGAATTGCAGCAGCAGCAGCAGACGTCGCAGTTACGTCAGCTGCAACCAGCGCCCACGTCAGACGGCCCCGCTCTCGGCCAAACTGCTGCAGCTCGACTGAAACGGGTGCTTCATTCATGGTGCACGCGGCTCCATCTCGCTTCTAGCAGCGCGGAAGCGTTGGCCTTCCACATGCTCCAGCGAATCTTGCGGAAGCTTCGGCCGACTGACGTGGCAGCGGACGCGCTCCGGGTGGTGCTTGCCACGTGTCTGTGGGTGGCGATTAAGGGGCAGGAGAGCCAAGACGCGGTGCCGCGAGCAAGCCAACTCGCGGCTGTAGCGAGAATCACGGCGGATTCGCTGGTGGGGATGGAGATTCAGGTGCTGAAATTGCTGGACTGGCGACCACTAAAAGGCTTCCACGTGGATGGAGGGGTGGAGTAAACGGGGATAGAAGTGTTAAACAAGCAGAGAAGTACCTAGGATTCGACGCTTTCAGAAGATTTTGAGTACCATAGTCAACTGGAGATGGCGGAAACGACATGGTACATGCCACTCTGTGTGAGGCCATCATCTCTCTGACTGATACCGCAGTGTTTCTGTCAAGGCCTTCCCTCATCTCAATACGCCTGCTCGAATCTGGTTTGACTGCCACCCAAAGCAGGCAGTACAATCTTTGTGCCAATCTAGGCAGCTAGCTTAGTACGCTACCATGTCAGAAAATGCTATAGATGATGTTATATCAATTTAATATAGCATCGATCTCTTTCACTCCTTTATGCCTACTGTGAGGACAATACTGAAACCACATGAGAAACACTTCGGAACAGTTGCTCCCCTAACCTGACATCTGCCATCAACCAGTCCAGCTGAACCTGCTCTCTCTCCCCCAGAACAGGGCAAGGGAACCCCCTTATCCCCTTCTCCTGGCATCTAGTTTTCAGGCGCCTCAAAACTACAGTTGCTCCCCTAACCTGACATCTGCCATCAACCAGTCCAGCTGAACCTGCTCTCTCTCCCCCGTCAGTGGAACAGGCCGAGGGAACCCCCTTATCCCCTTCTCCTGACATCTGCTGTCAACCAATCAACATCTCCCGACACGCACGTCCAGCTGAACCTGCTCTCTCCCCCCCCCGGGCAGCGGAACAGAGTGAGGGAACCCCCCTTATCCCCTTCTCCTGACGCTTGCTGTCAACCAATAAACCTCTCCTCACATGCACGTGCAGCTGAACCTGCTCTCGATTCAGTTGCCCTAGTCCGTACATCCACGCGGTCAGTCACCCCGTCTCCTGAAACCCGCCATCAACCAATCAACATCTCCTCACACGCACATCGAGCTGAACCTGCTCTCTCTCCCCCGGCAGTGGAACAGAGCGCGGGAACCTCAGCGGCACTTCGAAATCCCCGATGGACGAGAGAGGCGCGGGCAGAGGCACGTTTGCTTCGGATAGCTGGATGCCGAACTGACGCAGCACCTCGCTGATGATGTGGCGCTGCGTGATTGGTTGCCGCAGCTCGGAGGATCTCTTGGGTGTGACGGCTCGGATCGACTGCGAGGGGAGGTTGGGGAAGCGAGTGAGAGGGAAGGGAGTGAAAGGGAAGGGAGTGAGAGGGGAGAGAGCGAGAGGAAAGACAGTGTGAGGGGACAGAAAGGGAGGCGGGAGAATGGAAGGTGAGAGGATCCTAGATGAGAGAATGATGGGCAAGGGAATGAGAGCTGCAACGCAAGGGTGAAAGTAAACAGAGAGATAAGTTGGCTGATACGAAGATGGTTATGAAAAACGTTCACTGCTGACCATCAGAGGGAAGAGAGAGGAGACAAAGGAGACAGTGGGAAGCGAGAAGAGACGAGAGAAGGAGAGGAGAGAAAGAAGAGAGCGGACAGGAGCGGAGTGGGGGAGGGTTAACTGACCAGTCGTTGGCTGTCGAGTCGTCTTGCAATCTCCTCCGCCTGCTTCACCCTCTCTTCCATCGTAACCACCTCACTCCCCTCCTCGCCCCCTCTCCCCCCATCCCCCTCCGCTTTCACCCCCGCCTCCCCCCGCGCCTCCCCTCGCGCCTCCACCTGCGCCTCCCCCCGCGCCCCCCCCTGCGCCTGTCCCCCCGCCCCCCCCTGCGCCTCCATGGCCAGGCGCACCTGGCGCAGGAACTTGGGGATGGCGGGCAGGGCGGCCTTCTGGGGAATGAGCTTGTTGCGCGCGAAGCCAGCTGGCACGTTCACTTGATCGCCCGCGTATCCAAGCCCTTCCACCTCCTGAGAAAGGTACGCGGCAGGGGAATGGTGGAGGGGGGTTACTGGGTTTGGGGGATGGTGGGAGGACGGCCTTCCGGGGGATGAGCTTGCTGCGCGTGAAGCCAGCTGGCACGTTCACCACGTCCCCCGCATATCCCAGTCCTTCCACCCCCTGATGTGCAGGGGGGAAAACGCGGAAGGGGGAACAGAGGAAGGGGGATGAACGGTGGTGGGGAAACACGGGGAGGCCAACCTTGTGCCGATCTTACCACCCTGTGAAGGCTTTGAGGACGCAACGAATCTCCATCTCACCGCCCTGGGAAGACGTTGAGAACTCAACGTGTTTCAATCTTACCGCTCTGAGCAGAACTTACTGCTGTCAGTACGACGCGCAGTTTCGGGCGAGTGCGCACACCGCGCGCGAACGAGAGGCGGAAGGCGGACGCGGAGGCGGGGGAGGCGGCGCTTTGCGCGGATTGCCGCACACATGCGGCGGTGGCAGCGACAGCATCGGGGGAGGGCTGAACCGCGAACCGCGCCTGCGAGGGTTGAGGGAGACGCGGGAGGAACGGGGGGCGGGGGAGTACTAGCGGGAGTTGCGGGAGGGAGGAGAAGTCCAATCGGTGCGACGGTGCGAAGGTGTGAGCAAGCGGATGCTGACGTGGCTACGAACCAGAGAGGACGCGACACGCGATGCCGCCGAGATCGCTTCCCTGTGAGCCCTCATTTCGTCACTTGTGTAGAGGTATGGCAGTGTCGGTCAGAAATGGAACGAAACACTGAAAATGAAGCGCAAGGTGGGAGCGAGGTGGCGGGTGGGGGAGAGGCGGGGAGAAGATAATGTGGGAGTTGGAGATCGGGACAGAATACTAAGCTGCTTTAGTTTTTCCTAGGTACCGTTAGATGCGTTCATCACGTGTTGAGCTTTTTGGTCTAGGGTAGAATTTGTGAACCAGACTGCACAAGGAGGGTGGAGTGATTTCCTAAGTAATGCACTTATGTACGAGATGGCAGTGTATTTTTCATCAACACACAATATTGCGCAACAAAGTGCTTTCTGCAATTCATTCTCCAAGGGTTGGAGAAGGAACCTTTTCACACCCCGACCAACATTTCAATTAGCTGAATACTGGCTGATACATTGAGTTGCTCGTCGCAAGTCACTTTCACGAGGGTAGGCTGATTGGCTGGTATTCCCTCGATTTCGCCAATTTGACAGTTCCTCGAGAGGGCGAGGAGTCTAGATTCTAGAATCTATATCGTCCTCCTGAATATCGACGTCCAGCAACGATTAGTTGATGTTTTAGGTCGGGAGTCGTTTCTTTCCTGTGAAGCCAAACAGATCATGCTTTGAGGCTGTTGAGCATCCCAATTCGTTAGGGCTCCTGGTCTCTAGTAGCTGCAGCTCGCCTAGTCTCATGGCTGTCGTTAGGGCTCCTGGTCTTTAGCAAGCGGATTTTTCTCGACGGCTTGACACTCAAGCCTACTAGGACGATCTCCTCTCCTGGTACTCAAACCGCCGTCTGATTGGCTAAGCCGTGTGTAATCCGTGCCAGTATTGGTCACCGATTAGGCAGGCACTGCCTGGGATTTCTAGCCTTAATCTCTGTTCCAACTTTTGCTGTCACTTAGAAGCTTCTTTTCTTCGACGCGAAGTCGGAAACTGAATTGCAACAGGCATCGCTCGTCGACCGGAATCCTAGATCCTTAAAGCACTGCTATTTTAGATATCAGATGGCCCTTTATCGAGACGCTACGCAGCAAAGATGGTACGCGATTTATTACTTACGTATATTGCTTCTTGTGCCTGACGATTGCAACTGATTGCGAACAACTGTTGGCAAGCGACTGTTGGTTCCTCTCTCCCTCTCACCTCCAGGCTCCACCCCCTTCCCCCACCCTTCCTCACACCAGAAAGGGCAGCGAGAGCCCTCTGTTCGGCCCAACAGCAGCGGAGCTCCCTCGGTATCAGCGCGACGCGGAGGACCTGCTGGTGGAAACCACCTCCCATCACCCGAGCAACTCCTTTCGTCCTCGTCCCCCACCCTTTTGATCCACCCCTTCCCCCATCAGGAAGGGCAGTGAGAGTCCTCTGTTCGGCCCAACAGCGGCGGAGCTCCCGAGGTATCAGCGCGACGCGGAGGACCTGCTGGAAACCACCACCAGTACAAAGAATTCCTATTCTCTTCCCCTCACCCTTCCCCCAACACCAGGAAGGGCAGCGAGAGCCCTCTGTTCGGCCCAACAGCGGCGGAGCTCCCGAGGTACCAACGTGACGTGGAGGACCTGCTGGTGGAAACCACCGCCTCGCCATGCCCCTCCGCGCACCGCTCCAGCAAACTGCTGCTGTGAGTGACGCTTCCCCCCTTCTCGTTCGCTTCTGCTTTGAGCCAGCCTTCAAAGCAGACCACACCACACCACACCACACCTGGTGGAAACCACCGCCTCGCTCTGACCCTCCGTCAACCGCTGCAGCAAGCTGCTGCGATGCCCCTCCCCTTCTCTCGCTCCCTGCGTGTGTTTTGAGCCGACTTAGAAGTTAGAACCACGCCACACCACTCCACACCACGCCAGACCTGGTGGAAACCACCGCCTCGCACTGCCCCTCCTGCCACCGCTGCAGCAAACTAAGTTGTGAGCCACAAAGCTTTTCTCTCAAAAGACACACGTGTTGTGCCTGTTGCTCTTATTACCCTTCTGGTCCGCCTGTGCTTGTCTTCAGGAACGAGATTCTGGACATCTCAGCACCTCTGAACGAAGCAGCAGGGGCCATAGTCGATGTGAGTGCGAGAGAGAAACAGTACCAGGTGATTCTGCTATTGCAGGCAGCAAGTCGAGTGCCATGCGGATGTAAAAAAACCGGCAACAAGCCGTTTGGTTGAATCTCTACTTCCACGCACTCACGCACTCACTTCACACCACCCGCACTCGCGCAAGCCGTCTGTTTGCTCTGCTATTGCAGGCAGCAAGTCGAGTGCCATGCGGATGTACAAAACCGGCAACAAGCCGTCTGTTTGAATCTCTACTTCCACGCACTCACGCACTTTAGAGGCCACGCACTCACACACCCGCATCTCCCCTCCCCTCCCCTTCCCTCCATCCCGTCTCTCTGCTTTCCACCATGCCAACCAACGGCATAGGACTCCTCTTGGCGTTGCTTCAAGTCCAACGAGCCTGAGCCATGGAACTGGAACCTCTACCTCTTCCTCCCTTTCCTCGCTCCCCTCCCTTCTCCCTCCCTCCTTTTCCTCTGTCTTCTTCCTACCGGTCCCACAGGATTCCTTTTGGCGCTGTTTCAAGTCAAACGAGCCTGAGCCATGGAACTGGAACCTCTACCTCTTCCCCCTCTGGTGCTTCGGTGTGCTCTTCCGCTATGCCATCCTCTTCCCCATCCGGTGAGCACCCTTCCAGTGAGCTCGCAATGCTTCCTATTAGATACACAGCCATGTGCCTCTCTGCTCTCGCCTGCTGTTGGACCCGTCTCATGCTCTTCCCCCTCTCGTGCTTTGGCATACGCTTATCATCCGCGTGATAAAAGTTGGGTTTTGAGACATCTCAAAACCCAACTTTTACCTTTGACGTATCGCTATCATCCCGAATCTGTTTTTTGAGAATTCTCAACAGATCCTTCACACACATCTCCCCTTCCGCACGCCAGGCTGGTGCTGCTGCTGCTGCTGCCGGCGTGGGTGATCTCTCCACCCTCTTCGTCCTCATTCGTAATGAGGCTATCTTTGAGACGTCTCACAAATAATCTCATTACACGTGCTTGAAGAAGGGTTTTGAGACGTCTCAAAACCCTTCGTCTCACAAATAACCTCATTACACGTGCTGGGGTGGGTGATTTCTCCACCCTCTTCGTCCCCATTCATTTCACCTCACCCTCGCGCCTCCCATGCATGTCCCTTTCCTCCCCCCATTTGCACGCCAGGCTGGTGCTGCTGCTGCTGGGGGGTGGGTCATCTTACTTCGTTCTCTCTCCATCCACTTCGTCTCACCCTCACCCCCTCCCATGCTGTCCCGTTCCTCCCCCCATCCACACGCCAGGCTGGTGTTGCTGCTGCTGGGCTGGGTCATCTTCCTCTCGCTCTTCATCCCCATCCACTTCATCTTTGCTGCATACGACAAGCTGCGTCGCAGCCTAGAGGTAACATCAGTGGAAGGCGAGGTTGTTTCTTTCTAGGCAGGGTCATCGTCACCCTTAACCAGCGGCACACAATGCATTGTCTCTTCATCCGCATCCACTTCATCTCTGCCGCATACGACAAGCTTCACCGCAGCCTAGAGGTAATGCTATCTGCATGCTTTTTTGTGTGTGTGAGTGTGTGTGTGAGTGTGTGTGTGTGTGTGTGTGTGTGTTTTCTTATTTTCTTTCTTTCTTTCCGTTCTTTTCTTTCCTGTTACTCTTGCACCCATTCTCACCCTCCTCCCATCCTCATCCCCATCACAGCGAGGATGGAGGAGTTCATGTGTGGCGTGTTTGTGGCATCGTGGACGGGTGCCACCAATTAAGTACCATCCTGGCACCTCAGCACCCCTCCCTCCCATCCTCATCCGCAAACCCTGCATCCCCATCCGCTCCCCCTTCCCACGCCCCCATCGCAGCGAGGGCTGGTTGAGTTTATGTGTGGGGTGTTCGTCGCATCATGGACGGGCGCCGTCAAGTACCACGGGCACGGCCTTCTTGGCACCTCAACACCCCTCCCTCCCATCCTCATCGCAAACCCCGCATCCCCATCCGCTCCCCTTTCCCACGCCCCCATCGCAGCGAGGGCTGGTTGAGTTCATGTGTGGGGTGTTCGTCGCATCATGGACGGGCGTCATCAAGTACCATGGGCCGAGGCCCGTGCGCAGGGCCAACCAGGTGGGCTGCGCTTCTAAGTTCCCATGGCATGGCATGAGTTGTGGGAGGGAGGTGACTCGCGGCATGTGTGGGTGTGGCAGCAGTAGGTGGGTCCTGGCTCACCCCATGGACGGGCGTCATCAAGTACCATGGGCCGAGGCCAGTGCGCCGGGCCAACCAGGTGGGCTGGGTTCTCAATTCTCATGGCATGGCATGTGTGGTGGGAGAGATGTGAGTCACGGCATGTGTGGGTGCGGCAGTAGGTGTTCGTGGCGTCATGGAGGGGAGTCATCAAGTACCATGGGCCTAGGCCAGTGCGCCTGGCTAGCCAGGTGGGCACGAGTGGCATATGGCATGAGTGGGATATGGCATGTGCGGCATATGGCATGAGTGGGATATGGCATGTGCGGCATATGGCATGTGCAGCATATGGCATGAGTGGGATATGGCATGAGTGGGATATGGCATGTGCGGCATATGGCATGAGTGGGATATGGCATGTGCAGCATATGGCATGAGTGGGATATGGCATGTGCGGCATATGGCATGAGTGGGATATGGCATGTGCGGCATATGGCATGAGTGGGATATGGCATGTGCGGCATATGGCATGAGTGGGATATGGCATGTGGGGCAATAGGTGATTGCCCACCGGGTGACTCGCATCATGGACGATCGTCATCAAGTACCATGGGCCGAGGCCAGTGCGCCGGGCTAACCAGGTGGGCTGGGCTCTCGTGTGACGCACGGCGAGTGTGGGTGTGGCCGTAGGTGAGGTGTGTCGGATTATGAATGGGCGTCATCAAGTACCATGGGCCTAGCCCAGTGCACCGAGCCAACCAGATAGGCATGAGTGTGGCATATCCCTCAGTCTACTCAATAGGAGTGACTTTTGAGAATTCTCAAAAGTCACTCCCAGATAGGCATGAGTGTGGCGTATCCCTCAGTCTACTCAATAGACATACACCTTGCTATGGCTTGGCAAGATGTAGACGAGCATAGTCATTCAATAGTTACAATGCTCTTTCTTGTCTTGAGTCTGTGCATGGCAGGTGTATGTGACGAACCACACTTCAGTGATCCACTTCACCATTCTAGAGCAGCTCGCAGCCTTTACACCCGAGCCTTTGAGTCGAAGCAGCTCACAGCTTTTACACCCAAGCCTTTGAGTCAAAACACAAGTTGATGATTGGCGTTCATACTCCCTCTGTCTGGTGTGTACTTCCCTCGTCTTGCTTGCTTGCACCCATAACAGGTGTACGTGGCAAACCACACGTCGATGATCGACTTCATCATTCTAGAGCAGCTCACAGCCTTTGCTGTCATCATGCAGAAGCACCAGGGCTGGGTCGGTGCGTGCGGGATGGAGAGGGGTGGTGCTCGGTTTGGAGTGGTGTGTGTGGGGTGCTCAATGGTGTGTATGGTATGGATCGTGGTCCATAGCCATTGCTGGGTTGTTGTTCCATGCATCAATCTAGAGCAGCTCATGGCCTTCGCTGTTATCATGCAAGCACCAGGGCTGGGTCGGTGCATGCGGGGTGGGGTGGGGTGGAGGGGTCAGGTATGGTTGGGTGTATGTGGGGTGAAAGAGGGCGTCTAAGGTACGGGCGTACCCCTTACGGGATTACAAGTCATCATGCTATGGGCGTACGGGATTATGCATCGTCATGCATCTTTCTGAGCAGCTTACAGCCTTTGCTGTCATCATGCTATGGGCGTACGGGATTATGCATCGTCATGCATCTTTCTGAGCAGCTTACAGCCTTTGCTGTCATCATGCTATGGGCGTACGGGATTATGCATCGTCATGCATCTTTCTGAGCAGCTTACAGCCTTTGCTGTCATCATGCTATGGGCGTACGGGATTATGCATCGTCATGCATCTTTCTGAGCAGCTTACAGCCTTTGCTGTCATCATGCTATGGGCGTACGGGATTCTGCATCGTCATTCATCTTTCTGAGCAGCTTACAGCCTTTGCTGTCATCATGCAGAAGCACCAGGGCTGGGTCGGTGCGTGCGGGATGGGGTGAAAGAGGGAGAGGCAGGTGGGGAAAGGGGTGGGTATGGGGCATGGTTTGGTGCGTGTTGGGTGCTTGGGGTCCTAGTCATTGGTCATGGTTCAAGGTCATGGGTCATGGTTTATGATTTTCTTGCGGCAGTTGTGCTGGTGTGGTGTAGTGCAATTCCTCTAAACCTATTCATGATTTGTGCACCTTCTCCTTTGTGAGCAGGGCTGCTGCAGAAGACTGTTCTAGAGAGCGTGGGGTGCATCTGGTTCAACCGCACAGAGGCCAAGGACAGAGCTATTGTGACAAACAAGTAGGTGCACACTACAGGAGTCTGTGATCTGTCGTCAGTACATCTTGATCTCTTTTTTGGTGGATTTCTGATCCTGTTATTTTTCTTCTTCTTCTGTTTTTGCTGTTATATCCTGATAAATGCCCATTGTCTACTTGCAGGCTGAAGCAGCATGTTGCCAGAGCGGATGCCAACCCGCTGCTTATATTCCCTGAGGGCACATGTGTCAATAACGAGTACACAGTCATGTTCAAGAAGGTGCGTGCTAGTAACGAGTACATGGTCATGTCGAAGAAGGTGTGCGCTAATTACGAGTATATAGTCATGTTCAAGGTGCGTTGAGACAAGTGTGAACATATGTGCAAGTAACAATGTTGTTGACTTTGCTAGATTCCATTGTGAAAGTATGCATAGGTATGGGAACAGGTGCAAGTAAGTGTTGAAGTTCATGGAAATTTGGCATGGCAGCACTCCCCTCGGTTCGCCATTCACCATCTGTTGGCCATCTATCCACTGTACATGTAACATGTATCCATCATGCACCTCCCTACCTCCCCCCTCCCTCCCCTCACCATTCGTGCATGAGTGGAATTGAGAGAGAGATGCGTTCATTGGAGCAGTTGATGCATTTGCGTAGCCGCCGGGAGGAAGCTCTTTTTGATATACCTACTCCAATCACGTACACTTACAACTCTGTTTTTTTGTGCCCCCTGCATCGAATAAGATGTGTGATGCTCATCTCTGATATGGCTGTTGTGTTCTGGCGCTATTGCATGGATGAGAACTGGAGATCGCTGATGACTTGTATTTCCGCGCTGAATGACTTCATGAATGGGTTGATACGGCTGCCGCAACAGCAATACAAGAAGCACCGGCTCGAGTTTGCTTGATAGAAGAAAGGTGTACATATTTGGAAGGGAAAAAAGAGGGTTCTCACACAGAACATGTGGAGCAGGATAGAGCAGCAGGGAGAGGGCCTCCAAAACGCCTTTCAAACCCCTCTTTGCTGCTCTATCCTGCTCTACGCGCTCTGTGCGAGTACCTTCTCCTTTGTCTTCCAAATATGCACGACTTTCTTCCATCAACCGCAACTCGGCTCGAGCTGGTGGAGCTAGTTGCAGACGCTTTTTGTGTTGTTGTTAGTCCAGCCGTATCAACCCATCCATGAAGTTGTTTGGCTCGGAAATATAAGTCATCAGCACTCTCTTGTGCTCATTCATGTAATGGCTGTAGAACACAACAGGCTTTTTAGTGCCGAGCATCACTACACGATGCAAGGGAGACCGGAAACAGAGTTGTATCTATTGAAGTTGGTGTAAACATTGAAAGCAGCTTCGACGTGGCGGTTACACTACACAGGTCTATCAACCTCTCTCTCTCTCTCTCTCAAATGGTCCTTTATATTAATTCAGCAGGGGGTACAGACATGCAGTTTGACTCGTGGTTCCCTTATACCTTCCGACCCATCAACCCATCCCTCTGACCCTCCCCCCCCCCTTTAGTGCCCCTCTACCCCTCCAGCGTGTGGAGGATGTCCCCTAGGTGCAGCGGCCATGGGTCCGCTGCCATCTGGGGGTGCGCTGCCTCAATCCCCGCCCTGGCCTTGGTGTGCAGGGCATTCGCCTGGGAGCGCTGGAGGGCCACTGACCAGCGCTGGCTGAAGTGGCAGGCCATCTTCTTGGCCGATTTCGCCAAGGGGCTGGCCCTGAAGCGGTTCCTAGCTGCTGCTGTGGCCAGCAGCTTCAGGAACGCCATCGTGGGGGGCGCGTTTGCCCCATAGGTCTCGACGGCCAGGGCGCAGAACACCACGTGTTCTGTGTGCCGGTAGTAATCCCTTTCCTTCCGCTTCTGAGCCTCCCTTGCAGCCCAGCCTGGGGGTTTGCGGGCTGTGGGGTCCCGGTTCTGCAGCACAGGGTCGGTGATAGTCGTGTCTGTGATCCAGGTCTCTCCACTGTCTGGGTCACGCACCATCACATCGGCCTTCTTCGGGTCGTCCGGTGGTGAATACATTATGTTGGATTGTGCCGGGGGCGCCACCAGATGGCAGCGCCACCATTATCTCTTGTGTTGAGCATCCGTTCTCCGTACATTCACCATCCACTCTTACTTCCACCCTCGCTCTCATGCATGTATCCAGGGAGCATTCGATCTGGACTGTGCCGTGTGCCCCATCGCCATCAAGTACAACAAGACCTTCGTCGATGCCTTCTGGAACAGCCGCCAGTACGGCCCACCTCTACCCTCCCACTGTTCCTCCCTGCCCCTTTGCCTCTTGCCATGCTCCCCTCCTGCTCTCCTAACCCTTGCCCCCCTACTTCCGTCCCACATGCCCCCATACCCCCATTGCCCCATTCCCCCATACCCCCATGCCCCCATACCCCCATGCCCCCATACCCCCATACCCCCATGCCCCCATACCCCCATGCCCCCATACCCCCATGCCCCCATACCCCCATGCCCCCATACCCCCATGCCCCCATACCCACATGCCCCCATACCCACATGCCCCCCATACCCCCATGCCCCCATACCCCCATGCCCCACCCTCGGGATATCTGCGCCCTCGTTTTAAGCCCTCTCATGGCCCACCCTCATGCCCCACCCTCATGCCCCATCCTCATGCCCCACCTTATGTCACACCCTCAATTTGTCCTGTCTCATTTGTTGGCAAATTGCAGTTCCGAATTCACCTCTCCTATTTCCCACTGTTTCCCTCCACACCCCCTCCTCCACCCCTCCGCACCTCCAGGCAATCCTTCACGATGCATCTTGTGCGTCTGATGACGTCATGGGCGGTGGTGTGTGACGTGTGGTTCATGGAACCGCAGTACATCCAACCAGGGGAGTCAGCAATCGACTTTTCTGAACGGTATAAGATGGTTATGCGAGTTTTGTGGTGGTGTGAATGAGTGGACTCAGCGGTGGTGTGTGACGTGTGGTTCATGGAACCGCAGTACATCCAACCAGGGGAGTCAGCAATCGACTTTTCTGAACGGTATAAGATGGTTATGCGAGTTTTGTGGTGGTGTGAATGAGTGGACTCAGCGGTGGTGTGTGACGTGTGGTTCATGGAACCGCAGTACATCCAACCAGGGGAGTCAGCAATCGACTTCTCTGAAAGGTGGGAGACACTGAGAGTTTTGGGTTGGAACAACTGTACTAGTGGTGTGGTGGTGTGCGTGAGTCAACTCAGCGGTGGTGTGTGATGCGTGTATGGAACCGCAGTACATCCAATCGGGGGAGTCGGCAATCGATTTCTCTGCAAGGTGAGAGACGATAGCTTGATTTTCTGAGGTGGTGTCAGACTGCCCGATAGCTTGATTTTCTCGGCTTAACCGACCGCTCGTTTCCTACTCTTTCCCTTCCCATTCTCGTCCCACCCCCCTCACTTCTTCCCTCTCCTCCCCTCGGCGCGCTTATGGCAGGGTGCGGGAGCTGATTGCGCGGAGGGCGGGCATCAAGAAGGTGCCCTGGGATGGGTACCTCAAATACTATCGGCCCAGCCCCAAGCTCACAGAGAAGAGGTATGGTTGGAAAGGAAGAGAGAGAGAGTCATGAGCTCACAGAGACATGGTACATGTCTGTGAGAGAGGTAGGCAGGCACAAGCTTACAGAGGGGTACCTGCGTGTGTGAGCCTACCAGATGCCGTGGGATTGATACCTCAAGTACAATCGGCCCAGCCCCAAGCTCACAGAGAAGAGGTATGGCGTGAGAGAGAAGAAGAGGTTCGGTGTGTGTGCGGTGGGTGGGGGGGAGTTGGAGGGGGGTAGGGGGAAGGGGGGCGGGCTACAAGTTGCTGTGGGACGGGTACCTCAAGTACTATCGGCCCAGCCCCAAGCTCACAGAAAAGAGGTATCGTGTTGGACAGATGTGAGACACATGTAGACTCCGACATTCTCTTAGCACTGCTTGCTCGGCCTCCATACGATCACAGAGAGTGCTTTTGAGTCGACTCAAAAGCAGACTCATTGCACGCGGTTTTTGAGTCGACTCAAAAGCAGATGTGAGACACGTGTGGACTCCTACATGCTCTCAGCACTGCTTGCTCGCTCTGCACACGATCACAGAGAGTGCTTCTTCTACTGGCGCATCAAACAAAGTGACTTTTGAGTCGACTCAAAAGTCACCTCGCCCTGCACACGATCACAGAGAGTGCTTCTTCTACTGGCGCATCAAACAAAGTGACTTTTGAGTCGACTCAAAAGTCACCTCGCCCTGCACACGATCACAGAGAGTGCTTCTTCTACTGGCGCATCAAACAAAGTGACTTTTGAGTCGACTCAAAAGTCACCTCGCCCTGCACACGATCACAGAGAGTGCTTCTTCTACTGGCGCATCAAACAGCCTGCCTGCCCTCCCCTCAGGCTTTTTAATCAACTTGTTCCCCTTCTTCTCCATCGCCCTGTTACCATTTCCCCACCATCCAGGCAAACCAAATATGCGCACTCAGTGCTGCTCACGTTACAGGAGATCACAAGGAGTGCTGCTGGGGCTTTAAGCAGTCTTTCCTCCCCTTCTCTTTTTTCCCCCTGCACCCTGCACGCACCCACCCGCTCTTCCCCTCCCCAGGCAAGCCAAGTATGCGCACTCAGTGCTGCTCACGCTTCAGGAGATCACAGGGGGTGCTGCTGGGGTGTTTAGCCGCCCTTCCTTTCCCTCTCGCTTTGCCGCCCGCACCCTGCCCACACCCGACCCCTCTTCCCCTCCGCAGGCAAGCCAAGTACGCGCACTCAGTGCTGCTCACGCTGCAAGAGATCACCGGGGTTGTTGCTGGGGTGCTCCCCTCACCTGATGAAGACAAGCTCGTGCTCTGATACCACAAATGTCGGTTTTGCTTCACGGGAGGAAAACTTCCCTTGGAAAGCGTGTCCAGTCCAGAACAATAATGAAATCACGAACGGGCGCTTATGTGTGACGGGAGCTTATGGGAGGTGGCGGAGGTGGAGGGCGCTTGTAGGTAGCGCAGGTAGAGCAGGTAGCGCCACTTGTGCCAGCAATGTCGGGGCCAGTTGGATCCGGCAGGTACTGGTAAGGTAAGACGAGATGTTAAATCATGCGCCGCGTATCGTATCATACATGAAGTTGCGCTTGGATGCATGACTGGATGAGATGAGGCATGGGAATCAGGAGACCGCTAGTATGTGTGACAGCCTAATTTAAGTCCCCACCCCAGGTCATCCTCACCTGAAGATAACAAGTTACTCCTGAAGATCCGAGCAGGTGGGTGGATTGTGTGGGGGTCTGTGCAAAAAAGCAAAATGGGAGAAAGCTAAAACCTGTGCCAGCCGGGAATCGAACCCGGGTCTGCACCGGGCGCATGGCAGGGTGCTATTCTACCACTAGACCACTGGCACTACCCAGATACAGTGTGATGGAGTCGAATATTGGTTCAATAGTATTGTTCCATTGATTAAATCATTCCTAAGAATGCTATGATCAAACTAGCTCAACTATCCAGGAGCTCCTTTACTAACCATGACGTATTCACAGAATTATAAGTGATGTAGAAGTCTATGTTACATGCTTAGTCACAGCAGGCCAGGGACCAACATGTAGCCAGCAGTGACTGTGCAACACTGGACCAACGATGCCAAGGGTTACACATGCAGGTGAGTTACACGAGGCGGTTACACACTAAGCCGTGGCACAACATTCGGCCCACAAAACGGCTCTGTCAGCTGATCAGCACATGCCAGGCGGATTCTCTCTGGTGTGGCGGGAGAGTCTAGACGAAAGAAGCCAGTGTGGCCGGCGTCCTTCCGGGCGGCGTAGATTGCGTCTTTTATGGCCCACATGATTGATGAGCCGAGGAAGAAGGGCGGCTCGCCGACTGCTTTGGAGGAGAGAACTGCGTGCGGATTGGGGGAGTCCTGTGGTGGCAGGGGATAGGCCAAAGGTGGAACGGGGAAGGAGAGGGCAGATGGTGGAAAAAAGAAGGGGAGGAAGGTGGGGGGGAGGAAGGGAATTGGGGTAAGGGGAAGGGCAGGATGCGGAAAAAGGTGCAAAGTGACAAAGGAACAAAAGAAGGGATGGGGAAGGGGAAGTGAAGGAGAGAAACGACCACTCAACCTCACCCCCTGCCTCACACTCTCTATCTCACTCACCGCCAGCAGGGTGACTCTAAAGTCAGTGGGAATGTCAGAGGCAGCCGGGATCTTGTACGTGCCGGGGCCACACGTGAAGAGAGAGCCTGGCGCCACCCATGGGTGGGCGCTGTCGCCCCACTTGCTCTCCTCTATCACCGACCACCCCATTCCCTGCACGAACGCTCCCTCTATCTGCAGAAGCGAGGGGTGTAGGAAAGGAAAACAATGAGAATTGTGAGCCATCCAGGCGCCACCCAGGGGTGGGCACTGTTGCCCCACTTGCTCTCCTCTATCACCGACCACCCCATTCCTTGTACAAACGCTCCCTCTATCTGCACGGAATAGGGGGGCGGGTTGGGGAGATGAGGAAACAGAGCAATCTGCCCATGCCCATGCCCATGCCCATGAAAATCTCGACGCAAGAGACCACTCGGTGATGTGCTTCCCCATCAGCACATCAACCAGCGTCACTCGGTGATGTGCTTCCCCATCTTCGCCACCACCTGACTGGATTCGCTCTCGGCCGCATTTGACCGATGGGAGCACATACCTAGCCAATGTCAACGGCTGGGTTCACATCATTCAAGTTCACATCAAGTGACCGCCTCACATCATACGAGCATCAACTCGTGGTGCCACCCTCTCCAAGGGTCACCCTGACTTATGTTTCGAAGGGCTGCAGTAGTAGAGAGGACGCTTGAGCAAAGGAACAACAGTAAAAACTTGTGAAAAAACGCACATCATACGCTCAAAAGTCAACGGCTGGGTTCAGTGACCGCCTCACATCATACGAGCATCAACTCGTGGTGCCACCCACTCCCCCGACAGCACATAACCCTCCACTTCCGACACCACTGCAGCTACTGCTTGGTTGTCATTCCAAAACCAAAGAGGCCACCCACCCACCTGCCCAATGTCAATAGCTGGGTTCAGGGATCGCCCCACGTGCATGAGAACATCAACTCGCAATGCCACCCACTCCCCTGTCAGCACATCCATCCACCACCACCTCCGCCACCGCTGCTGGAGCTGCTCCTAGGTTGCCATTCCAAACACAAGTCACCCACCTCAAAACACGTCCCTGTGCCACGGGAACACACACACACACGTGTGTTTTGAGTCGACTCAAAACACACGTGCCACGGGAACACACACACACACCTGCCCAATGTCGATAGCCGGGTTCAGGGATCGAGGTGACTTTTGAGTCGACTCAAAAGTCACCACGTCCCTGTGCCATGGGAACACATACACACCTGCCCAATGTCGATAGCCGGGTTGAGTGACCGCCCCACGTCCATGAGAACATCCACTCGCGGCGCCACCCACTCCCCTGTGAGCACATCTACCACCACCTCCGCCACCGCTGCTCCAAAGGTGAAGTACGCAAAGGGAGATCCGGAGGCTGTTGCCCAGTCGAATCCGATGTTTGGAGAGGCAAAGAATCCCTGTGCTGACAGGTTTACTCGCTCTCTGTAACACCGATCGGCACTCTGGGAGGAGGCGAGACAGCAGGGGGAGGAGGGGGAGGCAGGGGGAAACAGGGCGGTGCACATGGGGGGCGTGAAGCAGGCAAAGGGAGAGCCTGACACTGTTGCCCAGTCGAAGCCAATATTGGGGGAGGCGAAGAATCCCTGCGCTGACAGGTTTACTCGCTCCCTGTAGCAACGATCAGCGATCTGTGGCGGGAGGAGTGTGGGGAGAGGGAGGAGGGGGAGCAACGGGGGAGGCAGGGGGTTGCGCATGGGGTAAACTGAGCGGTATATGGGGAGCATATGGATGGTATACCGTTTCATTTCATCTCACAAAATACAGTTGCATCTCACCTACACCGTTTCACCTCATCTGTACTGTTTCATCTCACCTATACTGTTTGTCTCACCTTTACCGTTTCATCTCACTTGTACCGTTTCATCTCACCTGTACGGTTTCAACTCACCTGTACCGTTTCATCTCACCGGTACCGTTTCATCTCACCTGTACGGTTTCAACTCACCTGTACCGTTTCATCTCACCTGTACCGTTTCATCTCACCTGTACCGTTTCATCTCACCTGCACTGTTTCATCCCACCTGCACCGTTTCATCTCACCTGCATCGTTTCATCTCACCTACACCGTTTCATCTCACCTGAACCGTTTCATCTCACCTACACCGTTTCATCTCACCTACACCTTTTCATCTCACCTGCACCGTTTCATCTCACCTGTACCGTTTCATCTCACCTGCCCAAACGTCTCCTCAGGGTACTGCTGCCTGATCGGCGCCATCCGCCGCTTGATCTCCTCACATGCCTCTAAAACCGCCTGCCCGTAGATGTCTGACGATGCTGATGCGGCTGTGGGGGAAGTGTTGGGTACCTGAAATAGGGAGCAGTAAGAGGGCAGCAGGAAGGTTTTTTTAAGGCTTTTCAACAAATTGTCTGGGATTCAGGGTTAAAGATTTTGAATGAGTCCAAAGGCGTGGGAGGGGTGTTGGGTACCTTATCCGTGCTGGTTTCAGAAATAAACACATTCGACAGCGGTACTTCCAGCGTCCGAGCAGCAATCTGAGCGCACTTGGTATGCAGCCCCTGACCCATCTCCACCCCTCCGTGTGTCACCAGCACCGTTCCGTCCGTGTACACGTGCACCAGCGCCCCGCCCTGGTTCAGAAACTTGGCCGTGAATGAAATGCCGAACTTGGTGGGGATCATAGCAAGGCCCTTCTTTCGCCACCGGCTTGTTGAGTTGTACGTGTCGATGTCGAGTCGGCGGGATTCAAAGGAGGAAGAATGGAGTAACTGCGTCCAGATTCGGTGCATCGGGTTGTGCGTCAGCAGCTGGCCAAAGTGCAGTGTGTAGCCCTCTGGTTGGAGATTCAAAAACTGGAGGCAAGGAGAGGGGGGTGGGGGGGTGGGGGAAGAGGAAGGGGGTGGGAAGAATCGGGTTGTGAGTCAGATTCTGGCCGAGGTGCAGTGTGTAGCCCTCTGGTTGGAGATTCAGAAACTGCAGGAGCGGGGGGAGGATGGGGGAGGGAACAGGGGGTTGGGGGGAGGAGGGAGTGGGGACGGGTCACGGGAATAGGACGGCGTTGGGTTATGGTTTCACTGCATAAAAGCAAGACCCACTCTACGCTCTTCAGCACTCTTCCCAACAGACCTCGCCACATGGTCAACAACACTCTCCATCGCCAGCATTCCCTGCTCCACCAACCCCTACCAATGCTGAACCAACCAACACACTCACCCTGATTTCCTCCGCACTCTTCCCAAGGCTCCTCGCCACATGGTCGATAGCACTCTCCACCACCCCGCCACTCGCCCCAACACTCCCTGCATGAATCAATACTCACTCTTATTGCTTCCGCGCTCTTCCCAAGGGTCATCGCCACATGGTCGAGTGCACTCTCCACCGCCACCATTCCCTGCGGCCCGCCGCTAGTACCACCCTACACAACCATGACCTTACTCCGCAAAATCAACACACTCACTCGTATCTCTTCCGCGCTCTTCCCAACAGTCCTCGCCATGTGATCGATTGCACTCTCCATCATCATCATCCCCTGCGGCCCGCCACTCGTGCCAACACTCCTTGCTTAAACCAAGACTCACCCTGATTTCTTCCGCGCTCTTCCCAAGGGTCCTCGCCACGTGATCGATAGCACTTTCCATCACCATCATCCCCTGCGGCCCACCGAAGCCCCGGAACGCCGTGTTGGACGGCAGGTGCGTGCGAGCCATGCGGCCCCGGGCGTGCATGTGTGGTGCTGAGTAGACGGAGTCACAGTGGAAGAGGGCTCGCTCTAGCACTGCTGCTGAGAGGTCGAGAGTGCAGCCGGCGTTGGACAGGAGCAGGACTTGGAGAGCCACAAGGCGACCAGAAGGGGTGAAGCCCACCTGTCCAGAGCGGGTGAGAGGAGGACGGGAAAAGGAGGGAGGAGGGTTGAGCGGGGGGCAAGCAGGTGCGTGCGAGCCATGTGCCTCTGGGCATGCATGTGCGGTGGTGAGTAGACAGAGTCACAGTGGAAGAGGGCTCGCTCTAGCACCACTGCTGAGAGGTCGAGAGTGCAGCCGGCATTGGAAACTAGGAGGATTTGGAGAGCCACGAGATGACCCGCGGGTGTGAAGCCCATCTGTTCAAGGAGGGTGGGGGTGGGGGAGAGAGGGGGGGGAGGGGCGAAGGGGAGGGGAGAGAGGGGATAAGGGGAAGGGGGAGGGGGACGGGTGGAGAAGGGGGGGAGGGGAGCAGGTGAGGGAAGAAGAGGTTCTGATAGCCCTGGGTTGGTGCAAGCTGTATGATGCCATGCCATGTCATGCCATGCCATACCTTACCAATTTGTTCTCACCTTGTATTTGCCATAGAAGGGGTGCCGTGCCGCTGCCCCGTGACCTTCACATCATCATCCCGATCCAACGTGATCCGCACAGCCCTGTTCAACTGCCACACCGGAACACACGCCGCTGCGGCCACCACTAGACTCCCTTGGAAACAGGCATCTCACCTTGAATCTGACAAACCACAATCGCACCCACCTTGTATTTGCCATAGAAGGGGTGTCGCTGCCCCGTGACCTTCATATCATCATCCCTCTCCAACGTAACCCGCACAGCCCTGTTCAACCGCCACGCCGGCACGCACGCCGCCGCTGCCACCAGCACGCTCCGCGTCTCCTTCCCCTTGAACCCCCCTCCCAGCCTCTTCACCCTCGATACCACCCTGTGCCTGGGAATTCCCAGGACAGAAGCAACGTCTCACCTTGTACTAGAGAAACAGCTTCCCACTCACCTTATACTTGCCGTAGAAGGGGTGTCGCTGCCCCGTGACCTTCATATCGTCATCCCTCTCCAACGTGATCCGCACAGCCCTGTTCAACCGCCACGCCGGCACGCACGCCGCCGCCGCCACCAGCACACTCCGCGTCTCCTTCCCCCCGAACCCCCCTCCCAGCCTCTTAACCCACGAAACCACCCTGTGCATGGGAATCCCGAGAACAGAAGCAACATCCTTCTGGTGGTGTGTGGGGGCTTGCGTGGAGCAGAGCATGTGGACTTCCCTTCCCCCGTCCACAGGCCAGACCACGCAGGTGTTTGGTTCGAGGTAGAAGTGCTCCTGCCCGCCCATTGCCACCTCGCCTTCGAGTACCAATGGGCATTGGGACACGTCAGCAAGGACGGATTCCACGTCAGCAGCGGAGACGGAGGACCCAGTCCGGGCGGCGGGCGCTTGGAAGCTTGCTGGATCGGCCGGGGAGGAGTTGTTTTCGCTGCTCGCTTCCATGCTTCCTTCCTTGCTCTCTTCAATATTGTTCTCGTCAATTTCCTTGCTGTCGCAGTCAGTTTTTCCAGAGGGGTCTGGGACCCTGAGGAGATTTCTTTCGGTCTGCCTGCCTGAGAACGGGAATTTGTGGAAGCTGCCCGAAGCAAGGGCTTCCTGGATGGTGAGTACGGCGGGCAGGTCCTCGTAGACCACCTTGACTTTTTTTGCGGCTGCCCGAGCGTTGTCGTGAGTGTCGGCAACAACCACTGCAATTATCTGTTAGAGGGCAGGAGAACGATTGGGCAAGTTGGAAAGAACGTCCACAATGCGGGAGAAAGCAAGTGAAAGAAATGAGGGTTTTGAGGGAAGAATGGGGGAAGCTGATGGTGTTAAGAAAGTAAGAGTGGGAGGTAGGTGCAGACCTACCTGCCCCAGCCATACCTGCCCCACACCCGCCTGCCCCACATTCACCTGCCCCACACCCATACCTAACCACCCCGCTCGTACCTGCCCCACACATTGCACAATCTCCGATGCGAACACCTCCTCATCGTGCTCCACCGCACCAAACCGGTTGCTACCGGGCACATCCTTGGCCCCAAACATCCCCACGAAGCCCGGACAGGTGGCGGCCTCTGATTGGTCGATGGAGAGGATGCGGGCGTGGGGGCGTGTGCTGAGCACGAGAGCCCCGTGCAGGGCGGAGGGGGGAAGAGGCGTGTCATCCGCGTATTCTGCCTCCCCTGTGACCTGTAAGTCAGCAGAGAGGTGAACAGCCGGCACTCCCACCACCTCGCCTCCATCCTCCCTCCCTCCCTCAGTTGCAGCCCCCTCTGCGAGGGGTCTAGCCTCCCATGCTTGCATGCCACGGGGATAGGGGCGAGGGAGAGAGTCCAAGGCGGACAGGTAGGAGGGGGGCGGCCACACAGAAGATGCATTGCTGTGACCAACACCATTGTTGCTGCTGCTGCTGTTGCTGGTGGTGGTTGCAGTGGTGGTGGTGATGATGCTCGTCTCTCCATCACCTATGCCTGGGCCTGCTCCTGCTCCACCTTCTGCTCCTGCCTCTCCCTCTGCCCCCGTTCCCATTTTCCCTCGCAGCAGCTGCTGTTGAGTATGTCCGTGCACGCGGTGGGCCACGAGCAGAAAGAACTTGAAGAAGAAAGAGAGAACAAGAGACCCCCTGAACTCAGGCATGCCGCCAGGTGCGTTCTCAGGTATAGAGATCTCCTCCTGAAGCACCTGAAGCGCCACCTGAAGAGTCTCCTGAGTCCATGGGCGGGTGAGAAGGTGTTGTTGCGTGCGGTGGGCTGACACGGTTGTTGCTGCCACTCCTCCGAAGACGAGCGAGCATTCGAGGACAGTAGGAGGGGCGTCTGGATGGGGGAAAAAAGGGGAGACGCGGGTGAAGGGGGGGGGGAAATAGGGTGAGCAGACACTGATGTTGCTGCCACCCCGCCAAACACAAGGGAACAGACAAGGAGCGGATGAGCGGATGAGGGAATGGGTGGATTGGGATGGGCGGATGGGCTAATCGGTGGATGGGCGGATGGGGGATGGGGGATGGATGGGCGGATTGGGAAACGGGCAGAGGGGCGGATGGGCACCTGGAGTGGGAGGCGAGAGCAGCACGCGCAGAGCCGCATTGACGAGAGCAATGTCGTGGTCCTTGTGGTGAGCCTGCTTGACATTTGACTCGACTCCCAGTTACCTCTTTCTTGTTGGCATGGGCAGCAGGCACCCACCAACCTGGATTGGGAGCGGATGGGAACGCACCTCGGTTGGGAGGCGAGAGCAGCGCGCGCAGGGCAGCATTGACGAGAGCAATGTCGTCGTCCTTGCGGTGTGCCTGCTTGTACGCCATTATGTGCTCGTTGGGCCGAGTCCTGTGCATGGAGAAGTAATACAAGTAGAAGGAGAACAAAAAAAAAAAAAAAAAAAAAAAAACGGCCACGGGAAAATGATAACGGAGATGAGATCGAAGTCTGTCGAGGTCGATGGTGCGAGTGGTACCAGCGACAAGAAAAAATTAGTGCTGACGTCAATCATTGGAGGAGTAAACGGAACTCTGTGTGGACAAGAAAAAGGAGTTAAGTCACGAGCAAGTAAACTACGAAGTCAACATCAAGATTGGCTCCGTTACCCCATACATAACTGGCCCTGGGAAAGTCATTTAAACATGGTCATTGGGAAGTCATTTAAACATGGTCCTGGGAAAGTCATTTAAACATGGTCCTGGGAAAGTCATTCAACCACAGCGCATAAAGCACAGCACAAAAACTGGCTCAGTGCAAGTTACTCACCACGGGATGAACACGGCAGTAAGAACCTCTCCCTCCCTCAAATCCACCTTCCGGTAACCCTTGAAGAAGTCCCGTGCTGCCACCTGTCGCAGCTCAATTGGACGGGTGGCGTGCTGAGCCTTGTCCACGTCAGCAGACGCTGCCACGTCAGCATCTGCCACGTCAGCGGCCTTGGGTGCCAGCCTGGCGAGGTGGAATGTCGCGTTGGCAGCGATGAGGATGGGGTTGAGGTCGGATATGGGGCTGGCTGTTACGATGTTACCAGCTAGCGTTGCCACGTTGCGAATCTGAAAAAGGCACAAGGTGCAAGGGAGGAGGACCCTTGAGGCGCCTCAAAATGGAAGAAAGAAGAACCCATGAAATTGAAAAAAGGGAGGGGGGTCGTTCATCGAAGAGGAATGGGGAAGAAAGAAGAGGGTGGGGGAATGGGATTCTCAAAGGCGTGCAGCACCAGTTACAGTGTTACCAGCTCACTTTGTCATGGTACAAATGCTCCAACGGAGAGACTTTTGAGTCGACTCAAAAGTCACCTCAGTGAAGGAGCCTTCCTTCAAGGGCTCCTTCAAGGGAAGCATTCCAGCAGCAGAATCTCCCTACCTGTACTCCCGCGAACCACCTTAGCTGCTCTGCTGTAGCAGCACACACAGCCGTCTTGTGAGCTGGTGCGTGCTGCACTGCTGATAGCATGGCTTGGCGCAGGGCGGACAGGGAGGCTGCTGCCCCCACGGTGATCCCGTGCTCTGATTGGCTGATCTCTGAGAGCACAGGGATGGCTGCCACGTGGATGTAGGCTGGAGGGCTGGAAGGAGGAGGGATGGGGAAGGGGGAGAGAAAGATGAAATGGAAGAGGGAGAATGGGGGAAAGAGGCAACGGCGGAGAGAAACGGAGGATGGGATTAGAATTGGCGATGAGAAAACGGAGCAGGGTCGACAGGTTCCCGCGAAACTTGGCTGCCCTAAGTACCTAATCCAACCCGGTTTCACCCATCTGCACCGCACTGCATCTCACCTGAGTCCCTTGAACCGCATCTCCACCCCGACCTCCGTGTTTCCCGCCACCACCTTGGCTGCAGGAAAAACTTCTCGCAGCGCCAACAGCTGGCGCAGCGTGATTGGCCGGAACCACACCGCCCGGCTCCTTTCCTTGCTGCTGCTAGCAGTGGGGGTGGAGCCGGTCTGTTGCAACAAGTATGTACAATCGCCGAGGCACAATGGAAGTGGGTGCCCGGATCGTTTCAGTAGCTCGGGAGGAAAGATAGGCTCAGACACTCCTAGCAAGTCAGCTTCGATGCCACTCGCAGCTGCTGCTTCAGCTTTGGAAAGTGCTGGTGATGCTGCTGGCGCTACTGCTGCTGCCCCTGATACTCCTGGTGAGCAGGGCTTGACTTTGCTGCACGTGCCATCTCCACAGCACTTAGCCTCGAAACTTTGGGCAGATGAAACTTTCCCGCACGAACAGGGCAGGCCAGTGGAAGGGCAAACTGCTGCTCCAAGCTGCCCGTCAACAAGACCATCCCGAAGAGACATGTTTGAGGCACCATGAGAAGCAGCATTGGCGGCAGCGTCAGCAGCATAGGCAGCAGCGTCGGCGCGAGCAAATGTGCGGAAGGCCTCGAGAATGGGGCGGTAGCCGGTGCAGCGGCACAGGTTGCCTGATATCGCCTCCTCTATCTCAGCTTTGGAAGGCAGCAGGGAGGAGGAGGACGCAGAGGAAGCAGAGGCGGCTGGGGCAGCAGAGGAGGCAGAGGAGGAGGCGGAGGAGGAGGCGGAGGTATAGGCAGCAGAGGAGGAGGAGCGGAGCAGGGCATACATGGACATGACAAACCCAGGCGTGCAGAAGCCGCACTGTGAGCCGTGGGAGGAGGACAGAGCCGCCTGCACCGGATGCAGCCTCCCCCGCGTGCTGCCGATACCCTCCACCGTCACCACCGCTGCCCCTTCTACGCTGTATAGAGGGGCTAGGCACCACAGCTGCCCCTTCTACACTGTATAGAGGGGCTAGGCATGCGTTGACGGCACAGTGGCTGGTGGGTAAAGGGGAACGGGAAGGAAAGAAGGGGGTCCGGAAGGGAAGAAGGGGGAAATAAGAGATTGGGGGAATTATAGGAATTGGGGAGGATTTTTTTTAGGCTTCACAATGCATCCAAAACATCCCGCCTCCTTACGTTTATCCAATGCGCATGACCCGCAATCTTACTCACTCACTCGGCCTCCTCACTCTCACAACCACTCTTCACTTACCTGATCCTGCCCATTCCGTTCTAGCGTCTATACGCGACACCATCACAGCACTCCAGACTTACCGGCGCATGCACACTGTCACTCTTACACACCCTCCTCACTCTCCCACCCACCTTCCCCATTTTGAGGCGCCTCAAAAGCCGCACTCCAGACTTACCGGCGCATGCACACTCTCACTCTTACACACCCTCCTCACTCACCCACCCACCTTCACCACCGTTTCTCACCTGATCCTGCCCGTGCTAGAGTCTACCCGCGACACCATTACAGTGCACGCCCCACACCCGCCCTCCTCGCACCCAATGCGCATGCACACCATTTCACTCGCCACCTTCCCCACCGTAACTCACCTGATCCTGCCCGTGCTAGCGTCTACCCGCGACACCATTACAGTGCACGCACCGCACCCGCCCTCCCCGCACCCCAGCTTCGTGCCTGTCAGGCCATTGTCTGTGGCGTTGTGGGGGGGAACGGGGACGGGAAGAAAAGGGGGGAAGCCGGATGCTACTAGTGGTCACAACCGTCAGCCGCATGAAGCACGAGATGGAGCAAGCGTCAGAAACACGAGACGTCGCGCGTGACCCGTTAAGAGCAAAAAAAGCGACAACCGAAAAACACCCGGCTGAACCTTGAAACAAATAAAAGCAAATAACGCAAAAGCGTTCCTCAATAAGCTAAATATAATCAACATAACCATAAGTCGATTTTCAAGGAGGCAAGTCGGGCCTCGGCCGTACCGCGCAGGAACTGCAGCAGCGTGGTGTTGGCGTGACCTACGGGGAGCACGAACCGCCGGCCATTGACGAACACCACGGGCTCTGTCGCAGAGGCTTCGCGAAAGAACGTGTTGAGTTCGTTGTCGTCCATTGCTTATTCGCAAACTAATATGATGGAGCAGGGCGGCTCGCGAATCAGGCTACAAGCAACTGTAAATTCAAGTGTGGGCAATCACTACTAAAAGCATGGTCAGAGTATGCTTGCCATGCCAACACAAGTTTTGGTGGGGAAATGTGATGCGGCGTTCTTACTGACGATTTTCGCTGTACGGATTATGCAAGTGATGCTAAGACCGCCTTTGTATAGTAGAATATTACCGTATACCTCAAAGTCAAGTGCCAACATTCAGGCCCTCGGATTCACTTTTAGGGTTGTCAACCCATCAGGGTCCCTGTGTGTAAACTCTGATTGACAGTGTTCCAAAAAAAAAAAGCCTGAAATGTCAGTGTTGTGTTTGTAAAAAGTCTGATGCATCAGTGTAGCACTAGTAAAAAGGCTGTCACTAACGCGTCGCATGTGATGGCAACGGGGCAGGATCCTTGGCAGTCCTCCAGCACCACATGGTGGCCACGTTCGGATTGGCCAAGACTGACTGCTGCAGCGAAACGGCCCAACGGTGTGAGGCGCCGCGCCAACAAAATACCTCTGAACGTGAACCAGAGGCAGAATTTCACAGGTTGGCCTCGCCACGGGGTGCTTACACCTCGGGAATCTGAGATTCCCTGTAATTGCGGTCAAATCCACATGGCACGGGTAAGAATCTCTTCAGTGTTGGTTTCGTTACAACGTTGTGGCATCAGTGTCCTAGGGGAAAAAGGTCTGAAATTTCAGTGTGGCCTAACAAAAAAAGTCTGAAATTTCAGTCCCTCAAAAATCTCAACACTGACTTTTCAGGGTAGGTAAAAAAAGGACTGCCAAAATCAGGAATTCCAGGGTTTTTTTCCTGATATCTGAGGCCCTGCCAACATTAAAATAACCTGTCACCACTGGTTTTTATAATTCAAATTTCTCTCTACTCAGTGATTAAAGGTTCCAGCTTGATGATAAAGGAGAAAAAACTAATGATCTATGAACCATATTATGCTTTTATTTGAGACAATAGAGCATTTTCCTGTTAGCAGGTCAGCTCTAATCTACTACAATGCAAGCTTCTTGATTCCTGGGAAAGAGGGTCGAATTGCCACGAGAGCATCGCCAAACCCAACCGCATCCCCATCCTCCACCAGGAATTTGACCACCTCTCCTGCATTCTCCGACTGGGTTACACCAAATAAAACATTGCACCATTGAACCAAACGGGATCAAGGGGAGCACAGGACGGGATTGCTGTTATGAGAGGGCCATGCAGGCAGTGGTGATTCAGGAGAGCACAGCAGGCATGGCTCAGGAGAATCGCCAGGTGTGGCACACACAAGACAATGAACACGCTCATATCTAGGGTGTAAAACAGGTCCTTACGAAGCCTACACAATGAAACATTCCCAGAAGGAGCATACCTCGATCGCGAGTTGGGTTCCAAGCTGCTCTAGATAGCACACCACCTGCCCCTTCTTTATCTCCGAGCCCTGATAGATGAAAGAAACAAACAACAGCAGCACATGACAGACAAGAGCCAAATAAATTTTGTGTTACTAGCGTCATCTTGCAGCTAGTGTAAATCCATAGCATGTGGGCGCAAGGCACATGCAACAGTGGCAACGCCCAGTGAGTTGCACCCAGAAAGGCATGATGCACTTGGACGCAACACAGACGCACACGCAACACTTTCCATTTGGCTGCCAACACTCTTCCTGATCCACATCACTCCATTCGGTTTCTTTCCTTCCCCAGCACTCTCCCTTTCACCTCCTTCCCTTCTCTCAGCCTGATCCCATTGGCGAGCTCTTGACCTCGTTGACCAGCTCTTGACCTCGTTGACCAGCTCTTGACCCCGTTGACCAGCTCTTGACCCCGTTGACCAGCTCTGGACCCCGTTGACCAGCTCTTGACCCTGTTGACCAGCTCTTGACCCCGTTGACCAGCTCTTGACCTCGTTGACCAGCTCTTGACCTCGTTGACCAGCTCTTGACCTCGCTGACCAGCTTGACCTTCTCAACCAGCTCATTCTCACCTCAGCGACTAGCGGCTTGCCCTTCTTGCCCTTGACCTGCCGACCACGGCGCATAATTCCCACCTGTTGGAATGTGGAGCGGGGGATAGGGGGAAAAGAAGTCAGAGACAAGAGAAGGGACGAGGGAAGGTGGAGCGGGCGAGCACAACAGAATTTTATGCGAAGTTATGTAGCCAATAATTTGCAAAAGGATGAGAACAAGAGGAGGAAAGGCAGGTTGTCGCCCCTTTACTAGAAATGTCATCGCTGCTGATATATTCTAGCATTAAATCCCCCACCAGGTGAAACGGTGACATTCGTTTGCAGGTCCTATCCAGTGGTAATAATATGTCATGGGTGGTGCTATGGTGCGTCAGTAGTAACCCCTCGTTTAAACCCGAAACCCTGGTTCTATCAATCAATACAGCAGCACGGAGGTCATATATCAAAGCCTTCACGCACGCCCCTCTCACTTTCAGCCACAGAAATGCGCAGCTACAGGCAGGGGATGGGCAGCAACAGCACAGAGTTTATCTGTCAACTCACCCGCGGGGAGGTCACGTATTGAAGCCCTTCATCCACGCCTGCCTCGCTCTCAGCCACAGCAGGAGGCGCAGCAACAGGCGCAGGAGGGGCAGAGGCAGCAGCCAGGGACGCGGGCGAAAGCGAGTCGAACATGGGGGGAAGGGGGGCGTGCGGCGCATAGGCTTGCGCCTGCGCGGCCTTGACCCCACCCACGTCCCTCAGTACGTGGAGCTCCATCTTGCCGATCTGATTGAGTCCGGCAGGTGGCGATTGGGGAGATGGGAGCCATCATGGTAGCGTAAGTTGGCATGAAAGTCAGGTAGAAAAGGACGTGTGCGATAGAAACGAATGGGCTGGACTTGAGTAGACGTTTCCTTCTTTTAATTCTGGAGGGGGGGGGGTCATACCTTGATTCTGAGCTCGGCGATCTTGGTCTCGTCGCAGAGCTCCATCAGCAGCGACTGGATCTGAGAGCGCCATGACGGGGGGTTGAACAAATGAAGTGAAACGATTCAATAACTTGTAATGAGCCAGAAACATCAGCGAGCCTTGTCGCAGATGTCCATCAGCAGCATCACGAAGAGCTTTACAGATGATTCAGTCATAACCCGTGTTCATTTATTGAGAGGAAGAATCGAGGATTATCACTCGCACATAGGAAGACAACAACAGGAACGCACCTCGAAGGCAGTCGCACGCTCGCTATTAAGCCAACTAAAATGACACGTAACTACTCGCACATCAGAGGGCATCTGAAGAAACGCACCTCGAAGGCAGTCGGAACAGGGAGGTCATCATGAATGCTCTCAGCAGCCTCCTCCTCCTCTTTGTCCTGTTCGGCCTTGACCTTCTCCTCTGCTTTATCTCCTTGGACAACTGTGCATGAGTCGGAACGACCGAAGGACCAAGGAAGGTACAAGGGAGCAGTTAGGAGGAGGAATATCTGACTGACCGTCTAAGTTAACAGGCGTAAAAGCCCTGTAATAGCTCTTTATCGTCCTAAAATCCGAGAGACTTCTCACATCGTCCGATTCGAGAACCCGTAAACCAATAAAACATAGTGACTAGTAGCAATCCTTTGCCGGCTCAGACTCTGCGGATCTTACGCCGGTCAGTGGCGATCGCATGCCTTGTCTGGATCGAGGCTCTCCGCGAAGGGGCAGCGAGCCGCAGAGGCGAGGTCGCTGCGATTCGCGAAGACGACGATTGCGAAAGGGAGCTCGCGGGTTGTGGAGATGACGCGGATGCGGTTGCAGCGATGCGCGCTACGGCCGTGGCAACTGCTCGGGCAAAATGGGGGAAACCAAGGTTCCATTCAGCAACGATCTATTTGACTTCGCATTTGTTGCAATTCCGCGCAAAAATGACACGAACATCGTAGATGAGAACAGCAGATTTTAGAGGTCACGTAGAAAACCAAGAGCACCTTGAGAGGAGGTGGTGACAGCAGCCATATTCCCTTCAGTCTCGGCTGACTCAGACAATCTCAGCGAGCAGCAGGTCAACTAGTGCTGTGATTAGGAGCTATTGACTCTAACTGGCTTCAGGGCTTGACAAAAAGCCTATGAAGGAGCCGGAGCAAGACGGTTAGCCTCTGCCTCGGTTTCGCCGAAGGAACTCCGACGCCAAGTCACGGCTGTGCGATGACTGATCTGTATGAAATGAATCTGTCCGATGAACGGCGATGGTGGTGGTATGAGATCACGATTCACGATTCGAGAACTCGAGAAGGCATATGGCTGGCTGGGGGGATCGTCTCACTCGTCGATTCCTGTGACTGCTGCATGCTGCTGCTGATGCAGTTGGAGGCACTCAACCAGAATTGCATCTCCCTTGGTTTCATCGCGTGACGAGGATCAATGTCTACGTCAGATCGAACGGCAATGAGCAGTTGACGGGTCATCTGAGACCGCGTATCGACGGTTGGAGGCTGTCGATTTGCCGACGCCAGCGAAACGCTAGGGTGAGATGGCATGAAACAGCGGTGAAAGTGACAAGGACAGAACACGCGGAAGGACAGCCACAGGTTGAGGTGGTCCAACCTCGATGTCTCGTCGAATCGATCGATGCATTGGAGGTTGGGCGGCGCGGTCACTGCTCAAATGCTGGAGGGAAACGATAAGATGCACGGTGCGGGTGCTTAGCGGCCAAGCATTGTCTGGTGATGTGGCATTGTCTGCGTTTGTGACAGCTCCGCTGAGTTGTTCGAGATGCCGAGTTACCCAATCAGAATGTGTTCTTTACGAAGCTCATGGAGACAACCCACCTTCCACGAAATGTTGATGCGCTGTGAGTCAGCTATTCCAAGCTGGCACCGTTGCAAGCAAAAATGTAGCAGGAATGAGGTGGACTTCATCGGAATGTTTGTTTCCCTCACACGAATGAGGTGATGAGCGCCAGCGTCAAGTGGCTCCCTTGAGCTGTTTAGGGCGGGTCAGGTTCAAATGAACCTGGTACGTTTAATGCGTTCAAGTACGTCAAAAAGCGATGGAATGCGGTTAGCTTCGGTGAAAACTCAAAATCGTCTTTAACCCCTCTCTAAAGCACCGAACCGCATTAAACATGTCAGGTTCATCTACACCTAGTCCGCGGTATTTTAACCACGTGAACTGTTTTGCTTCAAACACCCTTTGTTCATTTTTGGGTAATGAGATGGGCACCCAGAGACTTCAAGGCTATTGTTTCGCAGCCAGAAGCATTTCCTTCTAAAGAAACTCACACTTAGTGCTCCGAAATAGAGGGCAGATCGGCATTGACCAGGTTTTGACTGCCTTGCCTCACAAAGGGTATGCTAGATTCTACCCTCAATAAATTTCGAAACTACTCGTATAAAAAAGTTTGACCAAGGAGAAGTACCGTCGCGCGGTTAAGATAGCGGCGGTCAAAATACCGCGGACTAGGTGTAAACGTGACCGGCCCTTAGAGCGTGCTACGTACCCCTTAGTTTAGTGGCAGGCCCCGGTTGCCTCAAAAAGTCGACCCAACCTGACTGGTCGGGTCGACTGGGCTGTAAATTTAGCTGGTTGGGTACCAAGCAGGCAACCTGCAAATGTACCACCCGCCTGTTTCTGGGACCCAACCATGTAAATAGTATTTCGGGTAGATCCAGCAGTTACCGCGTCAATACTACTGGCCAAACTTCGATGGAAAAGTTTCGTGCACCAATCACATCGAGTCTTGTTAGTGCAACCTGCCCGCAATGTTTTTGTTAACCCCCAGTTGCCCACCAGGGCCCAGTTCGGCTGGCGTTCTGGGCGTTATGGCCTTTTTAACGGGCCTCGAAAAACGCCGGGTCGAAAAAACGACGAAGCCAAGATGCGCTAGCGTTGTAACTTCGGAATAACGGGGTTGAGTGTTCGGCAGGCGTTAACAATGATGGCGTTATGGGACCTGAACATTCGAAGAGGCCAGAATGCAGTTGCTATGCTGGATCGCACAATCATATGATTGGCCAGTCCTTTCGACCAGTCGCATATGATTGGCCGCATCACTGATCCCTCGCATGGTGTAAGCTCTCGGCCTTGCACCATGCAGCGGATCAGTGGTGCGCCACTTTACTAGGGGAAACGGTTTCCTGGAACCATCGTATTGCTAAAAACGCAGGCGTTAAAGCGACGGGCAACTTTTGGCAGTGTTGGGTTCAGAAGTTTTTTTTTTTGAACCAGGCTTGCCAGCGCGAAAGTGCTGGCTGGCGAAAACCAGGATTTCGTGCGGACACTTTCCATCCGCAGTAACAGTTCGCCAGGGTTCTGGGTTTTGGGTGGCAAATGTGCACCGTCGCTTTAAAAGGGCTGTTCGGCAGGCATTTTAACGCACTCAGTCTCGACATCATTCCGCCTATCTCGAACCTTGATAACCGACCGTTCGCTTATCTTTTCACTGTAGCCTGTCCCCGAGCCTGATATTAACGCCTTTTTAACGCCTGCCGAACTGGGCCCAGGTTGGTATGTTGAGGTGGTTGCCTCGACCTGGTTGTATGTGGTCGCGACCAACCGGTTGGTTGACTGCCTGGTCGCCTCGACCAAGTATGTGAGGGCCTTGGTACACACGTCCTGTCTTGTACACTGTACACTCTCGGGTAATCTGGTAACCCTACGTTCAACCCAACCCGACCATTACAGGCAACCGCGACCAGGCCCCAAAATAAGGGGTACGTAACACGCTCTTAGGTTTGCTTGAGGATTGTCGTCTGGAGTCTCTGAAATACTTATCTGGTTTCAGCTTCCGCTCTCCTGGATTTCTGACAACAGTCCAACCCAGATGAGGCATAGTGGGCCTAACCTAATCTGTGTACGTATAATCCTGCGGTTGCTTGGTCATGCAGAGGTCACCAGCGAGCTAGCTAGGCTTTCTCCAGCTCTGACAGGCTCACTGATATCTCATTATTCAAGGCAACATCAATTTCGTCGACAGCTCAAGGCGTTCTTACACTGGACTATTCGTTTATCGCACGTTGATACGGGTAGAGCGGCCCCACTTTCGACCAGGCTGAATGCCCTGACCTCTGCGTCATTCCATTCAGCAGGCTCATTTCATTCACCAGGCTCAGCCTGTTAGAGCGTGTTCCTACGGCCTCATATCAGGCAACCTCGTATCAGATTCTCGTCGAACCGCACTTAAACGCATCCAACCGCAGTCGAACACACAGAAACGCATTTCACCACGCGAAGCTGATACGAGGTGTGTCTGATACGAGGTGTAGGAACACGCTCTTACTGAGCAGCTTCAAGCATGAACGTGCTGATTTCATTCACCGTGCATTATGCTGATTCTTCAGGCAAGGCTTATTGACAACCTTAGACATCAACACGTGCTCTAGCCCAGCCCTGAATTGTGGCTCAAGCGCTGTAAGGTTAACGTTTGTCTGCAATGAACCGTCTGACAATAATTTCTGTCCTTCCAGGAAAATTACTGTTTCTTTTTCTAGTCGAAAGCAAGAAGCTTGGTTCAACGGAACTGATGAATTCTTCACGTTTTCTTTAGCTGGGGCTGCAGCAATCTTTCATGTACCGAGATTGTCCAAGCCAAAAAAATGGGATGGTACACTGATATAAACAACACATTTACCACGTAAGAAGCTTGCTCGCAGCAAGCATCCATGAATGGGTCCAGTGGTACAGCTGACCTAAACCGCATAAATGCAGCATTATTTAGAGGACCTGCTGTTCCAAAGACTCTAAGCAGGAATTCGTTCCCACAAGAGGTGGTGACTCCCCTTCACCCAAGGAAAATGAAGGATAAAACGTGGGACTGTCTGTAATCCCATCCATATCCTGCTTGAACGTCAGGACAGGTGTTGGAATGCCATCCATACAGCGGCCTTGATCTAGCTGCACTTGGTCTGTGGTGTGCGCCTGGCTTTCAGGCAGATGCTGCTGAGGTTCCACGAATTGCTGGTGGGAATCTACAGGATGCGAGTGACTGGGCAATGGGTTAGGTGTTAGTTGTTGCTGCTCTTCTAATACCCTCCAAGCCTCTTCAAGATCATGCTGTTGCTGTGCCCCAGAAATCGGGATCTCCTGCTGCTGCTGCTGCTGCTGCTGCTGCTGCTGTTCCTGAGACCACTCCTGCTGCTGCTGTTCCACGTACCGTAGCTCCGGCAGCGACTGCGAGCCCTGATCCCCCCCATGGGAAAAGGTTGCACTGGCCTCTAGCATCTGTTCTTGCTGGTGCTGCTGCACCCACTTCCCTTGCTGCTGCTGCTGCTGTCCGTATGGCTCTTGCTGATACCCAGGTTGCTCCTCATGCTGTTGCTGATTTGAATACTCGTGCTGATGCTGTCCCTGCTGTTCTGATTGCTGCTGCGCTACTACTTGCTGCCCCTCCGCTGCATGTCCCTGAGTATAGCCTTCTGGATTGTTGCTTGATGCGCAAACCATCATGGCATCTGATGGCATGGGTCCCCCAGGGAAACCTGATGGCCATTGAATGGCATGTGCAGAAAGGTCTCCTGTTGCCATGACTCCTGACGACGTGGCTTCTGATGGTATGGCTCCTAATGCCATGGCTTGTGATGGCATGGCTCCTGATGAGGTGGCTAATGAAGCCACATCACATGATGGCCATTGATATGACGGGAAGGAACCTGACGATACTTGCTGAGGTTGGCCTCCAGGATTTGGTGAAACGCCATGCACGGGCTCAGGAATTTGCTGCGGCAGTTGATTTACGCATTGTAGTTGCTGCAATCCAGGCTGAAAGGGCGGTGGTACTGATATAGGATGAAAGGGCTGTGACGTGTTCTCCAAAGAGAATTTTGCACTCTCCCCCACATCCCCCATCCGCGCATCTTGCCCTGCAGAAATCAGCGACGGCATGGCATCAGGGGGTATGCTGTTGGGAGCTGGCAGGGAGGCGCATGACGCGTGGTGGTGAAATGGCTTTTCAATCGACTCAAAATTGGATTGAACAGGTGATGAAGCTGATGGAGGGTGGTGGTGGTGGCTCGCGTGCTGGCACGTGCACGAAGTGTGCAACAGAGTGCTGCTGGAGTTTTCCAGATGTGGCTCTTGCTGCGGCTGCTGCTCCTGCTGTTGGTGCTGCTGGTGCTGCTGTTGGTGCTGCTGATGGTGGTGCTGGTACTGCTGTTGGTGCTGCGGCTGCTGCTCCTGCTGTTGGTGTTGCTGCTGCAGCTGCCGTTGATGTTGCTGGTATTGCTGTTGCTGGTGGTAATGTTGTTCGTGGTGCTGCTGGTGCTTTTGGCTAGTAAGGGACTCATGGTTGTTCCTCTGAAGGCTGGGAGCAGCGGCATACAGCTGCTGCTGCTGTCCCTGAGGGAATGAGTGCTGAAACTGACTGTGCACTTGCATCTGCTCCAATCCTTGCTGTTCATGTTGCGCCTGCCTGTGCTGCTGCTGTTGCTGCTGATCCTGCTGGTGCTGAAGCCGTTCATTTAGACCTTGCGCCCCCCCCACCCCATCCATCCCCTCTGCACGACCCATCATACACCCTCCTCCCTGAACCAACCCATCCTGACCCGGACCCCCATCCACATTCCCTCCTCGACTCTCGTCGAACGAGACCCTGCTATGAGGTGACTTCTGAGACGACTCAAACGACACCTCCACTCCACCCATCACCTTCCCGCCTCCCTGCACCAACCCATCCTGACCCAGACCCCCATCCACACTCCCTCCTTGACTCACATCAAATAAGAACCTGCTTTGGCTCAACGGAAACGCACCGCAGGTTTGGGTTGACGAGTTACGTTCCAATCTGTGTCGCCGCAGGGAGGGCGCATCTGGGGGAGGCCATGAGTGCGACCCGGACAATGCAGCAGGTGGGGACTGACTGACGCATTGCAGAGGCGTGTTGGGGCGTATGAGAGGCGGAGTGGAAAGGCGCAAGGGCGACTGGGGATTTGAATCCGCAAAGCAGTGTGCAGGGCTGTTAAGTGCTGCTGGGCTGTTAAGTGCAGGGCTGTTAAGTGCTGGGCTATTAAGTGACCTGTGTGGTTGGAAGGGCAGCTGTGGAGGATTGATCTGCCGTGTGTGGGGCAAGGTTGGGAGGCGCAAGGGAAGGAGTCTTTTTGCGTAATCTAGGGACGGACGCTTTGCCTCTCTTTGATTTTCATCTTCCTGCTGCTGCTGCTGCTGCTGCTGCTGCTGCTGCTGCTGTTGCGGCTGGTGCTGTAGATGATGCTGATAATTATGTTTTTGCTGGTGTTGGTGATGGTAGTTCTGCTGCTGCTGATTTTTTGACAGGTGCTGTTGTTGTTGCTGCTGCTGCTGCTGCTGCAGCAATTGTGGTCCTTGTGGCTGGTGCTGCCACGGTTGCTGCTGCTGCTGCGGCTGCTGCTGCCAGGGCCATTGTTGCTGCTGCCATGGCTCTTGCGACACCTTCAGTTCTTGATACTGACGTGACAGGCATGCACCCTCCTCGCTCTGACTATGCTGCTGACTGCCCTGCTGCGGTTGCTGCTGTGGCTGCCGATGCACTTGCCCCTGCACTTGCCGCTGTGCTTGCAGCTGCTCTTGCTGCTGCACTTGTTGCTGCTGGTGGTGCTGAAGTATTTGAGATTGGTTGTATGCTGCTGTCATCGGTTCGCCACATTGCTGATTCTGATTGTGCTGATGCTGCTGGTGCTGTTGATCCGACTGCTGCGGCCAATGGTGCCCCTGGTGCTGCCTTTGTTGTGGGTCCACCTGATAATACCCCTGAGTTTGATTCTGTTGGAACACCAGTTCTTGCTGGTGGCCCCCAAAGGGCGGCGGCTGCATTTTCTCCTGGCCATGCACCTGAAACGTATGAAGCGTATGTTGCGGCGGCTGCTCCACGTGTAGCTGTTGCTGTTGCTGCTGGTGTGGCTGCTGCTGTTGCAGATGTTGCTGTTGCTGCTGGTGAGGCTGCTGCTGTTGCGGCTGTTGTTGTTGCTGCTGGTGCGGCTGCTGCTGATGCGGCTGTTGCAGCAGGTGGGTCTGCTGCTGGTGGTGGTGGTGTGGCTGCTGCTGTTGTTCAGTGAGCATTTGAGTATGCTCATGGTGGTGCTGTGGCTGTGTGAGCACTGGATACTGCTCATGCTGATTCTGAGGCACAACTGGTGCGTATGATTGCTGCTGCCACGCCTGCTGCACTTGCTGTTGTAGCTGCTGCTGCTGCACTTGCTGTTGTAGATGATGCTGCTGCTGCGGCAACGGCAACGGCGGCAGCCATGGCTGCTGCTGTTGTTGCTGCTGTAGCTGTGGAGCTTGCGGCTGTTGCTGCGAATGCTGCTGCGGTTGTTGCTGCGAATGCTGCTGCGGTTGTTGCTGCGAATGCTGCTGCGGTTGTTGCTGCTGCCACTGCTGCTGCTGCTGCTGTTGTTGCTGCCACTGATGCTGCTGCTGCTGCGGCTGCTGTTGCTGTTGTTGTTGTTGTTGTTGTTGCTGCTGCTGATGCTCTTGTTGCTGCTCCTGTTTTTGCTGCAGGTATGGTATAGGAGGAACCATTGGCCCATGCTGCTGCTGCTGCAGTTGCTGTTGAGAAGATTGTGACACCTGTTGTGCCTGCCATCGTGACTCGCCCCCACTCCACGCTCCTTCCTCCACCTTCACCCCCATCATGTGCCCGCTCGCTTCCACACCACCTGCTCCTGTTGCCAATGCTCCTGCCGCTGATGCTGCCGCTGCTGCTGCTTCAGTCGCTGCTGCTGCTGCAGTCGCTGCTGCCGCTCCAGGTCCCATGACTACTGCCCCTGCTGCATTCAAGCTCACTCCTGACCTGAACGTCCCTGCACCTGAAGTCATAGTAACCGCCACTGACGAACCCCCTCCCAGCGTCTCCCTCCCAGGAACAGTACCCCGTGCTTCAGGCGCTGTATCTGGTGGCCCAGCTGGACTCCAAGGGACTGCCGCCCCTCCTGGGCTGGCAAATGCTGCCGCCCCTCCTAGGCTGGCAAATGCTGCCGCCCCTCCTGGGCTGGCAAATGCTGCCGCCCCTCCTGGGCTGGCAAATGCTGCCGCCCCTCCTGGGCTGGCAAATGCTGCCGCCCCTCCTGGGCTTGCAAGTGCTGCCGGCCCACCTGGGCTGGGAAATGGCACCGCTGCCGCCCCTCCTGGGCTGGGAAAAGTCGCTGCCACCCCTCCTCCAGGGCTGGGAAATGCTGGCGCCGCTCCTGCGCTCGCAAATGCTGCCATCCCACGTCCGTCTGCCACTCCACTTGCCGCCCCTTGTGCCACACCACTTACCACTCCTCCCGCCGTGCTTGCTCCTCCGACCCCGTCCGCCACATTCCCCTGCCCGAACAGGTTCCCGTTTCGGACCGAGCGATTCACTCCAGGAGAAAATCCGGAATCCGCAGGCCGTGGTGCTCCGATGGGGGCGGAGGGGGAAATTGGAGAGGCGGCCATGGGATGGTTATGCTCGTGAAGGTATGTCACTTCAAACGAAACAGGACCTGCACTCGCACTGCCGTCTAGACTAAACTGCCAGTCCACCTGCTTCTTTGCCGGACACGGCTCAAAATGGCACATTCTGCCGCCGCCGCTTCCGCCGGTGCAGCCGCTTCCGCTGGCGCCGCCGCCGCCACCGTTCGCGCTCTTCTCTCCGCTCCCACCGCCGCCGCCGCTGCCGCTCGTAGTGAAGGCGGGCCGGGTCACTGCCCCGCCGCCGGTCGCGCCGCTTGCGCTGGTCTTATTCCTGGTGCCGCTGATGGGAGTGCCACTGCTGCTGGGAGTGCTTTTGCAAGGAGTGCTTTTACTGGGAGTGCTGCTGCTGGGAGTGCTTCTAGCGCCAGCGGAAAGAGCTTTGGATGGCGGCGGTGGGGTAACGGCCCTGTCGTGTTTCGGTGTTATCGTCTCCATTGCTGCAGATGTACCTGACCCAGATGGCCCGGATCCAGGTGGGCCGGTGGATGCAAGTTGCCCGGATTCAGGCGGCCCGGATCTAGATGGTCCTGTCCCGGATGGGCTTGACCCAGACGGCCTTAAACCAGGCTCCCCTGACCCGGGTGGCCCGGATCCAGGTAGTTCAGATGTTGCCACAGGCTCGGTTGGTGCAGATCCAGTTGCTAATGCACCCGAGGGCACTGCTGCTGCTTCTGCTGCTCCTCCTCTTGCCCCTCCTGCTCCTGCCGCTCCTGCTCCTGCTCCTGCTCCTGCTCCTGCTCCTGCTCCTGCTCCTGCTCCTGCTTCTGCTGCACCTGCTGCTGCTGCTGCTGCTGGTCCCAAACTCTCCGCTGATGTCGTTCGAAGCATTGAGCTAGCGCACTTGAAGTATGACCTGGGGAAAGTAGCAGGTGGGGGGATGGGGGGAATGGGGGGGAATGAGGGGGAAAGGAAGGGGTTAGGGAGGGTAAAGGGGGGGATAAGGGGGGGGTGTAAGGGGGGGGGGGGGGGGGGGGAAGGGGGAGAGGCATCCAAAGACAGATCAAGAGAAAAGTCTCGAGAGGCCAGACATTCACCCTCACCCCGTTCTTTCTTTTTCGTTCCCCTCCCCATCACCTTCCCTCCTTCCTCCCTTCCTCTCCCCATTCCACCCTCCTCTATCCGCCTTCCCACACTCCCCTCCTACCCTCTTTGATCCACACACTACCGCCCCTTGATCTTCAGTATTTAAGCGGGATTTGTTCTTATGCTCTTGAAGAAAGTCACCTCACCACTCTTCCATTCACCGGATCTTCCGGATCCACCCACCTAATCTTCGAGTTTCCACTGCGCGCAAGCCGCTTCTCCCCGTATTTCAGCCAGCAGTACCCATCGTCCGGCAGGGCCCCCTGGGGAATGCGCCTCCGGAGCGCAGCCGCCGCCGCAGCGGCGGACAGAGGTGGGGCGGCGAGCCCCGGCACTCCCGGCGGCGCCCCCGGCGGCGCTCCTGGCGGCGTTGTGAATCCGTTCGCTGCGGCCGGCACGGGGACGCCGCTGGGACGTCCATCTGCGCCGGCGGCGCCGCAATTCGGTGGCAGTGGCGGCGGCGTCACTGACTGCCGCCGGTCAACGCCGAACGAGCCGCTGGCAGCTATCAGCTGGTTACCACTACTATTATTTGTGGTAAAAGGTACTAAAGGCGACACGGAGGTATCGTTAGTACTATTACTACTACAACTGGTGATGCTCCCAACGTTCCAATGTGGAATATTAGCCGCCTGGGGTGCTGTGAACAATGCAGGGCGACCCGTTGTGCTAGCTGGGGGAGATACATTATCCGGTGAGGGATCTTTAGAAGGTACGCCGCAAAACCCACCGCTAAATGCGGCGTGCGCTGTAGCCGCGGCGGCGGCGGCACCTGGCGTCACGTGAGTGTCCTGATCTGGCACGCGTGGCATCATGTTAACCGCATCATCTGTCATTACAAGCCGTTCCACTAGCGCGCATGCGGCGACACTGAAACTAGTAATACCATAACTATTACCACTATTACTAGGGATCTCAATATTGTTAAGGAATTTAGTTTCTGCGCAAGAATATCCAACGAGGGTTCGCTGTGCTCGCATCCCTAGAACCTGGAAACTGCTGATACGCGCATTGTTACCGCGTGAATCCCCGGGCGGCATTCGCTTGTCGCGACACTGCTTGTTTCGGGGGAGTCCCCCCCGCTATCCAACAGCTTGCCACATGAAATGCTCAAACATCAACTCAGGGGTGCCGCGCATTGCGATTTGAAAACCCGACAGAACTCAAGACTTCGCGTCAAATGCTCTTACTAGGCCTAGTAGCTCATACATCATATTGTGGAAGCTATTTCGAGGGACAACTTGACATGGAGACGGTGCTACTACAACAAGGGCCGCGGGGACCTGTGTACACCCTCTTTCTCGATAGACTGGCATATGTTAGACTGACCGGGACGCCTAGTGTAGCCGCAACGGACCAAAGGCGTTATAGTGACAATTTGACCCAAGGCGGTCAGTCAGGGTTTCAAACTTTACAAAATGGTACTGTCGTTTTCAAAACGGTTGGGACGGCTATTCAACGTTAACGGTTTTTTTCCTCCCAAGGCTTTGTTTCGTCACCTCGTGCGACTTCGCCCGCAACCGAGTTATCGCACCAGCCTGCTACGTCCAAACACTGTAGCCAGTGTGCGCGATGGTGAGAAGGGTGAGAACGACGGTGTAACGAACAGCAGAGGGCCTACAGTAGGTCGTAGTTTATCGTGAAGCACCATTGTTTGCGCTGCGTTACAACCATGCCCTTCATGAAAGTGCCATTCTTTGAGAAGAGGGTCACGCAGGGTCGAACGAGCATAAAATCAATGGCGTAAACTTTGACTTTCAGCTCCTAGTGAATGGGGGGATCAAAGCGGGAAGAACGGGGCCACGAGTGCCTGAGGCTCGTCCAGTCCACCACCATAATGCTCGTCATGCCTACCATATGCTCACGCTTTTGGAGGGGCTTACGAACGAAATAGGGATTCGACAAAAGCTTCCTCCCCATCCTGTCTCACTCATCTCCGCAACACTCCATCCTCTACAGTACACTCTCTCCATCCTCTACAGTACATTCTCTCTACCCATCCTCTCCATCCACTCATCTCACTCCATTCTGTATTGCTTGCCAGTCCTACTGAGAATTCTGTTAAAGTCAATCCGCGTTGTTGCCATCCGTACAGCTGTCCTGGCCCGCGTTTTTTTTCTTCCTCTTCTGCGTTTCGTGTTTGCGTGTCGAGAATTTCGACCAGACCCAATAACAACAAATCTCGACAGAGCCGAATCACGACAGCTCCTAATTGGCCAGCTGAATAGCGAAAATTCGAGACAGATCCCTTAGTCACTCCTGGTTAATGCAGCGACTGTAGTAGTTACAGCCGTCGTCTTTCAGTCCAAAATCAATCCTCTCGAGAAGACGCTACCGAAACGATGTTTGGAGGAGTTCTGCCCGAGGTGCTCCTCACTGAAGGGAACGGGCAGGACTGATGGAATCATTTTAGCTCGGACGATCAGGGCTTTTCTAGTCGTTCGTTACCCGTAACTTTCATTGGAAGATAGGGAGTTTGGCTAAAATCGTAAATCTTGGTGCCTCCGTGCTGTTTGTTTGACAAAGAATATATACTGAAATAATTGCGCTACGCGACGTTTTAAAAACTTTTCTCAATCCCGTCGACTGCCCTCGCACCGTATTTCACGTATTTCGATATTTCTCCATCCTTTGGACTGCCCTTGTTCTACACCCGCGATCATGGTCTGGTAAGTCTTCGTTAGCTGGTTGTACGGTTTCTGATCCCTTTGATTCCAAGTTTTAAAGTGAGAACGACTCTGAAGCGATCCAATTGCAATAATTAATTTCTCTATGGATATATCAACAGAAAAAATGAATCCGCCCAGGGAGCTCCCAGCCTGGGACAAACAAAAATAAACCCTTTATGAATGACATGCCACCCAAGGGAGGCATCAACCCTGAACACATTGTCGCATGGTGTTTAGGGTTGATGCCTTTCTAGGATGGCATGTTATTCAATACGGTTTTAGTTTTTTTGCCCGCCGGTCAGGTCAACGGTGGTCGACGCTCCGTCGACCGACCGTCGACCTCATTTTGTTGGGACATTACACTCGGTAGTGCTTGGTAGCGCTACAAAGCGCTAGGCGATGTAACTGAAAATTGTTAAGGCAACGCATAAAAAACTAAACCCCTTAGGAAACTTGGACGCCAATCAGGGAGGGATCAACCCTAAATACGAGAAAGTACATTGTCTCTAAGGTTGATTCATTTTAAAGTAACATCTATTTCGGACTGAATTTAAGTTTGTTTTGAGTCAGGTGGGGTGCAACTTATTTTTCCAACTCAAGGTAAACCATCTCTGACCAGATAATGAAACGTCCAGCAAATTCACTCCATCTTTTTTAAAGAATCCATATGCTCTCTTCGCAAAAGCACATGTAGAGTCCAAGGGATAGAGAAATGTTTAAAATCCCAGAACGCGGTGCGAGAGTGGTCGACAGGATTGAGCAAAATAAAAAATTTGTCAGATCGTGCAATTAACTCTGATAAACTCGAAGGGAGGGTGCTCTTGGCGCTGTCCAATAGCGATTGGTCAGTTCTATTTACACATGTTTTTCACCATAAAAGATTACAGTATAGTGGAATCAAGATGGATAAAGCACAGTTCAAGGTGGTTAGATCACGTTTCGGTATGGTTAAATTAGGCAAATCGAATCAAACAAAGTCTGCAAGCCAGTTCCGCACGATTCAGTGTAGCGAGAAAGATGGTGTAGGAGAAGGGTGAGTGCACCATTTGGAGACAAGTTTCACACACAACCATTTTTGTCACGCCGTTGTTCTTAAGAAGCTACACCGCAACTTTAAAACACCCTTAATCCATAGATCTCCAACCTTTATAGTGTTAATTGTTTTCTTATGTTTGATTAGTTTCAACTACTTTCATGAACTGATCGGCTATTGTTACTCCATAATGTATGTACAATGTTTTCCGGCTACCATCGCGCCCCATCCTACTTCCCCTTCCATCCCGCCCATGCCAAAAGTAAAACAAACAACATATATAGTGATATTCAAATAGAGATTGCACATCCTGCCAAGTGAAATAGTCTTATAAATAAATCAAAGTTGCATTCAGGAACGCATCAAAATTGAAGTGAAGCTCCCATAAGAAAGAATAAAAACTGGGCATTTATTGATTAGAAAAAAATTGACTGAAATTTATCCACATTAAGATTAATGTTCACATTTGATATTATCCATTGAAAGTGTTCATAGATAGGGGGGATTCAAGATAGTTCTATTTGTTGAAACTTGGCATATATAAAGATGAGATATATTTTTTCATATATATTAATAAAGTATATATTTGAATTATGAATGAACTATATATTAGAAAAGATGAATGAACTATATGTATTATGAATATTTTTGACTACACATAAATATGATTTATTATATTTTAAAACTTAAAGTTATATATACTAATTACCAAATATTTTTTTTTTCAAAAATGCAATTTTATGATAAAACGATCCAAACCTAGATATATAGAATTATATTATACCAGTTTTGGTAAAGCTAAATTTCTTATGTTATAACATTGTATAAATGAGTCACTTTACAAGAGGCTTGAATTTTGTTTCTTTGTATTAACATGTAGCTTTACAATTGAAATTACTGTATTATCAAATTCCATGTTGTGAATCGATTTTGTGGATTGGTTAAACGTAGTTCGTGGGGGAGAAAAGAGGCGTAAGAGGAAAAGTGGAACAATAGCACTCACGGTGAAATAGTGCACATCTATTCTTTTATACTCCTAAAAAAATGACCTAAATTGTCACGCGTAGCACATACCGCATCTCGGGGGAAGTCATTGGACCTCTTTGTTCAACCTTACATGTATTGAAAATGTCAAGTTATTTTCGTAATTTTTATCCTATCTTGGAAACCATATGACACACCGTCTGTGTCGCACTGTTGTAGGTGGCCATCAAATTAGAACATGATTCAAGGCCTGATTGCGGGTGAGAGGACTAAAACACGTATGGTTCGCATGCCCTTTCAGTTTTCTTAACCATAAACACCTTGTTTGGTGGTAGATACCTTTGTGACAATATAATGTCTTGTAACGGTATGTTGTATCAACCAGTGTAATGCATGGGCCTGGGACGCATCAGAGCATGCCATGTTGTGGCAGGCTCGCGAGTCATGAAGCGCAAAAATACTCCAAAAAATTCACTTTGGTTGTATATGAATGTCCCCCTAGTTTCACGAAGGTTCCGACTAAAGAAGACGGCGAGAAAATTGAGAAAGTTTGCAACAGCTTATGATCAAGGGGTAACCAGCTCAATTTTTCGTTGCGTAATACGCATGGTGTGCTGTGGCGAGTTGACAAACGAGGAGGCATGGGGAAGAGCATTGGAGAATGTTTTAATAATGAAACATAGAACAGACTTAACTGAGACGGATACTAACTGTAGTGTGACGATCGGTGATACCCATATGACCAAAGGGGGTTAAATGCGACAGGTCATATAATTTCCCTTTACAGAACGGCAGACTTTGATTTTTGTCGCTGACATGTGTAGGTGAGTGGCATGGCACAGCTCCCCAGTGTAGGTGAGTGGCACAGCTCCCAGTGCACATGGACATGAGTGCAGCTCGTGGAAAACTGTGGCAGGCTGGGAAGGGAGGTTTCGTCCTCATTACGAACCAACCAGTTGCGAACGGAAGATGCCACTTTACGTCAGTGGTCAGTCCACGCTCGTGTCGGCTGCCAGTGTGTGCGAAAGCAGCGACAAGTCTGCTAGCAGGCGTGTTCAGCTGAAAAATTCGCTTAGATGATGGGTACTGTACAGAACGCAGCTCCGCACGCTTCATTCGTTAGTCAGGATCTGCCCACCGCACTGTTTTGGTTGCGGTCAAAGTTTCACGATGTTTGCCCCATCAAAGCCTGAAAGCTGGCCGAATTCAAATTAACCAATCGTCCAATCGAATGGCCCAGCAAGTTGCAAAATGACGGGTGACAGCTGTGAATCTCGACAAGCGAACAGTTTCCCCAGGAAAGCCGACAAACGCCGCAACACCGCAGAGAGCTGAGCCCGTTACAGAGCTGTCTTCCGTAACCGCTTTTGACCGCCTCAAACCCAGAAAACCCAGATTTCATTTTCGAGCCCCAAGTCAGAGGAATTCACGTGGCTTTGTCGCGGATATTTGTTCTAATACACCAGGGGAGTGTGATACATAAAGCGGAGTGTGTAATAAGGTGAACTAGCGGAGTGCCTGCAGATTTCTACCGAGGCCAGATGAAAAAGAATCCAGATGTTCCACACCCTAACCCATTATAACATAGAACACATACGATGGTGGACACGCTTATGCTCGTTCTTTGGGGCCAATTCGTTTCGTTGTGGGCTCAATTGTCTCGTTTCGGCTCCAGCAACAAACAGCCAGACTAGTGTAACGTACGGTAAACGTTGAATTGCCAGACAACGCATAAACACAACATATGAATCTTGCAAGATCACTATGTAGGCGGCGGCGGCTGCTGCTGCTGCTGCTGCTGCTGCTGCGGCGGCACAACATTTAATCCCCCAACTAGATTCTGAATTGCACCCAACACACCCGAGATGTTGCTTGGATCAAGCGGGAGATTGTCAAGCGAGATATTGTACGCTGCTTGGCCGGACGCTTGATCTGGGGAGAAAGAATGGGAGCCTGACGCACCACCCCAACCAGCCCCGGCAGGCATACCCACACCAGGCATACCCGAACCAGGCATACCCGAACCAGGCATACCCGAACCAGGCATACCCGAACCAGGCATACCCATTCCAGGTATACCCATACCAGGCACTCCCATCCCAGGCATTCCCATTCCATGCATGGGGAAACCCGCAAATTGCATCCCACCGGGGAAGGCAAAGGGAGGAGGGGGTGCGTGGTGGTGGTGTGGTGGGTGGGGGCGGTGTTGATGCTGGTGCTGCTCGTGTTGGTGATGATGGTGGAGATCCTGTGGGGTGAGGGGTGGGGTGGCCGGGGAAGAGAGGGGGAAGGGGAGGGAATGGGAGGGGATTGGATAAACAGGGAAATTGCGGTGCGCTGCTCGTGCTGGTGATGGTGGTGCAGATCCTGTGGGGTGAGGGGGGAATGCAAAGAGGAGGGGGGGAAGTGGGGAGGCGAATTGCAGAGGAAGGGAAGTGGGGATTTTGAGTGAAGAAAACTTTACACGGTGGTAGAGAGCAATGGGTTGATGAATGAGAGCAATGGGTTGATGAATGAGAGCGTAAACTGCAAGGGGCGAATCTTGGCCTGGATTGTTCAACACATTGAGATCATGGATAGATTGGAAATTGGAGGGATTTGATTGCTTCAATGAAAAGAATCATCAACGAAAAGAATCAGAAAGATTCCACTCTGGTTGTGGAATGGAACACCAACAAGAAAGTGATCACACAAAAGGGACGCAAAGAAAAGGAAGTTGGAGGGAAGAAAATCGTCAAGCATCAAGATTGGGTTGAGCAAACAGAGGGAAGCAAAGTTGATCAATCTTGTCCTGCCCAGGCATACATGATCCAGGATGATCAAGATTGGGGTAAGCAGACATACATGATGGGAGCAGCACGCGCCACACCTCTGCTCGTCAAGCTTCCTCTTGGCTGCCTGCAGTGGCAGCGAGATTATGGAAAGGGCAGTGGCAGCAAGAACCATGAAGGTGGGGGGAAGGAGGTGGCGAATCATAAGGGAGCGAGAGAGTGATTCAGAAAGTCGGGGGAGGCAAGATAGCGACTCCAACGGTTGACAATCGCAGGCAGGCTGTTTGTTCTGTAAGTGGCCTTTGAGTCGACTCAAAAGACAATCGCAGGCAGGCTGTTTGTTCTGTAAGCAGCTTAATTGTGCAATGCAGTTGAGAATCGAAGGTTAACCCGGACGGCTCACTTTGGGGTTCTCCTCGTGCGCTGCATTGGAGGGATCGCGGTACAGAGTTCTGAGGAGCCTAAAAAATTGTCAGCACAAGGAAAATTCCTAGAGAATAAACTCCAAAACTGGATTGGTGAGCTCACTCTGCGGTTCTCCTTGTGCGCTGAATTGGAGGAGTCGCACTGCAGAGTTCTGAGGGGCCTCACAAATCGTCGGCACAAGAAGAATCTCAGAAGCTAGATTTCTCGCCGTTAAGTTCTCCCTGGGCTTTGCATTGCAGGAATCGTGCTGAAGATTTATCTGAGGAGCCTTGCAATATGTCAGCACAAGGAGAATGTTAAAAGTGGAATTTCTGAGCTCACCTTGAGGTTCTCCTTGTGAGCTGCATTGGAAGGATCTAGCTCCAGTGCTGCAATGTGGACAGGGGGGGGGGGGAGGAGAAGTAGAATGTGGGTGCACAAGCAAATCTGGATACCTGAATCACAGAGGAGCAGAAATAAATAACTAAATGGAACAAAATGGTCTCCAGCGCATACACCTTTCCTGAAGCCCCACTCCTGCAATCTCCCACTCCCACAAGCACTCGCACCTTTCTTAAAGCCCTCTTCAATCGCCTCGTGGTGCCGACCCAGCGCCATGCACGCATGCCCCAGCCGGCTGTACGCCTTGCTGTACCTCGGGTCTACTGCTACCGCCCTCCTGCTGTCCGCCGCAGCTTCCATGTAGTTTCCCAGCTGGTGCTGCGCTGCTGCCCTGCAATCAGCAAACAGCAAAACAGCGAACGAGAAATCTTTGAAACATCCTCTGAACTTTTCATTTCAAGCTAACTCGAAAGAGATAAGAGAGAAGGGAGGGCACATGCTGGCGTTGTAAATGGCATTCATACAACTATGGAAAGCAATTTCGTTGGAGTGGCATGAGAGTGCCTTTTGGGTCCAATCAAACGCGAGAGGAAAGGAAGGGAGAGTACCTGTTGGCATAGTAAATGGCGTTGGTGGTGCCAACACAGAGGGGGATTGCTTTGGAGTAGAGAGATAAGACTTATTGATTTGATTTACAAGACAAGGGAAGGGAACGGAAGGAAAGGGAAGGGAAGGGAAGGGAAGGGAAGGGAAGGGAAGGGAAGGGAAGGGAAGGGAAGGGAGAATACCTGTTGGCATAGTAAATGGCGTTGGTGCCACCACAGAGGGCGATTGCTTTGGAGTAGAGAGACAATGCCTCTTCGTAGTTATGGGCTGCCATGGCCGCATTGCCTGCAGGGAGGTGTGGTCACGAGGGGCGATATGAGGTGCGTGGGTGGGTGGGTGGGAGAAAGGAGAGCCACCACAGAGAGCGATTGCCTTGGAGTAAAGAGATAATGCCTCTTCGTAGTTATGGGCTGCCATGGCCGCATTGCCTGCAGGGAGGTGTGGTCACGAGGGGCGATATGAGGTGCGTGGGTGGGTGGGTGGGAGAAAGGAGAGCCACCACAGAGAGCGATTGCCTTGGAGTAAAGAGATAATGCCTCTTCGTAGTTATGGGCTGCCATGGCCGCATTGCCTGCAGGGAGGTGTGGTCACGAGGGGCGATATGAGGTGCGTGGGTGGGTGGGTGGGAGAAAGGAGAGCCACCACAGAGAGCGATTGTCTTGGAGTAAAGAGATAATGCCTCTTCGTAGCTATGGGCTGCCATGGCCGCATTGCCTGCAGGGAGGTGTGGTCACGAGGGGCGATATGAGGTGCGTGGGTGGGTGGGTGGGAGAAAGGAGAGCCACCACAGAGAGCGATTGCCTTGGAGTAAAGAGATAATGCCTCTTCGTAGCTATGGGCTGCCATGGCCGCATTGCCTGCAGGGGGAATGAATGAGAATGGGCGTGGGCAAGATGGGGTGGGTGGGTGCGTGGTTGCGGGAAGGGGGAGAGCCTGACAAGAGATAACGCCTCCTCGTTGAATTCACTTTTGAGAATTCTCAAAAGGGGGAGAGCTTGACAAGAGATAACGCCTCCTCATTGAATTCACTTTTGAGAATTCTCAAAAGGGGGAGAGCTTGACAAGAGATAACGCCTCCTCATACTGATGAGCTGCCATGGCTGCATGCATTGACTGGAAGGAGAAGGGCCATGGGGCGATATGGGGTGGTTGGGTGGGTGAGAGAAGGGGAGGGTGGGTGAAATTTACTGATGAGCTTGACTTGACAACCACTTGGCCATAAACACCTACCCCAGCCACCCACCCCCAGCCACATTAGACATACACACACACACCACCCACCCATGCACTGCAGGGTGTTTTTGGAAATTCTCAAAAACACCCTGCACAAACACCAACCCCAGCCACCCACCCCCAGCCACACTACTAGACATGCACACACACCACCCACCCTTGCACTCCAACCCACTCACCCATCCATCTACATCACCCACTCACCCACCCACACCACACCACCACACCTGACATCACACCGCCCCACACCACACCACACACCACCCCACACCACACCACCACACCACACACCCTGCGCCTTCAGTTCCTCTGCTTTCTTCTTGTCCTCTTCTGTGACCACTGCTGCCGCCGCACCCCCACTCCCAACAGTCTCAGCAGAAGCACTGGCAGTAACACCACTAGCAGCACCACCACCAGCACCACTAGCAGCACCACCAGCAGCACCACTTGCAGTTGCAGCTGAAGCATCTCCCATTTCCGACTCCTTCTCCTTCCCCTTGTCGCCCCTTTGCTCCTTCCTGCCCTCGCTGCTCTTGCTGCCGCCCTCCTCCTTCTCGTTCCCCTCCTTCTCCCCTCCCTCCTTCTCCCCTCCCTCCTTCCCTTGTTCACTGCCCCCTTCCCCTTGCTCCTTTCTCCCCCCCTCTCTCCCTCCTCCCTGCTGAGCCACGCACTGGTGAAAGATAGCTCGTGCCTGCTGCTGCCTCGTCACATACTCCTCACTCCCCACCACCGTCCCTGCATAGTACCCCGCACTCTCCAGCCCCTGCAGAAACTCCTGAAGCTTCTTCTCCAGATCCAGAGCACCCTGGGCCTCCACCTGACCCTCCTCCCCTTGCCGGTTCGGCCCACTCACACCTGCCCCAGCTTCCCCACGAGCTGTTTCCCATGCTCTTTCTTTCGCTTGTTCCCCCGTTTGCTCAGCAGCCCCCTCAACTGCGTCTTTCATCTCTACTTCCTTCCCCCCCTCTCTGCCTCCGCTGGCCCCGTTGCCTATCCTAGCGTTTTCTGTTCCTGCAGCAACCGAACCTCCCCCAACCCTGTCTCCCAAGTCTGCCTCTCGAGGCTCGGCGTCACGCTTGTTTTCTTCATCCATAGGTTCGGGCAGCGAGGCAGCAGCCTGAGAGTTTTCCACTAGCTGCCCGCCTGGCCGGGCAGCACCGGCAGAAGAACCATGACCAGTAGCGGAACCCGGCGTGCTGTCCTGAATGAGCTGCAACAGTGTTCCGGGCAGAACTGAATATTTTTCCAGGTCGTCAGGGTTTTGCGGGTTGACCCCAAAAGCTTCGGAAAGGCAGTCTGCGGCAACCTCTAGGGCGTCCGAGTCAACTGAGGGAGGGAGTGGGGCTGATGGGGCAAGTTGGGAGAGAAAAAACGGGAGGAAACGGAAAGAGGGGACATCAGATGAGTGGTGGAACGATTGTGGGACATCTATCGTCACAATTGTTAGTCTGTGGTAACTGCTAGGGCGTCCGAGTCAACTGAGGAGGGGAGTGGGGCTGATGGGGGAAGTCGGGAGAGAAAAAACGGGAGGAAACGGAAAAAGGGGAGATGAGATGAGTGGTGGGATTTTTATGGAACATCTATGATCACAATTGTCAGTCCGCGGCAACCTCTAGGGCATCCGAGCCGACTGAGGAAGGGAGTGGGGCTGATGGGGCAAGGTGGGGGGGGAAAATAAAAGGAAGCAACGGAAAGAGAAAACGGAGAAGAATCAGAGAGATGGGAGATACTTTGGTGGTGGCAGTGGAAAGGCAAAATGAGAAAAGGCAGTCTGCGACAACCTCTAGGGTGTCTCAGTGAAGTGAGGAATAGAGCGGGGCTGATGGGGCAAAGGGTGAAGCGAGGAAACGGGAAGAGGAAACGGAGGGAATAATCCGAGAGAAGCCTGAGCGCTTCAAGCTGTTACTACGAGTACCCGTGCGGAGTTTTTGAGTCGACTCAAAAGCCTGAGCGCTTCAAGCTGTTACTACGAGTACCCGTGCGGAGTTTTTGAGTCGACTCAAAAGCCTGAGCGCTTCAAGCTGTTACTACGAGTACCCGTGCGGAGGAACTGACCGTTGAGCCGCTTGACGCAGTCTCTAGTAATCACCTGTGCGGAGGAAATCGAGGACTGCGAGCACGGTTCGCCTTTGAGCGAAGAATTCATCCTCCTTAGAAGCCGCATCGCTCGGAGACGCCATACCCAGCTGCTGCGGTCACGAAACGCTCACGTTTTCTAAGATGCCGCTCAGCTAAATCCTACTGTTCACAATTTTTCCTCGGAGTGTCCGACTAGGAGTAATCTCACGACGCCATTCGCGACAATGGGATCGAATTCGGGCACTTCGGCCAGAGGAAGGACGGGATGGAAAGACGGGAGGTATGGCGAGAGTGATCAAGCACTCGCTGACTCGAATAAGGTAGCCTGCTGCTGCTGGCGGGACGTTGATCGTTGCTCGGGTAGTCCCAAATACTGCTACTCGTCGCGCGCTTGGACTCCTCAGAATGAATCACTAGTGCTAACGCCGCGCACTCGTGTCAGTCTGAATCTGAACTAAAAGCGACGAAGTGAAGTGGCTTGCTCGGTTCTGGACGAAAGGCGTTGTGGAAAAATCAGGAGATGAGGCGACTGAGTAAGGCGGATTTTTGGATGGTTCTGGAATCTGAGGTGTTAGCACCACACTGCACATCACGGAAAAGCTGCGAAATCTTGCTACACCGTACCTTTACCATCAATCGGCAAAAAGACACACCCCCTCAATCAGCAATAAAGAGACTTGGACTTTTGTTTTGTAGAAAGTACTTTTCAGCTTCTTAGCCAGACGCGCCAGAGTACGCTTATCGCGGATGCGATATTGTCACCACCAACCAATTTTCAGAGGCAATCCCGACGTAGTCACCAGCAGTCCCAAGGCCGGTTTCAGCTCTGATCACAGCGGTTTGGTACCATGGCTTGCAGTTTGATCATGCAACTATGTCGGTAGCCGTCCCAGAACCAGCTAGACCTAATTCGTTATGCGATATCGTGTCGTGAGGTAGGTTAGCTGTCTGACGCTGATTATTTTAAGAAGATTTTGTCCTCACTCGTTGAACCGGTATCAATGCGTCGGGATCGTCGTCTGCTTCGTCATCATTGAATGCGCGTCGCGGGTTTAGAATGACAGGAGCTGTACTGCAGCAAAAAATTACGCTAGCATTTTCTTAGGCATTCGTTGCGATGAGATTAACTGGAAGACTCTCACATTTAGCTAGAACCTGGAGCGATAGGACCAATAGATTCGGAATGGGAAGTCACGGAAGCCGTCACGATGCTTCGAGTTGCGCTGCGAAACGTAGTTTTGCAGAAAAAAATATATCCAGCGTTGTTTCCCGGAGCTCAAATCCTTGGGAAATTACTTCTTTCCTCACATCGCCTTTGGTGACTGCTGTCCTTCTCGCTCTGCTCGTTTCCAGCGCCGTCGCTGGCTCGTCCAGACCATCCGCGTTAGAAGCGGACTCTTTAGAAGCATATCTCACAGAAACGAGCGACCATTTTCCGATGATGTCACACGTTCTCTCGCTGGCGGATTACCCTTCTTGGGAGGGTTCCGTGCGGCGGAGATTGGTGGATGACGTGGCATCAACGGCCAACGGCATGTTAAGGTACACTGCTTTGAACAACACCTACCTCTATTCGAGGCGCCTAAGAACACGTTGCACAAATAAGGCTCTTTAGAAAAGGCGCCCTTAAACCTCGGTTACGGGGTTGCGAAGATTGCTCTCCCACGTCTCCTTCTCTCTTCCCCTTCATTCCCGCCTTCCTCCCTCACTCCCATCTCTCCACCGTTCTCTTCACCACCCCCCCCGCTCGCCTCCCCCTTTTTCTCCGCTTTCCCCCCACCCTACCCTCCTCCCACCACCACTCCTCCTTCCCTGCAGTTCCGAAGCGGTGAGTCAGCTTGTGGGGCGGCTGAGGGCGCTGCGGGTGCGACTGGGGGAGGTGGTAACGCGGGCGAACACGACCATGCAGCTGCTGCCGGGGATGGAGGAGGAGAACGGCGCGGAGGGCAGCGGGGAGGGGCTTGAGAGCGTGAAAGTAGTTGATGTCGTGGATGATGATCAGACGCCGCTGAAGCTGGATTGGTGAGTGAAACGAGACGCACTGTAACGCGGACAGACAGGCATGGCTGTGAGGAGGGCAGCGGGGAGGGGCTTGAGAGCGTGAAGGTGGTTGACGTGGTGGATGATGATCAGACGCCGTTGAAGCTGAACTGGTGAGTGAATGTGACCCATTATGGCTTGAAACGAATCAGCATGCAGTGGGGACAGGCAAGGTTGGGAGTAATCGAGGGGTGGGCTTGAGAGCGTGAAGGTGGTTGATGTTGTGGATGACGATCAGACGCCACTCAAGCTGGATTGGTGAGACGTGTGGCCCAATGCATTGGCGTGAGTGTGTGTGTGTGAGGAGGGCAGCGGGGAGGGGCTGGAGAGCGTGAAGGTGGTCGCGCTGTGAGCAAGGAGCAGGGGGAAAAGGAGGAGAAGGACAAGCAGGCGCAGGGGCGATGCCCTTCAAAATATGAAATGGTCCCAGAATCTTGATTCACTTTCGCTTCAACCCTCTCCCTTCCTCCGCCCTCTCTCCCTTGTCCTCCCTCCACGGTCCACGATTCCCCTTTCCTTCACTTCACCCCACCCGTCCCGTCAGGGGTCGCGCTGTGAGCAAGGAGCAGAGGGAGAAGGAGGAGAAGGACAAGCAGACGCAGGGGCGATGCCCCTCAGACGCTCAGGCGGCAGGTGGTGCAGGCGGTGCTGCTGACGTGGCAGCGGCTCATAGGCTGGCGGCACATGCGGACTGGAGGGGCGGATTCGCGAATGGGAGCTTGGTGTGGGCGCCGGAGAAGGATAGATACATTCTCATGGATTGCCATAGGGGGAAGGTACTTGTGTGGGGAATGGGCAGGGCGGAGCGAGGAGTGTGGGTGGGCAGGCAGGTGGTAGAGAATTCTTAACAATCACTCACAGGGCGGGGCGAGGAGTGTGGGTGGGCAGGCAGGTGGTAGAGAATTCTTAACAATCACTCACAGGGCGGGGCGAGGAGTGTGGGTGGGCAGGCAGGTGGTAGAGAATTCTTAACAATCACTCACAGGGCGGGGCGAGGAGTGTGGGTGGGCAGGCAGGTGGTAGAGAATTGTTAAAAATCACTGGGCGAGGAGTGTGGGTGGGCAGGCAGGTGGTAGAGAATTGTTAACAATCACTCACAGGGCGGGGCGAGGAGTGTGGGTGGGCAGGCAGGTGGTAGAGAATTCTTAACAATCACTCACAGGGCGGGGCGAGGAGTGTGGGTGGGCAGGCAGGTGGTAGAGAATTCTTAACAATCACTCACAGGGTGGGGCGAGGAGTGTGGGTGGGCAGGTAGGGTGAGAGGGGAGACTTTTGAGGCGCCTCAAAAGGCAGGCAGGGTGAGAGGGGAGAAAAGAGAGAAGTGCTGAGAGGGGAACTAACCTCTCAGCACCTCTCAAGGTTAGTTCGCGAATGGGAGTGTGGAATGGGGGCTGGGGAAGGGTAAAGACGTTCTCATGGTGGCACAGGGGAAAGGACGGTATGTGGGTAGCGGAAAGGACGGTATGTGGGTGGGTGCTATCCCCCCTTCCTCCTCTCCTCCCCCCTTTTTCCACCTTCCATTTCCTCCACCGCTTCCCCCCTTCCCCACCTTCCATTTCCTCCGCCGCTTCCCCCCTTCCCCACCTTCCATTTCCTCCCCTCTCTCCCTTTCAGTCCAGCATTCCAGTTTCCTCTGCTCCCATCCCACTTCCCCCCCTGCCGCGACTGACTCCCGCTTCCCCCCTCTCGCACGTCAGTCCAGCAAGCGCATCCAAATGTTGCTGATGCTCCCTTTCCCCCCCTCCCTCACTTCCCCCCTCCCCCCCCTCCCTCACTTACCCCCTCCCCAACTCCCCTCTTCCCCCACTCAACCCCCCACCAACCACCCACTCCTCTCCCCATCCAGTCTAGCACGCGCATCCGCTGCTTCCGCAACCACATGCTGCTGGCAGGGCTCTCAAACCCCACGCTGCTGGCAGGGCTCTCAAACCCCACGCTGCTGGCAGGGCTCTCAAACCCCACGCTGCTGGTGCCGATGAAGGCAGTCTCCCTTTCTCTCCTTCCCCCCTTCCTTCCCTCCCCCACCTCTTCACCCCCCCACCCACACCATCACCAGTCCAGCACGCGTATCCGCTGCTTCCGCAACTACATGCTGCTGGCAGGGGCTGTCTAACCGCACGCTGCTGATGCTCCCTTCACCCCCTTCTCCCGCTCCCCCCCACATCTCGCCTTCCTTTCCCTCCCCCTCTCCCCCTAACAGTCCAGCACGCGCATCTGCTGCTTCCGCAACTACATGCCGCTGGCAGGGCTCGCAAACCGCACGCTGCTGGTGCCGATGAAGGGCCCTGACACTTCCCCCTCATGCACCCACCAACTAACCTCTCCTTCTCTCCCCTCTCTCCCTGCAGTCCAGCACGCGCATCCGCTGCTTCCGCAACTACATGCTGCTGGCAGGGCTGTCGAATCGCACACTGCTGGTGCCAATGAACACCACGGAGGTGGCGTCTGGATACGACCGCCGGATTGTCTTTGACTTCGACCACGCGTGGAGGTGAGTGAGTGAGTGAGTGAGTGAGCGAGCGAGAGAGTGAGTCGGTGACTGACATAGTGCCCTCAAAAAGGGGGCTCTCAAATCGCACGCTGCTGGTGCCAATGAACACCACGGAGGTGGCGTCTGGGCACGACTGGTCCGGTGCATCGTGTTTGACTTTGACCATGCCTGGAGGTACGTGGAGGATCATGGATCATGTATCATGGATCATGGATCATGGATCATGTATCATGTATCATGGATCATGTATCATGGATCATGTATGATGGATCATGTATCATGTATCATGTATCATGTATCATGGATCATGTATCATGGATCATGGATCATGGATCATGTATCATGGATCATGTATCATGGATCATGTATCATGGATCATGTATCATGGATCATGTATCATGGATCATGTATCATGGATCATGTATCATGGATCATGTATCATGGATCATGTATCATGTATCATGTATCATGTATCATGGATCATGTATCATGGATCATGTATCATGGATCATGTATCATGGATCATGTATCATGTATCATGTATCATGTATCATGGATCATGTATCATGGATCATGTATCATGGATCATGTATCATGGATCATGTATCATGGATCATGTATCATGTATCATGTATCATGTATCATGGATCATGTATCATGGATCATGTATCATGGATCATGTATCATGTATCATGTATCATGGATCATGTATCATGGATCATGTATCATGGATCATGTATCATGTATCATGGATCATGGATCATGTATCATGGATCATGTATCATGTATCATGTATCATGTATCATGGATCATGTATCATGGATCATGTATCATGGATCATGTATCATGGATCATGTATCATGTATCATGTATCATGTATCATGGATCATGTATCATGGATCATGTATCATGGATCATGTATCATGGATCATGTATCATGTATCATGGATCATGTATCATGGATCATGTATCATGGATCATGTATCATGGATCATGTATCATGGATCATGTATCATGGATCATGTATCATGGATCATGTATCATGTATCATGTATCATGTATCATGTATCATGGATCATGTATCATGGATCATGTATCATGGATCATGTATCATGGATCATGTATCATGGATCATGTACCATGTATCATGTATCATGTATCATGTATCATGGATCATGTATCATGGATCATGTATCATGGATCATGTATCATGGATCATGTATCATGGATCATGTATCATGTACCATGTATCATGTATCATGTATCATGTATCATGTATCATGGATCATGTATCATGGATCATGTATCATGGATCATGTATCATGGATCATGTATCATGGATCATGTATCATGGATCATGTATCATGTATCATGGATCATGTATCATGGATCATGGATCATGTATCATGGATCATGTATCATGGATCATGGATCATGTATCATGGATCATGTATCATGGATCATGTATCATGGATCATGTATCATGGATCATGTATCATGGATCATGGATCATGTATCATGTATCATGGATCATGTATCATGGATCATGTATCATGGATCATGTATCATGGATCATGTATCATGGATCATGTATCATGGATCATGTATCATGGATCATGTATCATGTATCATGTATCATGGATCATGTATCATGGATCATGTATCATGGATCATGCGTCATGGGGCATGGGGCATGGGCATGGTTATGGGTCATAGGTCATTGGGTCATTGGGTGATTGGTTTGGGCCAGCGTAAGCACACAGATACAACAAGCAGACTTAGTGCATCTCAAAACCCTCTGAATTCAAGCAGAAATTTTCCTACCTCTCCCCTGAACCCCGTCCCTCCTATTCGGCCTGCCCAGGCGCTACATCCCGCGCTCTGTTCTTTCCACACAAAATTTTCTCGACTTGAGCAAGGGGGGACGGGAAGGGATTGTTGCACAAGGCAAGGCACAGCACTCAGTTCATTCAAAACCGTGCACACACAACAATCCCACCCTCCACTCCACTCCTTCCTCCCTCCCCTCTCCCCCCAATTCACCCCACCCAGGTGCTATGCTCCTCTCTCTGTGCTCTCTACACAGGACTTTCTGTTCTGAGTCGACTCAAAAACACCCTTCCCTCTCGCCCCCATTTGCCCCACCCAGGTGCTACGGACCCCTCTCTGTGCTTTCCTCACAAGACTTTCTCGACTTGAACAAGCGGGGAGCGGGGTGGGTGGCTGCACATGGGACGTCCTCAGTTCGCCCTATGCAGGTCAAAGACTGGCAAACAACAAGGTCCCACCTTCTCTCTTTTTTCTGCTCCCCCATCTCTCCCCTACTCGTCCCACCCAGGTGCTACGGTCCCCATTCTGTGCTATCCACCCAAGACTTTCTAGACTTGAACAAAGGGGGGGCAGAGGAGGGGGGAGGAGGAGTGAAAGACGGGAAAGTAGTGATCGATCAAGTGCTATGCCTACGCGGCTCCTGCTATAACCAGAAAGGCCATGGGGATCCCGGCACTTTAGTAAATCTGCCCGACGCTGCCCTAGCCGAAAATATCACTTGGAGCACTGTTCCTTCCACGGTCATTAAGGAGCAGAAATTTCGCCTGCCCGAAGCTGGCGAGATCGCGCGGGAAATCCTCCCGTCTGCCCGGGTTGTGGTTCTCGGGGAGCTGGAACTTTTCTCGTTTGACCGGTCGCTCGAGGCCGAGGGCGACGTTCCTTTTATTCGCCGCCCGGGCTGCCCGAACTCACTCGCCATTCAACCGCATCCCGCCGTCCTACTCTCCGCCGAGCGGCTAATACAGTCCAAAATGTGGACTCTTATTGCACTAAACGCCACTTTTAGCCACACGCCCGCGAATTTCACAATCAATAACACGGGAGCGGACGGCGGGAGTCGGGGCATGGGGTGGCAGAAGGATAGCGAAGTGACTGAAATTCAGGATAAGAGATTTGTGGCGGTGCATTGGAGGAGGGGGGAGATGGGGATGGGGTGTAAGGAACCGGGGGTGGTGTGTCACGTGCGGGCAGCGCAGGCAGCTGGGTGTATTGCGAGGGCGATGGAGAAAGCAGGGGGGATCAAGACGGTGTTTCTGGTCTCAGATGCCAGTCCCAAGGAGGTACGTGTGTGACAAGGGGGTGTGCGTGTGGCAAGGAGGTATCTGGTCGTAACGAGATGTGGGGGGATCAAGACAGTGTTCCTGGTCTCAGATGCCAGTCCCAAGGAACACTGTCTTGGAGGTACGTGATTCCAATTTGGCTTGTCCCGATGCTTGGTTTCCCAGGGTTTCCCTCGATGGTGGGTGTATGTATAGTGCTGCTCTGAGGGTAAGGCAGGCTGCTGGGTGTATTGCGAGGGCAATGGAGAGAGCAGGCGGGATCAAGACAGTGTTTCTGGTGTCTGATGCCAGTCCCAAAGAGGTATGTGGGTATGTGGTCCCAAGGAGTTACATGTGTGTGCGGTCCCAAGGGTGTGTGTGTGTGGTTCCAAAGAGGTATGGAATACCATTGGCTTGTAAGAAGTCTGTGGTTGCAACGAGGTATGTGTTTCTGGTGTGTGATGGCAGTCCCAAGGAGGTACATGTGTGGCTAGGAGGTATGGGATAACGTTGGCTTTTGAGTCGACTCATAAGTCACCTTGGGATACCGTTGGCTTGTAAGAGGTATGTGGTTCCCAAGGGAATCTGCATGTGATGAGTCGGTTTTTGAGTCGACTCAAAAACCGACTCATCACACTAGGAGGTCTGGGATACCGTTGGCTTGTAAGAGGTATGTGGTTCTCAAGGGAAGTTGTTTCCATGAGTTAACTGAGCTTTGCCTCATCACCTCATACAATATGCTCGCTTTCACATTCAGGATCTTCGCCTTGTCATGCTGCCTCCTTTTGAGGCGCCTCAAAACTTAACTGAGCCTTTCCTCACAAACTCATACGGTATGCTCGCTTCCACATTCAGGATCTTCGCCTCATCATGCTTCCTCCTCCTCGTGATCCTTCCCGCCTTCTTTTCCCCCTTTTCTGTCCCCCTCTCCTTCCACCCCTGCTTTCCTCTCCCCTTCTCCATTTGGTTCCCCTTTCTTCCCAACCAAGCTAACTGAGATTCGCAATCCTTAATTCCAACACTCTCAGGACCCTTGCCTCATCATGCTGCCTCCTTGACCCGTTCTTGTTTCCCCTTCGTTTCTCCACTTGGTGACCCCTTTTCCCTCCCCCCAACCAGCTGACTGAGATTCGCAACGCTCTCTTCCAACACATTCAGGACCTTCACCTTGTCATGCTGCCTCCTTGACCCGTTCTCCTTCCCACTTTCGTGTCTCCGCTTCCTTCCCCTTCTCACTTCCCCCAACCAGCTTACTGTGATTCACAGTGCTCTATTCCAACACCATCAGGACCTTCACCTTGCCATGCTGCCTGCTAACCCTGTTCCTCTCCCCCCCCACCCTCCCCCCACCTGCCCCTGTCCCATCCCTTTCCTTTTCCCTTCCCCATTTCCCAATCCCCTTCCCATTTCTCGTCTCCAACCAGCTGACTGAGATTCGCAACGCTCTCTTCCAACACATTCAGGACCTTCGCCTCGTCATGCTGCCCCCGAACCTTCGCGGGCAGAAATGGGCTGCCCGGCTGAAAAGTTACGACTTTCAGCACCAAGGGCTGATTGTTTCCACTGTAGACAAATGCGTTGCTGCCCTGGCCGATATTTTTCTCGGGACCGCTGGATCGAGTTTCACTCTCGACATCCAACGGCTGAGATCGGGCCTCAGGACGGCCAGCTGTGAAGATTCGTTCATTTGTGAGGGTGCTGGTGGGCATGCTTCGTCTCATACTGCGCTCAGGTGATCCTGGTGGGTGATGCTACAGTATTTCAAGTTGTGCTACAGGTGATTTGAGTGCTGTACAGATTCTGGTGATGTGACATCCCATGATTCTACAAATTTGTGGTGTTTCTGAGTGCCATAAGTTCTGGCATCATTCATACTCGGGTGCACATGATTCATATCACTTACATGTTGATATCATCCCGCACAGGCCTATGCTTGCCTCATAAACAGACGGCACCTGTAACAACGCACAAACAAAACAAACAATTACCCTTCTACGCGTACAAGCATCCATAATTGCTCTGAAAAACCCCTACCAGTTTCTACACTGTAGTGCTCAAAGCAACAGACCACGAGGGTGTGTTCCCACAACCTCAGCACAGCACCTCTGCTCAAATCCAGGCCCATGGTACTCTAGAGTCTCACTGTGAACTCCCCATCCTCCTCCCCCACGCCCCCACCCCCCACCCCCTGCTGCGCCCTTCCCACCCCTTCCTCCCCATCCCCCTCCCCCTCCTCTCACCTCCCCGCCTCCTTTCCTCCAGAATTTTGTTGCACAGCACTCTCTAAACCCATTGGTCCCATAACTCTCCTACCTCCCACTTGCTCCTCTTGCTTCCTCCCCTCCTGCTCCTCCTCCTCCACCTCCTCCCCCTCCTCCTCTTCCTCCCCCTTCTTCCCTTCGTTCCCCTCCTCATCCTCCTCCTCCGCACCTGTCCCAATTCCTTTCACCACCACCACCACCCCCTCCTCCTCTCCCTCTTCCACTACTGCTTTTACCACCAGCAATCCCTCTCCCTCCTCCCCCACTGCCTTCACCACTAGTAATTCCTCAACCTCCTCTCCCTCCTCCTTTCCCTTCTTTCCCTCCTCCCCATCCTTTTTCTCCGCTTCCCCCTCCTTGCTCCCCTCCTCTTCCTCCCCTCGGTTCTTTGGGAGCTTCAGTCCAAATCTCTTTTCAAAATCCACATCCTTGCATCCAAACATGTACCCAAGCCCGTACTTCTCCGCCTTACCCGCTTCCAGCAGCAGCTTATAACGAGGACGGAGCCTCTTCTCCACGCTCCGCGTCAGCAGCGCCGGCCACATCGCCACGTCAGCAAGCCCCCGCCCCATGTCCTCCACAACGAATCGAATTTTCGATTCTAGGGTTTCCCACGTAAACGCAATAACCAGCGGCATCTGATTCATCATCCGAACCGCGGTTTCCCGCCCAAAAAGGTTTATCAAATTCGTTAGAGTCACAACCATGCTGTCCCAATTCTGCCCCAGCAGCAGCGGCTGGCGCATCAGGAATCGGCGCGCTTGCTCCTCACCAAAATACTCCACCATCCCCTTATAAGTCGCTTCCGTCGTTTCGTGCTTCACTAAAAGCAGCTGCGGGTATCGCCGCAAGTAGTACAGCATATCCCCGTTTTTATCCCCCAGGATCGACTGGATCAGCAAAACCTTCCGCTGGATCTCCGACGCTCTACCCCCCAAAACAAACGGGGAAGTTTCGAGAATATCCGCTACTGGGGACAACCCTGCAAGCTCCAGCTGCCGAACCTTCTCCTGTAGGGTCGGTACGGTCAGGTTCAAAACAAACGGGAAACTCTGAACGACCTTGTCTATTCTCTTAACGCCTAAATCGTACCGCAGATAGTGCAAAGCCGCTGCGAGAGTCTCTTCCGAGACGGAAAACACGCAAGCGCGAGTCGCGGCGCGTAGAAGACTAATCGGCGAGATGCCGTACTCCTTAAATAAGGCCGTCTTCTGGCTGGTGAGGGAGTTGAAGTCCGTTTGGAAGAGCGACGGATTCCGGTGGAAAATAGTCAGAAGCTGTTTATCCGAGAGCGCGCCGTTAGAGAGGTGGCTGAGAATTAAGAGGTTCTGACTCGCTATAGAACCAATGCTGGCGTGGCGCCTGGGGTATTTGAGCGATAACTCGTGCATGACGCGTCTAAACCTGGCGGCTTCAGCGGGAGGGAACGAGTCAAGCTCTGCTATTACCGCGTCGTACTGTGTCGCGTACGGCCCATCCGTCCCCCCTTCGTCTCCGCCATTCAGCCTCTGCTCCCCCTCTTCCCCCTGTTCCCCTTCCCCCCTATGCCTTCCCTGTTCCCCCACGTCCTCATGCCGCTTCCGCCCGCAACTGCTGTTGCTGCTGCCAATGTTGTCACTGCCGTTCCTGCTGCCGTCGTCAATGGGCGTTGCATCCACGTCAGCAACTCGCGTGGCAAAAAGCGAATGCTTACGCGGATGCTTCGTCGCTCCGCCTCTGCTGCGCGCCGCGAGACTCTGAGAGCGCGCAGAACTCACCGCTTTCCGCGGAACCGGCAAATGCGGGGGCGCACGAGCTGAATGGCACGCGCCATCGTCCCCGTACGCGCAGATCGCGCCAGTCGGAGGCGCTGGTGCGGAGATCCGGGGGCTGGCGCGGAGGAGCATCTCCGCGCGCGACTTTTTGAATCGACTTTAAAGTCGCGATAGCGGATGGACCGTGCACGAAGTTCTTCCCAATTCCGCTACTGCAAACGAATAGTCCCTTGCTGATTCGATGTTATTCGAGGCACCAGTTATGGGGGCGGGAAGGGCGCTACGTTTGACTCTAGGATATGAGCAAGGGTGCTAACTGGGGGTTTTTAGAAGTTGGATCGGGACTTGGGAGCAGGCTCGGGGAATTATGAACGAGGTTTTAGAAAAAAGGGGCTCAAATTCGAAGGGGGGGGAGTGAAATTGGCGGCGAACAAGGGTTCCGTTATGCGAAATCGGTCGAAATATGCTGTACGCTGAAAGAACGAGCGAAACACACAACCTATATGCAAAAATAGGAAATTTGTACAGAAGATAGACTTACATACGGAAATTCAACTTAGACATCAGCCTACTCTTACAGCTGCCTTCATCCCCTTTTCACAATCTTGCCCTGTTAGAGATGCAAAGTACAGGCTGTACTTTTTTCTGCTCTGTGTAGGGACTACAAACTTGTACACCCCGTAAAATCTTGGGCTTAGAAGTTGCAGCGCTTGAGACCGATCACAATTATCATATGCAGCTTTGCTTTCAAGCCATTGTAGGTCATGCTGGCCAAGCCAACGGAACACTGGGAGTGGAAGACAAGGAGAGGGGGAAATACGGACCAATTAATATACAGGATGCAATATCTTTGTCTAAGAAGAATGAGCCCTTCTTGCTATGCTCCTAACATCGAGCTACAACAATCATTTAGCACATGCCTAGGCTGCTAAAAGGGAGCTACAACGCCTAATCAAGCAATACATGCCAGCTCACCAAGTATATCTCCTGGTTTGACGGGACGGCCCTGCCACTTTTGAGCGCCATACGTCCAGCCAAAGAACTTCTTCAGACCAAGACGAACCATGCGAGCCTGGACAACACAAAAGAGGCGAACATAGTGGGTGATAGGGTTGGAAAGAAATAAGAAAGTGAGTTGGAGTCAAATCTTGACATAAATGTACAGTCAGCAGGGCATACGAGTACAGACAGCAGAGCATACGAGTACAGACAGCAGAGCATACTAGAGTAGACTCAACAACGGACAATTTGGAAAACAGAGGGGGACCGAATTTACCTGACAGCAAGACGCGCCTGTTGCAGAGTTCCACCCCAGAAAAAAGAGGTCGTCACGTGATCGAATGAGGTGAGAGTGCATGTGGGAGTGGGAGGAGAAGGGACAGCCGAAGGAGAAAGTCACATCACGTCTTCACGGCAGGAAATGTGGTGGGGAGAGTGGGCGACGCGAGTTAGTGAGGACAATAAGCAGAGTGGGGGGAATGCACGTCACATATCACAGGGTTCTCCCTTGTACCTATAACCGGTTTTCCTCGGTCTGGTTCGTGACCTAAGCGGTTTGTGGTCGCGACTTATATGAAAATCTTACGAAATACGCGTTAACTGATGGTACTGCACTTATCCGTACTGTGACCTGCATGACGCGGCATTGAAACGATGGCTCAAGGCGACTACAGGCTGCGAAGTTCGTGCAAGTTGATTAAAAGCCCTAGCAGCAGCGAAGGTACACGGTAACCAGGGTATGGAGCTGTTGCGAATGCAGCTGACGATACTTACTGCTACTATTCCTGTTTCGAAGGTACCGAATCACCGTATCACTACCGTAAGGGTGGGGGTAAAATGCCTCTTAGTAAACTGTGACTACTCGAGTTTGGCGATTTAGAACTGCTACAAAACGAAGCACGCACCTGAAAGCGCGAGGAGCGAGAGAAGCAGAAGCGCCCACGCCCTGGCATTCGCAGTGGAACACAACCGAAGCGCCATTACCGCCGGTGCGACAAATCACTTCGGCGGAATCAGCTGCTAGCACAGTCGGCGTCGCTCTAGGTCAAAACGGACGGACCGGACGGACCACGCTGACCAATAGTGGGACGCCGCCCCTTCTACGACGCGGGCTGAGGGAGGACCAGAGTCAAGATATAAACTCGCGAAGGCTCGTTCGACAATCAACAGTGCCTAGTGATTCCCAGACTCGAGGTGTTAAACTCTGAGGTAACCAAACAAGTTCTGGAGCCTTCCGCTTGGGACGGAGGAACGAAGGGCTGTAGGGGGGAAAGGCAGCAGACAGGGGGGCAGATGAGGAAACACGGGACGGATGCGTGGCGTGGGTTGTGTGCTGTGTGTGGGTGACTGGATAGAGGGGGGTGATGGTGTGGTAACGACGGTAAAGACCATCCGAAGAAAGCAGCAAGAACCACGACAAGCGAGAGATGGAAGTAATGAATTTGCGCAACGGCTGAAACTTGAGCGAAAGGCTACCGAGATTCGCAAATCTTTCGTATTGAGGAATCAGTCCAACCTGCATCCTGTCGCGAACGGATGTGCATTGCATTTCTTGTCAATTTGATAAATATTGAGAGGTGGCGATTCGGTTTGGCCGCGAAGAGCTGAAGATATTCCCGCGTTTCATGTGATGGAGTGTGCAGTTGGAAAGTGCGTTAAAGCCCAAGACATGAATTACAAAAAAAGGAAGGCAAACTGTGCACAGTTTGCCTTCCGAGCCCAAAGTTGACTTCCCGAGCCTCTCTGGTTACCAAATGACGCCCCGCAAAACTGCAGAGTCGTAAGCCCAAAATTGGTTGGCGAGAGTCCCAACCGCTCCCTCCTGAAGGGAGAAGGGCAAGGCAAGCTGTGTACAGATTGGAAATTGTTGTAATTCAGGTCATGCTCGACCACATAGTAGTCACGTGAAACTCCTAGGTAGAGCAGAAAGCCAATAGAGTTGGAGCCCAATCCACCGGAAAAAAAAAAAAAAAAAAAAAAAAAAAAAAAAAAAAAAAACACCAAACAGATTCTATGCGATGGCGCCGCTTTTTACTCAGCGTCGTCGTCGAAACCCTGCGCGACCGCGCAAACGACAGTTTGCGGCGCATGCATCTCCTCTCCGAGCTCGATAATAGGTAATCAAACGGTCGATCGCGGTCATTTCCCGCGCATTCGCCCTATGTTTGCCTCAGCTACATTCCCCTCCCGCGCTTCCTAGTCGACGTCACACCCTGCCACCCACGCTTCCCCTCGTCGTCGTCGCCGTCCCCCACGCTTCCCCCCACCGTCGCCCTCGCTTCCTCCAGCTGTCGCTCACACTTTACTCCGTCGTTGACCACGCTCCCCCTCCCGTCGCTTTCGCTTCCTCCCACCGTCGCCCTCGCTTCCTCCCACCGTCGCCCTTGCTTCCTCCCACCGTCGCCTTCGCTTCCTCCAACCGTCGCTTTCGCTTCCTCCCACCGCCGCCCTCGCTTCCTCCCACCGTCGCCCTCGCTTCCTCCCACCGTCGCCCTCGCTTCCTCCCACCGTCGCCCTCGCTTCCTCCCACCGTCGCCCTCGCTTCCTCCCACCGTCGCCCTCGCTTCCTCCCACCGTCGCCCTCGCTTCCTCCCACCGTCGCCCTCGCTTCCTCCCACCGTCGCCCTCGCTTCCTCCCACCGTCGCCCTCGCTTCCTCCCACCGTCGCCCTCGCTTCCTCCCACCCTCCCCTACACTCCGCCGTCGTCATCACTTCCCTGCCTATCACGTTCACCCTCTTCGTCACACGTCGCCTCTCTCTCTCCCCCTATTCTACCTTCACCACTCCTACCGTCGTCCATGGTTACCACCCCACACTTGAACCCTTCTCATTCTCTCACATTCTCCCTTCTCCCTTGCTTCTCGCCCACACTAAACGCAGAGATGTATGGCGCCTGGGCGCTGGGTATGGGGTCGTGAATTGTTCGCTGTGGGGTGTGTGAGGGTGCGTGGTGCGAAGGCTAGGGGAGAATGAAAGCTGATGGGGTGCGGGTCGAGGAGCACGCACCCTGCCCCTCACGCTGTGTCACTCACAACCCAATGGCAGCACAGCAAGCTTAGCAACCTCCTCCTCACTCTCGCACCAACCCCGCACACAGCCGGGGAAGCTCGTGCAGGCGGGCAGTGAGGAGCGCTGTGCACAAGGGGGCGAGGGGGTGGGGCAAGGGAGCGGGGGAGGCGTGGCAGGGGAGTGAGGGAGGGAGGAGTGGGGGAGGCGGGGCAGGGGAGTTGGGGAGGGGGGCAGGGGAGTGGGGGAGGGGGGGCAGGAAGCCGTCCCGTCTTCCTCCTCTTCCTCTTATTTGCCTCCTCCTCCCACCCACTCTTTCTTTCATCCTCCTGCCTCTCTTCCACCCTGCCACTCTTCTTTTCAGACTGCCACCTTCCGAGCTTCTTTTAGTCCACCTTTCCGTCTCACCCACTTGTCCTCTCCCAACTTGATCCTCACATCCTCCCATCCCCCCTTCTCCCCTTCCACCCTCCAACCCTTGCGCTCATCCTCCCTTCATCTCACCCTCCTTTTTTCTCATCCTCCCATCCTCCCTCTCTTCCCTCCCCCCTCCCTTCCTCCTGTCCTCCCTTCCTCCCTTCCTTTCTTCCTCTCTTCCACCCTCTGCCCTACTCTCTGCTTCAGTGTCTTTCTCCCCTCTCTTTCCCCTTTCCTCCCTCCCTTCATCTCATCCTCTCTTCCGCCCTTCCTCCTTGTCTCCCTTGCTCATTTCTCCCTCCTCATATTCCCTGTTCCCTGCGTCCCTCGCTGCCATCCTCCCTTCCTCTCAGCCTCCTCACTTCCTCTCGTCAACCATTCCTCCGCACCCTTCTACCCTGCCACGCCTATACACTCCTACCTTGTTCTAGGGGCTTGTTTCTTGTTGCCTGCCTGCCCTTGCATTGTCATTGTTTTGTATCCTTCCCCGCTGCTTCGACTCTTGGCACATTAGATTTTGTGGTTCGTGTTTGTGCAGGTCTGCCATGTATCTACGTAGCTATGATGCCTTCACTCTTTGATGATAGTGGTATGACAAATAGCCATGCCATGTATGTTGGATGCTTCTCATGATACAACACTTTGGGCCTCGGAGCAGCCATGTACGTGAGCACGACAATGAAATGCAACAAAGCAAGAGATTTTCTTCCTTACAGTTGTCGCCAGTGGACTACAGGCACAATGCACAAATCTGGAAGGTGGTAACTTTCCATCCCACTCCTGTTGGGACCCATGGTGCTGGGCACCTGTACAAGCATGGTTCTGTGATAGAACGGGGAGGGAAGAGTGGGTATGGCGAATAAGCAAGGGCTGGAGGTTGGAGGTACAGAAGGGCATGTATAGCTGTGGAGCGAAAGGCAGTGCGGATGGTGGTGGTGCTGCTGCTGCTCGGGCTGTTGCTGTTGCTCTAGGAGTTACAACTGCTGCTACTTCTGTTGCGCCAGCTGCGCGCCTTTCTCCCTCCCCCTCCTCCTCCTCCTCCTGCTGCCGTGTCAAGAGCGGCTCCCTCAGCACGTCCCCAGCACCGCCAGCACTCGCAGATGCGGGCACATGGGGTCCCTTGCGCGCCGAGCCAGAGGAGGCACCTTGCGCAGAGGGGCGTCACGAGGAGCAGCGCTGTGACGCTGGTGCCAGGGAGGCTGCCAGACCCACCGGGCTGCGCAGGGCGGACGCACCAGCAGCACCAGCAGCAGCACTGCCTCCGGCACCTGTGCCTGCAGCTGGAGAAACGGGAGCAGCGGCGGCAGCAGGAGCAGCAGGCGCAGCAGTGAGAGTGAGTGCAGGAGGCGGGGGCGAGGCGCCAATGGTGAAGGCAGGAGAGGGCGGGGAGAAGGTGGATTGAGAGAACACCAGCCTGGCCCTTGCAGGCGCCAGCGCGACCGCCGAGTCAGAGGAGGGGGGGATAGAGCCGGGCGGAGGGTTACCCTCCCGTGCTGCTGGAAATCCCCCCCTGCTGCTGACCGCCCATGGGGCTGCTGCTGCCCCCCATGCCTTGCACTGCAAGGAACGCACCCGACGACGCACCACCGGCGCCCATGCTGCTGCTCCCCTCCGTCGCCCAGTACGCTCCCGAGGCACCCTCCATCGCACCACCGCCACCCGTGCCCATGCCCACGAGCAAGGGCATGGCTAGCGCGCCTCCCACTCCCCCTCCCCCTCCCCCTCCGCCTCCTCCTCCGCCTCTCAGCGAGGGAGCTGACGCGGCTGATGTCTGACAGCAGAGAGTCGTAGCTCTCACTCCGCTCCAACACTCCCCGCCCCCCCCCCGCGTGCCCTCCCTCTCCCCCTCCCTCCCCCGCCTGTCCCCCCCCAGACGCGCCTCGTCCTCGGGGAAGCTGCCCAGCATCACTGCCCGCTCCTCCCTCCCCAAGCTCCGTGCGGGGGAAGCGAAGGCTCCGCGCGGGGAAGCGAAGGCTCCGCGCGGGGGAAGCGAAGGCTCCGTGCGGGGGAAGCGAAGGCTCCGCGCAGGGGAAGCGAAGGCTCCGCGCGGGGGAAGCGAAGGCTCCGCGCGGGGGAAGCGAAGGCGACGCGCGGGGAAATCGAAGGCGACGGGGGGGAGAAGCGAAGGCGACGGGCGGGATAAGAGAAGGCAACGGTCATCCGAAAGCGAAGGCGGCGACGGGCGGGGGAAGCGAAGGCGACGGGATGGGGCCGCGAATGCGATGGGCTGCGGAAGCGAAGGCGACGACGCGGGCGATGGACAGAGGAAGCGTGGGACCCGGGTGAAGGAAAGCGAGGGCGAGGGATGGTTACGCTTGGCCGAACGTGAGGGTTATGCGAAACCTGCATTTTTACACCATATCTCATCGCACGCCGCTCAATATCCTTACGCTTCGAACTCACATTCCGCACCACACACCATCGCATCGCGCCTTGATCGCTCTAGAGTCAACGGCTACGCCCTGCCTACACGTATTCTATATTATGCCTAGTTTTAGTCTGCTGCTAGGATTGTCAAAGTGTGCACAGTTTGGTAGGCACGCTCAACTCTGGTTGTGGGAAGCACGCCATTCATCGCAGGTCTTCTTCCAAGCGACACAACTTTGTTGCAAACTGGTTTCGCGAGTGAAAGGGTTTCGCAACCAAACCGAACCTCTTCCGAACCTAGTTTTTTGGCGTTGACTTCCGTTGAGTAATTCAGGTCTTGGGCTTTAAGATCTTATCACTGTAAACAGTGCTTTACATTTCTTGTATTTATGCTATCTAGCCTGTGTTCCCCTACTAACGTCAAATATCTGCAAAGCCAGAATTTTTATCTGAATATAGCACGTAACATAACTCTACTCTTTTTTTTGGGAAAGCTACAGTAAAGGACACTAATCATCATAGCTATCCCGTAATGAATATTGGGACTCTGATAGATCAGCCTGACTAGAGACTTCCACGACACCATCTCCAGTTGCGGGCACTCCCCCAGATGTAGGTCCATCCTGACTCTCTCCACCCATTGGTTGACCGGAAACCATCATGCTAGCCGCATCATACTGCGTGTATGAGTGCGGCAATACATAACCAAACTCCTCCGCTGATGTATACACCATTCCCATGTGCTCTGCGCCAGTACTCCCCGCCATGGGGTGCATAGGACTACCAGTGGGATACATGGGGGTTCCCATGGGGTGCATAGGACTAGCCATGGGGTGCATAGGACTAGCCATGGGGTGCATTGGACTAGCCATGGGGTGCATTGGACTAGCCATGGGGTGCATAGGACTAGCCATGGGGTGCATAGGACTAGCCATGGGGTGCAAGGGACTGCCCATGCTCATTCTATGCATTGGGCTGCCTGTGATAGGTTGGGTGGTGTATGAAAGACCCGCTACAGACTGGGCGGGGCTGCTCATATAGGGTACGGGACTCTGCATTGTCGACCCTGACTGACCGCCGTAAACCGAACCGGACGTGTCCGAGCCTGTGCCGGTTGCTTCGGATTCAGAAACAGAGGCGGACTGGGGAAAGCTGAAGCTCCCTGTCGGCTGGTGTGCGCCTGAAGCCGTACCTACGTCTCCTCCTGCTGCCTCTGTTGCTGCTCCTGCTGCTTCTCCCTCTCCTCCTTCGCCTCCTCCTGCTCCTGCCCCCGCTGTTGCTGCTGTTGCGTGATACATCTGGGCTGGCATGTACCCAACGTTGACTTGAGCGATATTCTGAGCTGCACCTTGGGCGACAGCTTGGGCGGCAGCCTGGGCGGCAGCCTGGGCGGCAGCACGGGCGGCGTAAGCGGCAGTGGCAGCACCTGGAGCAATATCCTCAGCTGCCCCTTGGGCGGCAGCCTGGGCGGCAGCACGGGTGGCATAGGCAGCGGCATAGGCGGCAGTGGCAGCACCTGGAGAAAACTCGGTATAGAATGATGAGGATGTATTGGCCTCTGCCTCGGAACCCGTTACAGAGGATGTGGTAACTGATGCGGAGTGTGGAAACATGGGAACAGTGCCGGCTGTAGAAGGACCAGTATAAGCTGTTTGGACTGTACATGGTGCTGTACCCGATTGTGTTTCCGCGCCTGTGCTTGCACTCGTCGAGTCTCCATCTGCTACAGTAGAAACCCTGCTCAATTCCCCTTCAGAAGGCGTCACTGTTGTTTCACCCGTTTGAAGGCTGTACGCGGAAGGAGTGTATGCAGACGTGGTGTACCCGGAAGCGTAAGGAGATGGGGTGTACGCGGATGGAGTGTACGCTGCTGATTGGGTGTAGACTGAGGATTGGGGCCCGGGGGTATAAGCCGATGGAGTGTAGCCGGATTGGGTAGTGTAGCCAGATGGTGTATAAGCAGAATAAGGAGTGTACCCAGAGGAAGTGTACCCTGAATTCTCAGCGCCAGATGGCGTGTACGCGGTATAAGAGGTAGTCGTCGAGATTGGAGTTGGATCCGAATTGTAGTTCGACGACAATGGCGAAGCTCGCGAATCCGTGTGCGACTGCGAAGTGGTTTCGGAGTACTGCGACTGCGACTCAGTGTCCTCGCCAGTTGACTCGGTCAGGCTCGACCCCGTGCCGTGGCGACCGATGCTCGCGATGTGGTCTGGAACGCCCGCCGAAGCAAGCACCGCCGCAGGGTCGGACGGCTGTGCAAGGGGAAAATGCCGCGGCAAGGAGGTAAAGGGAGGTGGTAAATTGAGCTTCTAGAACAGTGATATGTGTCGCTAATCAAACAAGGGGGAAGGGTGGAAGGGCGAAAGAGGGAGCTAGAGGGAGAGATAAGAGACAGCGGCAGGTAGTCGGGAAAAACAGAGAGAATTTCCCATTTCTGTATGTGCCATTTTCATTCCCCATCACAGGTTTCTCGTGTAATTCGTGCGTGTATTCTGAACGTAATCGGTGAATGGACTCACGAAGTAGCTCGGAGGGCCGTACGACAGTCCGATTGGGTACGCCGCTGTTCCCCGCGCGCCCCCCTCTCCCGCGCCTCCGGCGCCGGGTCCAGCACCGCCGCCGCCGCCGCCGCTCCCGGGCGGCTGTTCAATGTAGAGCTCATCCTTGTGGATCCCCAGCATCTGCTTCTGCTTCTTCTCCCGTTCCTCCCTGAACCTTCTCGAGCCTGCTATTAGCGCGTACTCGCCCATGTCCATGACTTGTCTGCGTTTGTAGCCGCCCGGATAGTAGCATAGCTTAAACCACAAGAAAAGAAGGAGCGTAAAGAAAATGCTCGCCGTGGTTATGGCAATCCCGAGGGGTAGCTCTCCGGGCTTTATAAGCGGCTCGAGGATATCGGGAACGACATCTTGCGCCGACGCCATGCTTTCTCTGGAGTCTTATCTCAGTATTGCATACGATTCAGGCCGTCACTAAGGAGAGCAATCGTTTTTTAACATCAGAGGTACTTATCCTGTCAGAGAATGAATTATAAGGTGACTACTCCTAGTAAGGCTATTCGCATGACTGCTCTGTGGGTAAACGCTCCTCATAATAAAGACCGTACACGCATTATAAATTGCACGGCTTCGCTAGTCAGCGCACACTCAACTTCACGTTTGGAGAAAATGCGAGGAATAACATTGAGTTTTGCTGTTCTGTTCGTAAGTAGTCGAGACGAGAATCAAGCGAAGTGAGCAAGCAAGGAAAATTTCACCAAAACCTGTGGCTGGTGGTGGAGAGAGGTGACAGCAACACCAAAAAGAATTTCGCGGCTGTAGACATGGAAAAGGGTGGAGCGAGATTTCCGCCCGAGTTCTCGAAAACCAATATGGTAACAACAGTCGTATCGAACCCCAATTTCCCCGTGGCGAATATCGAGAAACTACAGCCACCACTGCTTTTCCCAAGCTGCAACTGGTGTTCCACGCACCCTCACGCCTCCTGTTGTTCCGCACCGCATGTGCGACGCGGGAGTGTTGGGGAGTATGGCGAGTCTCTCATTCGTTCGCACCAGGATGTTGCGAATTTGCTGGGTCCATTTGTGCTGGACGAAATTACACATTGAGTTCGCGTACATGTAACCATCCTCGGAATAAAATTCGTCCATCCGGTGTTACACTGTAAATGCTATAGGAAAAAAAACCAACTACCTCGGAAAATAGCAAAGTGACAATTAACCCTCTTAACAAGCTTTTAGGAACCAAGTATACCGTAACAAACGTTCTATTCCACTCCCAACATTCATAACCCTCTTAGATCTCTCTGAACTGAGCCATCGTAGGCAGGTGCCTCCCACACGCCTTGTTCTGGCATCGTTGCTTCCTCGACGAGCTCCTCTCGCCACACACACACTCCTTCACCCACGCCCCCCCAGCAATCTGATACGCCCTAAACCCATCCTTCTCCAATACCTCTCCAATCGGCTCCGCATTTTCTTCCTCCCCCGCACTCCCCGACTTTCCCGCCGCATTAGGCGTTGTGTCAGACCCACCAGACCCAGCACTCCCACTGGGATGAACAGTGCCGTCAGCATGAATGCTGTCCGCAGTACTGCCAACAGCAGCACCAGCAGCAATGGTACCGGGAGGAGCAGCAGCAGCAGCACTACTGGTAGCAAGACCTGACTCCAATTCCTTCTTCCCCTCATCATCCACACTCCCGACCCCTTCCTTCTCATTCTTCAAACTACCCACCACTGCTACAGCATCTGCAGCTGTCAAATCAGCACTCACCCTACCTTCAGCCTCGTTACTGTCAGCCCCCTTAGAATCACTCTCCTTACCATCTACCCCCAGACTTGCATTCTTCAACCCCTCTCCCTCACTCCTCTCCCATCTCCCTCTTACCACCCTCTTCTCGCCCCTATCCCCACTCCCACTCCCAACCCCACCCCCATCCCTCCCACTCCACAGCTCTGGCGTTTTCTTAACCCAAGCCGCCACCTCAGCACCCTTGGCCACCAACAGCCTCGGCCGATCCTCATCGCTCTGGAACGGCGACCCGAGCCTAGCCAGCTCCGGAACAACCGCACCTCTCAGATGCCTCTTCCTCGACCTTCCCACCCCAACCTCAATCTCCATTTCACGCGGTAACCGCTTTCCCGCCTCCACCGCCCCTGCGACCAGCTCCAGCCAATAGCGCAGCGCCACCTGTGCGCCGTGATAGGACAACCCTGACAGGTGGAGCGTCCAGTGCGGCCAATCGCGCGAGAACAGCCGTGCGATCTGACGCGTGCTGACCATGGCTTTAAGGACCGAGACCGAGAGCTCGCGTCGGTTGAAAAGGAAGAGCAGAGAGAGGAGGTTGTTGCAGAGGGGTTTCTGGTCCCTGCGATGCACGCCTGCTACGGTGCGGTCTAGCAAGGTGGTGAAGGGAGTGATAGGGTCTGCGGTTTGCTCTGTTGCTGGTGATTTTGCTGCTGATTGCGTGCCTTCTGCTGCTGCTGCTGCTGCTGCTGCTGCTGCTGCTGCTGCTGCTGCTGCTGCTGCTGCTGCTACTGCTGCTGCTACTGCTGCTCCCCTCCCCTCTTCCTCATCACCTACCTCATTCTCGAGTGCCTCCCCCAACCCCACCACCACCAGCTCATGGATCCGCGAGTCAACCACTTTCAAGCAGTCCAGTAGAAGCTTCCTCGCAGCTACCATCCCTTGCGTTGCCTGCACAGGAGCATCGGTCCTCACCCCCTCAGTGCTCATTTCTTTGTCAAAATCCTTTTCACGCCCCTCCAGAATCTTTTTAGGGGAGGTGAAACCCAGCAGGTCGAGGAAGACAATGGCAATGCGGGTGTCGGGTTCAATTCCTGCCGCCAGCATTTTCTTGAAGTAGTGTGCTGCGAGGTCGAAGCGGCCCCCCTTGCCGAATCCGTGGATGATTGCCGTGTATACAGCCACTCCTGTCCTTGCTTCGGCTGCTTCTGCTGCTGCTGCTTCTGCTTCTGCTGGTGGTGGTGCTGCTGCTGTGGCTGATGTGGTTGCTGCAGCTGCTGCTGCTGGTGATGGTGATGTTGGTGTGGTTGACGATAATTCTGAAGGGGATTCAGAAGTTACAGGGATCGTAGGAGCCTTGGTAGGCACCGCACTCAACCCACTCAGGTCCACGCCCAAACCAAGATACTCCTCTGAACCTGACCCCCTGATTCGGTCACCGATGCTGCTACGGCCGCCAAGGTAAATTCCGGCTGCTCTTGCATCTGCTAGTAACGCCTCCACCTCTGCTACAGCCGGATCCATGCCAGCCAGCCCTGCTACAGCCGACCCTGCTACAGCCGATGCCGCTACAGCCGACCCGGCATTGCCAGCCTCCCCCTTCTCCCCTCCCCGCCCGCCCTTCTCTGCAAACAGCCCTGCAAGCTGCCTCACGCTGTTCTCAGTGAGAACCACCCCATCCCTCTTCATGCTTGCATACGCCCTCCTTGCCTCCTCCACCAATCCACACTCCCGGCACGCCTGCAAAACCACGCTGTAAAACGTCGCGTCCGGCCGAAACGGCCCGTCTCTCGCGCCCCTCCCGCTCCCGGCCGCCGTCCCGTCCTCGTTATAACCCCGGCTCCCGTCCTCGTTATAAGCTCCCTCGCCAGCGAGATAAACCTCCCGCATCTCCTCGGCGAGAGCCAAGGCCTTCTCCACCTCGCCCTTCTCCGTGTAAAGCGCCATCATTATAGTCACAGCCTCTGTAGTAACAGGTACGTGTGCGTCCTGCTGCATGGTTCGAAAGACGATTTCGGCCTGCTGGTCGCGCCATGCCTTGGCGAGAACGTTTAGGGTTGCGTGGTACACTCCAGGAGTTACCAGCCGTGCGAAAGCTGGTGCTGGTGCTGCTGCTGATGGTGCTGATGGTGCTGCTGGTGCTGCTGATGGTGCTGGTACTGCTGCTCCTGGCGCTGCTGCTGCACCTGGTCCTGCTGCTATTTTCGCTCCTCCTTCAACTGCTGCATCCTCTGCTGTCTCTTTCACTGCTGCAGCCATCTCCCTCCCAGAAACAACCCCATCGCTTCCCACCCCAACCCCCTCCTCCTCCCCACCACTCTCTCCCCCACCCCTCTTCCACACACCAGCCCCTCTCACCCCCATCCCCTCATCCACCCTCTTCATCTCCTTCCACAAATCATACGCCTCCTGCGGTCCCCCAGCCTCTCCAAAAGCAGTAATGATGGTGGCGTAGGTGACAGCATCAGGGCGCCACCCTGTGGCTCTCATGCGCTCAAAGAGACGAACAGCGTCTCCCGGCCGGCCTGCGCGCCCCAGGGCGTGCATGACTGTGGCGTAGGAGACCTGGTCGGGCATGCACTCGCTCTCAGCCATCTGCTCGAGCCATTGCAGCACCAAATCATGCTGATCCGCCCTGTTGTTTGGGGTGCGGGGTGGGGAGGAAGGGGAAGAGGGGTTAAAGTGGAAAAGACCTGGTCGGGCATGCACTCGCTCTCAGCCATCTGCTCGAGCCACTGCAGCACCAAATCATGCTGATCCGCCCTGTGCGCATGGGGAGAAAAGGAGGGCAAGAGGGGAGTGAAACCACGGTGAGAAAGTGATGATAGTGGCATAGGTGACAGCATCAGGGCGCCACCCCGTGGCTCTCATGCGCTCAAAGAGACGAACAGCGTCCCCCGGCCGGCCTGCGCGCCCCAGGGCGTGCATTACGGTCGCATAGGAGACTTGATCCGGCATGCACTCACTTTCGGCCATCTGTTGCAGCCACTGCAGCACCAACTCGTGCTAGTCCGCTCTGTATGCATAACTCAAATGATAAACTACACTACCTCACACCATACAGTGTGGTGGAGCTAATAATAGAGGAGCAAGTGACGTTATCCAGCTCCACGCCCCTTTGAGTCATCTCCGTTATAAGCTCCTTCATTCGCCCCCGCTACCACCAAACTACACTACCTCATACCATACCGTGTAGCAGAGCTGATAATCGTAGAATAAGTGACGTTATCCAGCTCCACCCCCTTTTGAGTCATCTCCGTTAGAAGCTCCTTCATTCGCCCCCACTGCCGCCCCTTCCCCAGCGCCGCCAGCACCAGATTGTAAACGTACGTGCTTGGTCGAAACAAGTCCTGAAAGGAAATGGAGAAAGGGTGGAACGGAGGGGGACAGAGGGGTAACAAAAGGGATGATTGAGATGAGATGCAAGGAGCACTCCCCTCCCTTCCCCAGCGCCGCCAGCACCAGATTGTAAAAGTACGTGCTTGGGCGAAACAAATCTTGAGGAGGGAAAAGAAGGGAGAAGAGACGAAAAGGGGGGTGAGAGGATAACCGGATGGGTGGCAAGGAATACTGCCGCCCCTTCCCCAGCGCCGCCAGCACCAGATTATAGACGTACGTGCTAGGTCGAAACAAATACTGAACACGCAGGGGTGGAGAGCGCTGCAGGGGCCAAGGGACGAGGCGAAGAGGAAAGAGAGGGAAAAGGGGATGAAGATACAATCCCACGGGCAGCAAGGGAACACAGCCGCCCCTTCCCCATCGCCGCGAGCACCAGATTATAAACGTACGTGCTTGGGCGAAAAGACTCATGTAGGGAGGGCAGTGCGGAGGGGTGGGGAGGGGAGAAGGGGGAAAGGAGAGGGGTGACTAAGATGTGCAGCAAGGGAACACGGCCGCCCCTTCCCCAGCGCGCGAGCACCAGATTATAAACGTACGTGCTGGGGCGAAAAGACTCTTGGAAGCGCAGGAGCGGAGAGCGGAACAGGGACAAGGGACGAGGCAAAAATGGGGGTGGAGGAGGAGAGGGGGAAAGGAAGAGGGGAAGGAAGGGGAAGGGGGTTGAGGGTATAAGCAGATGAGGCGCATCAAGCACGGTCGCCCCTTCACGATAAAAAAGTGCCGTGTGCCATTGTAACGAGGTGACTTATGAGTCGACTCAAAAGGGGAAGGGGGTTGAGGGTATAAGCAGATGAGGTGCATTAAGCACTGTCGCCCCTTCACTAGCGCCGTCAGCAGCAGCAAATCACAGGCATATGTGCCGGGTCGAGGGGACACTTTTTGAGGTGCCTAAAAAATCACAGACATATGCGCCGGGTCGAAAGGGCACCTGAGGGGCGCACAGGAGCCTATTCGAAAATCCTCAGCACCTCAAAATCTTAATACTCCTTAACAGAATCGACACTCAAAATCTTAATACTCCTTAACAGAATCGACACTCAAAATCTTAATACTCCTTAACAGAATCGACACTCAAAATCTTAATACTCCTTAACAGAATCGACACTCAAAATCTTAATACTCCTTAACAGAATCGACACTCAAAATCTTAATACTCCTTAACAGAATCGACACTCAAAATCTTAAGGCCGCCCATCAGCAGCGGACCACCACCCAGAAGCTCTTGAGCCGCTGCTGAAGGTCTTGGACCACCACCTAGAGGTACACACAGAGGCTCTTGGGCCTGCGTGTGTACCTCTGGGTGCTAAAGGCTTGGACCACCACCCAGAGGTACACACAGAGGCTAAGAGGCGGCGGCGGCGTGTGTGATAAGTCGATTTTTGAGTCGACTGGAAAATCGACTTATCACACACGGCTGCTGAAGGTCTTAGACCAACACCCAGAGGTACACACAGAGGCTAAGAGGCGGCGGCGGCGCGTCTCTCGTCTCTGATCGATTCAGAAATCGGCGGAGCGTCTCGCAGTTGTTTTGAGACGTCCCGTCCCTCCACCTCAGCATCTCACACACACACACGTCTGCCTTACACCTGCTTGCACCGATCCACACCTGACTGCACCGACTTGCATCACGCTAAACCTCCTTGCACTGAGCCGTACCTGTTTCCTCGCCCAATCAAAGAACGCCACGGTCATGCGCCAGTCCGCCGATTCTCGCAGCACCGTCGACACGTCCCTCCCCGTCAGCGTCAGCCCCAGGCGCTCCAGCCGTTCCGCCACCCGCCCACTCCCCCCATCCTTTCCGCCACCTTTCCCCCCATCCCCTCCCCCATCCTTCCCGCCGTCCTTTCTCCACTGATCCACGACTAATCCGCGCCGATCCGCCCCGCTCTCCTGCGCCAGCACGTCCAGAACCTGCACCACGCGCGGCGGAAAGAACCCGCGCGCCCACGCATCTCCCCCTTCCGCGCCGTCGGAACCAGAAGCGGAAAACGGAGCACTTCGTATCGGGTCAGATCTCGGTGCGGCTGGAACAGCACGGTCCGTGGCGCGCGAGCGAGCAAACTGCGGGTTATTCAGTTCCCTCGGCGAGGCGCCTCGAGGATTCCCGTCAGCGCGTCTATAGACGTCCTTACGTTTGCTCCTCTCGGAAGAGCTAGAGGAGCGACTCCAGGAACGATCCGCAGTGGAACGATTCGCAGCGGAACGCGCATTTTCCCGCCTCGTGTCTCCTCCGCTAGCCCCACTGACTCGACCGCCGGTTCCGGCGCGACTCCAGGCGCGATTCTCCAGGCGCGATCTGCTAAACCCGTCCTGCCGTTGATTCCTATCAGATCTGCTAAACTCGTCAGACGATCCCTTAGAACTTCGCTCAACATTTCGCTCAGACTTTCGCTCGCTGTCTGGTGAACTCTCGACGCTCGCTCTCGCTCCGGCAGTCTCGTCCCCGTTAGAAGTCGCAGGTGTTGTCCCGTTAAGAGATATCAAATCAGAAACCGCTACTCCAGTCGAACCGGACTCCCCCGATTCAGTCACACTGGCCCGTGTAGTCACATTCCGTTCAGTAACGCGGGTTTTAAACACTCCAATTCTAGCAGGCTGCACGAGAGGACGCAATAAAGCGGTACGATTGAAAGCAAGCGAAGCCGTCGAATGTCGCCGGCTCGGGTTATCCAATGACGTGGTGTAACCTGGTAACAGAAGCACTCCTCGCGAAAGAACAAAGGCCCCAAAAGGAGCCATTTTGCGTTAATAACCCAAGCGCACTAAGCGATTCCACGGGAAATCGGGCGCGACGCAGGAAACAGCAACGCGTAGAACTCTACCGCAACGGTGTCGCTAGTCGCATCAGCAGAGCTGCGTCTACGAATATACGAATGAGCTGAGCGGCTGCTGAATAAGAGGTTTAGGAAGAGGACGACCGTAAGTGCAGAGGGAGAGTAGCCTAGTTCCAGATTTCACGAGGGATTTCGGCGGTAACTGCAGGTTAGGTTCCAGATTTCGCAACCGCGGTAACCGCAGGTTCGAGGAGGGAAAACCATTCGGTACATGGGAGTTACATAGTGTCATATATGATTGTTAACCTCACAAGTGCTGAACAATTGTATTGTACCTATCCCCAACTACTGGTACTCCTTTCAAACATCGGAATTAACAAGGCTCCTTTCAATAAGAGCTATGCACTGACCAACGGACCGACCATCCAGCATGGCAATTGCCAACTCTTCATGCAGGTCTTTGTGGCGCCGCATTATGGTTGACACGTTCAATACTGCCCACCGCACCACATCGTCTGACTTACTCTGCGTGAATCCCAATGACTTGTACAAAAAGTCCAACTGCAAACAAGAAGGCCAGTTCAGACAAGAAAGAAAGAAATGTGAACGGCGCACGAGACATACGCGCATATGAAAAGACTCGCACAAAGAGGTAGTAACATAGCCGAAGAAAATATATGGTAGCTAGTGGTTATAAACTTTACTGACACTTCAAGAAATCGCTACCTGTTGAATGTCAGAAATGCCGCCCTCTGCAACCCCGAATTGCAGGTACTCCGCACAAACTCCAGCCAGAGCCACACAGGAAACGGCATCCAGCATCTGCAGCATGCCCACAGGGAGAGAGGGAGGGACAACAGAAAGACGGAAATGATATGCAGCGACTAAGAAAATGGGCCCATCACACGGAGAAGACACACAGGAAGACATGAAGGCACTCCACCCAGAGCCACACACGAAACTGCATCGAGCAGCTGAAGCATGGCCGCAGGGTGATAAGGAGGGACAGAGGTGAACAAGTGGCAGGCATGCTGACTGAGAAGGCACCACTGGCTCAAAAACAGGAGATCTAACAGGAGATCTGAGTGGGACATGCTGAAACGCCTATCTACTTTGTATATAGAACAATCAGGGTAATTTTTTACGAGCTGATTTTGGAAACAGAAGTATTACTGCTTCTGAAAGCTGAGCTGCAATTAGGTCGTGCTTGCTGGATATATGATTAGATGTTAAAGCTGTCTGCTTCTGAAAGTCCAAATCCAGGACGGCTTTTAGGCTGGAGAAAATCGATTCTTACATCGGATTTGATTTGGCGTGTCCTTGTCTGCTTCTGGAAATCCAGATCCAAAAAGGTGGTGCCGGCTTGCACGTTGAGCGCCCCGTAGCGCTGATAGGCGTCCAGACTGGAGAGAGTGAAGCTGCGTGGGGGGATGCCCACCAGGTAGGATACGAGGAAATGGCCCGCCTCGTGCTGTGACGGGTGGGACGGGGAGAGATGGGAGCGAGGTGGGGAAAATAGAACAGATGGTAGGAGACGCAAAAATGCCCTGGCTTGTGCTGTGGGGACGGGGGCAGGGAGAGAGAGCGGAGAGGAAGGTGGTGCCTGCCTGCACGTTGAGCGCCCCGTAGCGCTGATAGGCGTCCAGACTGGAGAGAGTGAAGCTGCGAGGAGGAAATGGCCTACCTCGTGCTGTGACGGGTGGGAGAGGGGTGCAAGGAGGGACAGATCACATCGGAGAGAGTGAATTTGCATGGGGGGATACCCACCAGGTAGGAGATGAGGAAACGCCCTGCCTCATGCTGTGGGGTGGGAGAGGGGTGGGAGGTGGGATAGATAGAGAGAGAGCGAGAAGCCGCGATGAGGGATGCCCACCAGGTACGAGATGAGGAAATGTCCCGCTTCGTGCTGTGGTGGGAGGGGGGTGCGAGGTAGGATAAGAGAATGAAGGAGGTGGGAGGTGGGAAGGTGAGAGATTGAAGCCGGGGGGGGGGGAAGCCCACCAGGTAGGGGATAACGAAATGTCATGCCTCATGCTGTAATAAGGGAGGGGGTTCTGGGTGGGATATCGGAGGTGGGAGGTGGGAGGTGGGAAGGTGAGAGAGTCAAGCCGGGAGGGGGATGAACATCAGGTAGGATATAAGGAAATGCCATGCCTCATGCTGTGGGAAGGGGGGCGGGGTGAGAGGTGGATGCCTCATGCTGTGGGAAGGGAGGCGGGGTGAGAGGTGGGATAGGTGGGACGGTAGGATAGGTGGGACAGGACAGACAGTAGGACGGAGATGAGAAAATGGCCCGCCTCTTGTCGCCGGATGGGATGGCAGTGAGAGTGAGAAGGGAGACGAGAGGGGAGAGGCAGAAAAGACAGAAAAGGGTAGCATTTGCACGGGAAGAGGATGGGGCTGCTGTAGTATTGGAATGGGGTATGCTATGGACAAAACCAACATGTCATTACACAGCTGTATGATTGGAATGGGGCAAGGGGGAAGAGGAGTTGAGAAGGTGCAATTACCATTAGGCGTAACAGGGCATGCTATGGGCAAAATCAGCATTTCATTACACAGCTGTATGGGTGGAATGGGGCAAGGGGGAAGAGGGGTTGGAGAGGTGCAATTACCACTAGGCCTAACAGGGCCTGCTGAGCGCAAGACCATCACGTCATTACGGAGCTATACCGACAGGAACAAAATGTCGAGAGTGGGATTTGAACCCACGCCCTTTCGGACTGGAACCTTAATCCAGCGCCTTAGACCAACTCGGCCATCTCGACATACTACGAGAGAAAGCTTTCTTTATTTAGTCTAATAACTCATCTCTTATTCTTTACTGCATAATTTCACTTTCTTTTGTTAATATTTATAATCATACCTCTTGCATTAAAAAAAAAAACTTCTCCACTCCTCTCCCCTCCTCCATCTCCTCTTCACTCCTCCCAAGTCTGCAGCATCTATGCACCACCAAATGTTTCCACGAACCCACTCACCATCCATCACACATCACCATCACACTCACCAGAGCAACTCGTCTGCGATACGTGGGTTTCAGCAGATTCCCCAAGGTGTCCACTAACAGAGCCTCGCCACCTCCACCAGTTGAAATCTGATTGGACAGTTGAGTTCACAGTCTGGTTAGAATGACTTGTAACGGGTAAACCAACCAGTAGAGAGTGATACATAGTTTCCCAACGACCTGCAAAGCAATAGTAAAACCTGATGCAATAAGATGCTGTTAGTAGATTTAAACACTGTGGATAAGGAGAATTGCCTTCATGAGCTTATATCCATAATATCCAAATGGGACACTCCCCCAGAAAATTACAGTCAGCCACCCATAACCCACTGGCTAAAGTGGCATACCTGGTCTACAGTGCCGATGAACAGTAACCCTATGACCAGCCCCAGCAGTTGCCATTGGTCCAGGTGCTCGCCCCACCACGTGGCAACCAGCCCTGCGAGCAGCGCCAGCTGGCCTCCCTGCCTGACACCCGCGAGAGTGGTGTCTCTGGGCGCCAGCATGCGAGCAGGGTCTATGTAGTGTAGCTTTAGCTCCTCTATCGTGTAGGACCGGCGGGGAACCTGGTGATGGGAGGAAGGTGGGTGAATGGGGGCAGGTTAGAGAGGAAGGAGAAGGGTCTACGTAGTGCATGTTCTATGTAGTGCAGCTTCAGCTCCTCTCTCGACTACGACCTCCAAGGAACCTGGTCATAAGAGGGAGGAGGGGCGGGGAGGGGGAAAGGGGGATGGGGAGGAGCAGATGGTGTTGGCTGGGTGTCAGCGACTGGCTCTCGCCAGCTAGCATGCGAGCAGGGGCGCAGAAAAAAATGGGACGCCAGAGCGGTGTCTCTGGGCGCCAGCATGCGAGCAGGGTCTATATAGTGCAGCGTCGACTCCTCAAGGGAGTAGGATCGCCTGGGACCCTGGTCATGAGAAAAAATAAAGGGGAAAGGGAGGGGAGGGAGAAGGGGAAGCAGCCCATTTGTTAGTTAGCATTCAGCACCCTCTAGGCGCCAGCATGCGAGCAGGGTCTATGTAGTGCGGCTTCAGCTCCTCTATCGTGTATGTCCGTTGTGAGAAAGGAGGTGTGTGTCGAGGGTGGGAGAGGGCGGAAGAGAGGGTTATGTAAAGCATGGGAAGGGTGTAAAGAGGAGCAGGAGAGCGCATGGGAGGAACGCGGAGTGAGTGGCGTGGCTCCAGAGCGAGCGCAGGAGGATCTATACAGTGTAGAGAAGATCTTAGGCGAGAAGATACGATCTGACAGTTAGGACATAGCTTATATAGAATTAATCCCTGCGACGCGGGAATCATACGCGGGATACAGGAAACCTGTGGATATAGTCAGAATTAGAACCATCCCTCACCTGTCTAGCCGCACCGAAGGCTCTCAGAACCTTCCCGTCCGCATCTTGCGGGCCTGCACCGTCCACAGCCTCGTTCGACCCCCTAGGTTCATCGGATTCACTGAATTCACCCGTTCGTCCAGCGAGCCGCTTCACGAGCGCCAGCGCCTGCTCCTCCTTGCCTTCCGCCAGCAGCGCGTCGAGCTCCGCCGTTCCGCGGCTCAACCGCGCCTCCCACGTGTCACTCGTGGAACTTCCGTCCCGCGATTCAGAAACCGTCTGAGACCCTCTGCTTGCAGCTCGAGCAGAAACTGATAGTCGTTTGCGAGAATTGGGGCTTCGAAAAAGCGCTGAGATCAAGGGGAAACCACGTGTCCGTAACTGATGTTTGATACTATCAGAAGCGGTGCGTCTCCTCTGGAATGGAACGACAGGGATTCCAGACGATGGACGTGTGAGCCTGAGAGAGTTTCCACGGAGAAAGGCCGGCCTGGTCAGGCTAACCCGCAAACCCAGCGAATCCATTATCCTACGAGGTAAAAAACGATGTATTACTAGAACAAGGTAAGCCTTCACCTTTCAAAGAAGATCTAGTATCTAGGCTGGAGAGAACATTGGGATTCGACTTTGCTGAATGAGCTGAGTTCGAGAGTGGGCTTGCATGCGCTCCTCGTTTGGGAAAGATGCGATAGGGTAAAGGGCCAGTGAAACACTTTCGGATACAACCAATCGCACTAGCGCGTTCCCTGGGTAGAAATTCGCGCATGTGCGCTTCTAGAAGCAGTGCCTCGTGGTTGCTTGTGAAAATGCCACGCATGGCGCCAGGTCAGAAGCAAGCTTCATGAAATTCCTCGTTATTAGTTTCACACGTTCCCTCAAAATAGATATGATTTATGGAACTGTATGTTCATGTTACATTGGATATGTTCAGCCTTGGTGGTTTGGGCTACGGCTAGTGACTGCTCCAGCCTAATGGGGCTTGTTCCATTTTCGAACCAGAAACTCTTTATCCGCTCGTTGGCGCTGACACGTCACACCTCATCAGCACCACTTCAAAAACGGGAGGCAGGTCCCTCGGGCGTTTCCCGCCTCCGCTAGCGCCTTATAACTGGGGAGCATTCTCAGTTCTATCTGTCAACCATTCATACGTGATCGTGATGACAAGGACATTGTGGGCCACTCTATGGACAGTGCCTCGAAGACATGTGTGTTCCTACCCCCAGTAATCGAAGCTCGAACAATGTCATTGGCTGAAAAATATGAACCACTCAGTCTCACGTGGTGCCACGCAATTAGCCAACGAAAGACGTTTCGCATGCTATTCACCGCGTGTGGCTCTGAATGAAGGAGCTTTATGATTCGTCGTCACGCTAGTGGCTCATCTGCACTGAAAAGCCGTTCTGCTTGATCTAGCAGCTCCCGAAGTTATTCCAAGCCCCCCTGCCATTGGTGTAGGGCCTCGCGCAAGGTAGCGATGGGTGAGCGCTTTGCGCGGACCAGGACGACGAGGCGCGGACAGACAGGGAAAGGGGCCAGCGGACCTGGTCGAGACGCGCAGGGCGCAAAGCAAGCCCCCCTGCCCCTCCGATTCGCGCCACGCAAATGCGATGCAATGCATTTGTGTGGAGTTGTGAATGGGGAGCAGGGAATGTGCAAAACGGTTCATCCCGTCTCCAATGTTCCGCAACACCAGTGAGCTGTTGGCAGTGTGAATGTAGTATTTATCCGCTCACTGCCGCCATTCACTGCACACTCCTATTCACTGCTCACACTCCTTGTGGTCTTTAAAGTGCTGCCGGCCTCCCACCCCTGGCTGCCTTACACAGCGCTCTTGCTTCGGCGACTTGAGTCCCTCTTTCCCAGATTGTTGTGCGTCGAAGCAACAGCTGATCAGTGAAAGGCCGAGCTCTGAATTGATCGACATGGCTACCACGATAAACGACCTCCCTGAGAACTGCATCGCCACTATTCTTTCCTTCCTCACTCCAGCGACTGTTGGTCGCGTTGCGTCAGTCTCAAAGCTCTGGCTATCAGCTGCCAAGTCGAGCACCTGCTGGGACCAGCTCATCGCAAACGGCCTTCCATCATGCTTTCGCGAAACTCCCGCGGCCCTCGCGAAAGATGAGAGGGGCCTTCGTGAAGCTCTCGGCGAAGGCCTAATGCTCGACGACGGGCGTTACCACATCCAGGTTGACCCTGCGACGTCGCTCATCACCGTGAGCGTCAGCGTCGCGCAAGTCTTCGAAATTCTGTGGGAGGATCGCGACCAGGATCGCATGCGACGGCACGACATCACCGGTGCGATCTTCGACGACGAATCGCAAGGAATCGTCGTCCATTGGCTGAGCACCTGCGGGAAGATCGATCTCCCGTTTAAACTCCACAGCGGATACTACCGCATATCGTGGCGCGTCGCACAGGAAGAGGGCGGGCCGCGGAGGTCTACAAGCCCGAAACGCAGATTTATGCGGTCCCAGGAAGAGCCGTTGATCAGTCAAGTACGCGACGCGACGACTGGACACGTGGAGCAGCACGATCTTGACGGCATCCGCCAATGGATTTCAACCACGCCCACGTGGACTCGCATGCCCGCGGGGTTTCTTCGAGTTGGTGACGGAGGAGCTTCGGGCAGTGCGTCGTCGCAATTCGCGAACGTTCGCTTGATTTCGACACTGACGGATATTTCGCGACAACGGCGGAAGCGTGGTCTGTACCTGGACGCGTTCGTATTAGAGCAGATTTCTATGTAACCTCAATTTTTGAAGCAGCGACTCGGATTCGATTGGCTTCCACCTGAAGTGGCGTTGTACTGCCCAGAAACGCGCGAAAAGTGGCGCGGTGGGTCCTGCTTCGCACGGCATGGTTACCACTTCGTCGGTTCTGCGAATCGACCACCCGAGTGAGTTCAGCAGTGTGGATGTGCGCATGCCATAAATCTCTGAACGCGATAGGGATGAACAGCCTTTTTTCATAATCATCAGTGGGAATGGAGAGGCGTGAATGGGGGAATGTTGGCGAGGGGAGGAGGGGGGGTGGGGAATGGACACGGGGTTGCGGGAGAAGGGGCATCGAGAGGGAAAGCCGCGATAGCCAAAAGCACAGAGAGATTGTCGGATTTACCAGACTTCAGATCAGTAGGCCATATCATGAGGCGTGACCAGGCGAAAGTACTTCCGTTTGGGATTAGAGAAATGTCGATGTGCGAATCAGGGAGCGCGAAGTACGGAGGGAAGTAGCGAACGGGAAGCAGAGAGATGGTTCATGCTGCGGTGTGGCGATCGGCACAACTGAGTTGATACTCCAGCAGCGGACGAAGGGGCGTTGTCATGCCAGCGCAAGTTCTTTTAAGGCTTTCGCAATTAAGGTCCTGGGAGAAAAGACAACAAACGAGAGTCAATCTTGGGTTCAGGAGATGGTGATTTGGAATACCGTAAGTGAGGTGCTCCAGAGAACAATGGCGGAGGCCGTCGCTGCAGAGCGACGGATAGTCTCACGGAGTAACGACTTTCTGGAGTTCTTGGGGAGGAAGTTCTGTGTGTCGTCGGCAAAAGTCGATCCGTTATTTCGTGAAAGCAGCATGGTGGTGAATTGCTTCGCGAAACACTCACGACCCCGTGGTGTCGTGGAGTGGATGTCCGAACCGACGTCCATCCGTGGTGGGGGACTGTGGTGTGGAGTCCACTTCAATCCGAAGCAGAAATTGGAGGGGGTGGCTGATTTGCCGAGCCAGCAGGTACAGTCGGCCACCGTCAAGATCCGTCAGCAGCAGCAGACGTCAGTCATGCACTGCATTCGGAAAGTTCATCCTCGGTATTATCGCAGTGTGTGTTCTGTACAGTCTAACCCAGGTGGCGAAGTCACCTACCAAGCAGCTGACTTTAGTTGTTCAAATAGGGGTTTCGAAAGGGTTTACTGGTTTCTCTGTCTTTGACACACTTTTAATAATGTGCGCTGAATTTATCAACTATAGAGGTGCTCAAGCAAATGCAGTCATATCACAATCAGGGCCTACGATTCACTTTTAGGCACGTCAATGCATCAGGGTCCCTCCCTCTGTAGAATCCCTGATCGTCAGTGTCCCCCCAAAAAAAAGCCTGAAAATTCAGTGTTACCTTAAAAAAAAGTCTGATGCATCAGTGTTCCCTTTTTGTAAAGGCTGATATTGAACTTCAAATAAGATAACACTAACTAGCTAGCAAGCATCAGCAATAGAGGGTTCATTTACTCATCATCATCACTGCAGTTAGTCTCCGGTTCTTCCAACTCCTCCTCCTCATTTGCCTGCTTTCCCTTGCCATTGCCACTGCCCCCCCCCCTCTCTTGCTGGAGGTGCTGCTGCCACGTTCAGTGTCAGTTTCGTTACAACGTAGTGTAATCAGTGTCCCTTAAAAATACAAAAACCTGAAAGTTCAGAGTCATCTGGCCCCTAAAGGCTGAAAAATCAGTCCTCCAAAAAGCTGAACACTGGAAAATCAGGGTAGGTACAAAAAAATCCCTGAAAATCAGGAATTTCAGGGAAAAATTCCTGATATGCCCCTTGAACATGCACTTGAAATTGAGGAAAATAACAGACCTTGATGATTATTGCAGATACAAGTGGAGAGGCAACCTCACTTACAACTATGCACAACAGCCAATTGCTATTTGAAGAATACTGACACTACCTTTTCTCTTCTTGCAAGCATCAGTGCTTGCTTCATACTTAAGTAACCGCCCCTCCACTGATCTCTCTCTTTCCTAAGCTGCTGCAGTTGCTGTCTTTGCATGAGAACATGTCTTACAGCAACACAGGCAAGCAGAGCAGCAAGTGGCAAGCAGAGCACCCATACAGGCACCACCACCATTGCCTGACATGAACAAGTACTCCTGATCATCCTCCTGCTGCTGCTTTCCGAAATTGTTTTGTTGCACCTCTGACAGGCACTGCCAGCAGTAGCAACAGCAGCAGATAGAAACGGGGGAGCAGCCACAGCAGCAGTAGCAGTAGCAGCTGCAGCAGCAGGAGCAACAGCAGCAGCAGGCGGACAGGGAAGGGTAGGAAAAAAGGGAGGAGGAGATGGAGGAACTGCAGTGTGTGTTGCTCCTGTTGCAGTTTCAAACCCATCTGCACACTCAGTCAACTCAAACATCACACCTGCTCGCTCCTTATCCCAGCAGGGAACACTGCTTGTACTGAACCGTTCTGTAATACTGGTTTTTACAGCGATTTGCACCAAGTCCATCTCAAACCTCCTTCCACTCTCTCTACCGTCCTCTTTCCTCTCCACCACATGCCACTCGTTATCGTCACATCCCATTAGCTCACATTCCAGTCGGTCCCTAGCCTCCTCCCCACCTTCCACTGCCCACTCCTCCTCCGCGTCCCGCCCGCCACGTAACTCCCACTCCAATCTGCCTCCATTTCCCTCCTGATCAGGCATCTTGCCATCCGGCCTGGCTGTGACTGTGCCACATGCGCCAGCTGATTTCCACTCTGATCCGCCTCTGGCTGAACACACATCCGACCTCCAACATGTGGGACCCCGTTCCCAGGGACCATTAGAAGCAGTCACAGAGGCGGTATACTGATCATTAGTCCTAGGAACAGTCTCAGAAACAGTCAAATAATAGTCAGTTTCCAGGATAGAGCTTTGAGTGCTGTCATCTGTATTCCCAAGCACAAGCTCCCACTCTGTTGGCTCATGAGCGTCCGGGACATTCAGCAGTTCCGTTGGTGAAAGACAATGTGATACTAACGGGGGTGCTACAGGTGACTGGTTTAGAGTAGCACCCTTTGAATGGAAGGTAAAGACGGAGGCAGAGGCGGGGGGTCCCGGCGGAGGACAGGGAAGGGCGGGTGGGCAAGAGGAAGCGGAAGCGTTAGCCTGGGTTGGCGGAACGGGAGCCGCTGAGAGCGGACTTGCTCCTCGGGGAGCGGGTTCCGCGGACGACTCAACCCGCTTCGCGGCTGCAAAGCTCCCCTGATGCTCCGCCCGCGGAGTGGATTCCGCGGAGAGTTCGCGCTTGAGCGGGCGCGTGCGCCAGGAGGAGGGTAGCAGACTGCTTCTTTGCGCCGACTCTGTTATCGCCTCTGCACACGCGGAAGTTTCCCGCTTGAGCGGGCGCGTGCGCCAGGAGGAGGGCGACGGACTGCTGAGCCACGCTCTGTAGAGATCCTCGAGATCTGTATCCTCGTTAGAAGAGTCTCCAATATCGTCATCATCGTCAACTTCACCGACGTCATCGTATTCGTCTGAGGTACTGCTATCCCCGCTATAGTCATCAGCGTTGTCACACTCGTAAACGCACGTGTTGCAATTGGTGTATTCGAATTGCCGCCCGCTGCTGTTACGCGCGTCCACATGCGCAGATGCGTCACCGTTCACCAAAACATTGATCGAGTTGTTCCTACCTTCGAGGTGTTCCGCAAACTCGGCTGGCTGATACGCCATGACCAGTCGCTCGTGAACACGTCCGCACTCCTTGATTACATTAGGAGTGGACTGCAGTAACGGAAAGGACGCAAAGGGAGCAGTGGATTGCTGTATCATTTCGTTGTTGAGAGCTTCGAAACAAAGATTGTGAGATGTTTCACTTCAATACTCCAATATTCGAAATGAAAAAAAATCACAAGCATTACTACTCCCAGCGGCTTAGCAAGGTAGGCGTCCCACCTACTGCCAGCCATGAGCTTTACAGTGGGTGCAAACCCATCGGCCGTGCAGAGGGCACTCGCACACCACCGTAGATGGCTTGGGAAGGCGGGCGTCCCACCTTCTGCCAGCCATTGCTTGCAGGGGGTGCATCCCTGCCGTGCAGAGGACACACCACCACTGCCTCTGTAGGGAGCATGCGATCTCCTGCCATACAAGAGGCGCACGCACTTCCACCCTACAGTGAGCTGGACAAGTCTAGCCCAGTGCAGCTTGCCCAGCAAGAGGTAATACAAAGAAATATCAGGGTAATTACTCAATAAGGAAGCAAACTAGCAAACAAACGTCCCGGCACTAGTGCCAGAGGTAAACAACCAGAAGCCATCTCCAGCTCCTAGCAGCCACAGTAGCCGTAGAAGCTTCCCAAAGCTGTACACGGGAAAACTCCTCCCACATGCAA
>CANJKZ010000822.1:0-90000 GCA_947471745.1 Closterium sp. Naga37s-1 | reverse complement strand
TGATATCAGCTGGTGCTGACGCTGCCCTTGCTGCTGCTGCTCCTGCTGCTGCTGCTGCCGGTGCTGCCAGTGCTGGTGGTGCTGATGCTGCTGCTGGCAGTGTGGGGTGGAGCAGCAGGAGGGTGGTATCGGTGACAGCGAGTGTGGTAGACCATGAGGGCACCCTCACCAGCAGCGCTGTGCATGCTGGGGCAGGGGGGGACGCAAGACGGGCTTTAAGCGCTGGTGGTGGCTACGGGGAGGGCGAGGAGCTGAGTGGTGGCGATATGGGGGATGGGGAGGTGAAGGAAGAGAGGAACTGGGGGTCGTATGAGGAAGACGAGGAGGAGGACGAGGAGGAAGAGGATGAGGAGGAGGAAGAGTGGGAGGAGGAGTGGGAGGAGGAGGAGGGGGGTGGAAGGGTGGGGGATGGGCCATGGCTGGTGTCGCGATCGCAGGCTGCAGCGGCGCTGTTCCCTCCGAGGAAGCGAGTGAGGCGAGAGGTGAGTGGAGGGATTTGGGTGGTCCCTGACAGGGACCTGGGCTGCAATATGCATGCGTCTCTCAGTTACCACAGCCTGCAGCGGCACTGTTCCCTCCGAGGAAGCGAGTGAGGAGAGAGGTGCGTGGAGGGATTTGCTGTCAGAAAGGATGTGCATGTTGACATGAGCATGCATCTCTTGACATGGGTAGGAAGCAAATGAGGAGGGAGGTGCGTGGAGGGATTTGCAGTGAGAAGGGATGCGCATGCTGACATGAGCATGCATCTCTTATCGTGGATAGCGACTCCAGGCGACTTCTGAGGCGCCTTATAAGTCGCCTCATCTCTCCCCCTCATTTCTGCCCCTCATTTCTCCCCCTCATTTCTCCCCCTCATTTCTGCCCCTCATTTCTGCCCCTCATTTCTCCCCCTCATTTCTCCCCCTCATTTCTGCCCCTCATTTCTCCCCCTCATTTCTCCCCCTCATTTCTCCCCCTCATTTCTCCCCGTAATTTCTCCCTCTTATTTCTCCCCCTCGTTCCTTCGTCTCTATTCTCCCTGCTTCACCACTGCACCTACACCCCCCGGTGCCATCAGCTCAACGCCGCGCTCACATGGGAGGCGCAGCGGCTGAACGAGGAGATGATAGACTCGAGTGTGGAGGTCAGCGCGAGGGAGACGAGGAGAGCGCACGCCCTGGGCAAGGATGGCACTGCAGTGCTGCTGCGGTTTGACATCCCCTCGGTACGTGTTTCGCAGTCCTGCTGCACTTTTACATTCCCTCGGTACGTGTTTTGAGTCGACTCTAAACAAGACCAGCAGAGCGCACGCCCTAAGAAAGGATGGCGCTGCAGTGCTGCTGTGTTTTGACATTCCCTCGGTACGCACTCCCACATTCCCTTATTGGGAATTCTGAAAAATGCCGAGGATGGTGTCGCAGTGCTGCTGCACTTTCGCACTCCTTTGCTCAGTTGATGCGTTTCCTAAGCCGTGCGCTTGGAAGGAGTTTGAGCCTGCTCACAAGTTGCACAATACGGGACACGTGCTTTGCCTGTATGAAAGCTCCCCTGGTCAACACCTTGCCCCGGCCGGTAGGGCTTTCATGAAAGCCCCACTGCTCGTGCCACGTTATCGTTAACATAACAATGCCGCGTTGTTCTTTCCAGACCACCTTCCAGGTCACGAGCTAATAAGCAACCCTCTTCCCTCCGTCCCTCAATTCCCGCTGCCGCCCTGTCATGCCTCCACTCCACTCCACAGGTGGCCATTCCCTTCCCTCCCCTCCGCCTGCTCGTCCCCGGCTCCTACCCGCACTGCTCGCCCCAACCATGGCCCTTCCAAGCCCACCCACACACCAGGTGATGTTACAACCATGCGAGCAGCTGTTGTCTGCTCTGCTCCTGCCTGCTGCTCTGCTCCTGCCTGCTGCTCTGCTCCTGCCTGCTGCTCTGCCACCTGCCTGCTGCTCTGCCACCTGCCTCCTTCTCTGCTCCTGCCTGCTGCTCTGCCACCTGCCTGCTTCTCTGCTCCTGCCTGCTGCTCTGCTCCTGCCTGCTGCTCTGCCACCTGCCTGCTTCTCTGCTCCTGCCTGCTGCTCTGCTCGTGCCACATGTGTCCCTCCACCCTCCAACACATTCCCAGTGGTTCACAATGCTTTCGGTCGCTTCAATAGATTGTAGAGCCATGCAAGCATCCAAAAGCCTAACCTTTTGAGGCGCCTCAAAAGTAGAGCCATGCAAGCATCCTAAAGCCTAACCGACGCTGAGAGTGCCAGTTGACTTTTGAGTAAACTCAAAAGTCAACTCAGTGGTGCCGATCAGACAGCCATGGCTAACCATGGGTCGAGAGCACACAGCCTCGCATCTCCCTTTCCTCTACTCCCTGCTGCCGATCTCCCTTGCTTCACGAATCACAATGCTATGGACCGCTTTACCACAGCCATGCGAGGAGCCAAGCCAAGCCATGGGCATTGCATGGATTTTATGGTACAACAGCTCTTCCTCCCCACTCCCGTCCTTACCTTTCCTCTCCATTCTTCCGCTGTCCGCTACAGATCACCGGTGGTTCAAGACGCCATGGACCGCTTTACCAGAGCCATGCGGGCTGCTAAGGGCCCTCTCACGCTGACAGCCATGGCTAGGGCCTGGGACGAGCATGCGCGGGCGGCAGTCATGCATGTGCTGGCGGCGTCTGCTCCCCCCAATGCCTGCTGGCATGCCGTGGTTGGTCCGTGGCATGAGTGTGCTGCTGATGTGGCACATGGCTAGGTGATTCTCAAGCGCCTGATTCGTGTCGGCTTGTCTTTTCTGTTGTATATGATGTTGCTGAGGAAGAAAATATGATGGTCGAAGAAATATAATATTTTTATAATCCCCATTGCAGAAAGCTGTATGATTTGGTTTGGTTGAATGTTATTTCGGCATGCAGAGCAGGCAAAGCAAACCCTTCAAAACTTAATGGATGTTAATCTACATGTAGAGGTAGAAGTACCATAGCTCTTGGTGTACCTTTTTTCTCAAACACATAGCAAAAGCAAAAGAATCGGATTGACTCAGGCAAGACGGTTTGTACGGATTGCACGGACGCCTGGGCCGCACAAATCGTCGAAGACATTTCGCATGAACCTTCGTCCGCCATTACTCCTCTCGGCGGCAGCCGAGTCAGCAAGCTCAGCAAATCAGCTTCGCCATCTCCACGACCCCGCAGTTTCTGCGTCACCTGGTTGGACAATTTTCGTGGCAGCCGTTCGCTTTCCCCACCTCATATTGGTATTGACGGCTGCAAATTTCTCCTCGTCGCAGGCTTCGCGAGAAGTTACCAGGGCCGTCTCATGCCACGTACTTGCGAAACTCGCCCAATTGCAATGTCGGTGCTGGGATGGGAACAATCAGCTCAACTGTGGGCAAATGCCTCACTTCATCAGGTCCCAGCAGCGGCTCGATTTCACCCTTCACGCGACTCGAACAAATCTTGGCTGTGCTCATAAGGCCCAGCTTGATTGCACCAATTTCACATTCGAGCTCCACAAAAAGGCTGAAATCGAGGCGACTTCCTTATACAGAGCAGCAGCAGCGTCAACAACTCCGTCAACTTCACTCCGTTCATCGCCACAACCCGTCCCGCCCACCCCCATCTCATTTCAAACCCTCCCACTACCTTCCGTCGATATCGCTAGCGAACAATCGTGTTCAATCAAAGTTCTATCATACGCGAGAATCAATCGTCATCATGGCTGCTGCTGCTGTATTGAGAAACCATCGTGCGGCTCGAAGGTTGCTGGGACATCCCGCATATCAGACAACATTACGATTCGCCTGCTACACCACTGTGGTAAGCGATCCACATGCATTAACAAATTACTTTTTGCCGTATTTTTTACTACCGTCGTAGTAGTTATGCCGGGTCTTATTTCTTCTCGCTGCAGCTCGAGAGCACTGGGAGGATTGGCGCACTTCGGAACGTCACGTCATCGTCAAATTTCGCTCCCGCAGCGCGCATCGGCTCCGCGGCAGGCGAGGCTTCCAACTCAGTGTCGCGAGCAGCCTACTGGAGCGTCTCTCACGCTTCAACCACAGCGGCGGCTTCGCCGGCGCCTAGCGCGATGATTGGCCAGAAGTGGACGACACAGAAGCCGCGTTTTGGCGGTGTAACTGCTGCGAGCTCGACGATTGAACGGTTCAAGATCCAAATCCGCCCACATAACACGGCTACAGCTCGAATCGTCGAAGAAGAGCCAGAGGATCACACACAGAGCAGCAAGGTAAACGACATGACTGAATGACTATGTTTGTCTTACAAACGCCTTTTGTCAAAGTACGTCTCTCTTGGCTGTCGTCGACTGAAACTTCAACAAAAGCATGCAATATTTGCAGCCTCGCAAATAACGCTGGTTTGCTTTCTGGCGTGCAGCCCAAGGCGCAAAACGAGCCTCCAGTAGACATGAAGAAGATTGCACTGGATCCGGAAGCGCTTTCCCAGTATTGGGGAATCAAGCCCAAGCAGTACCTGCGTGAGGATGGCACGCCCTGGCCCTGGAATTCCTTCCGGGTGAGTGATTTGTTGTGATGAAAAATATGAAGATTGGGGTAGAGATATTGTTAGGAGAATATAGCGTTCATGTTACTAATTGAATGTACGTATGATTTGTGGGCTTGTTCGGCTTTGTATCCTTGATATTGAGTCACTCACCGTTTTCGTTTGGTGATGTGCGCAGCCCATGGACAGCTACACCGCTAACCGAAAGACAGAACTTGACAGGCACTTTCCGGTTACCGGATTCGGTGACGCTTTCGCCAAGTACCTCGTGAAGTCGCTCCGCTTCCCCACCGACCTGTTCTTCCAGGTGTTTGCTCTGCCTCGCAACGCTCCGCACTTCGTTTATGTTACCAGATTCCCGCCAGGACCTCGTCGCTGTCTTGTTCCTTGCCCTCATCTCTTAGCTCTGCTGCATACGCATTTGTCGATTTTACAGCTACTCCGCTCGTCTGGTTCATTTTTCTCTATCTGCTCTATTCCTCGTCGCCCATTTCCTCCCGTCGCGCAACACTCCACCGCGCCGAAACGCCACAGTTGCCGCGCGATGGTGCCGGAAACGAGGTGACTTCCGACTCAGACTCAAAATCCACCCTTTTCCTCCCCTCCCCTCACCCCTCTGCACCGCACAGAAACGGTACGGTTGCCGCGCGATGATGCTGGAGACCGTGGCGGCGGTGCCGGGGATGGTGGCGGGCGTGCTGCTGCACATGCGCTGCCTGCGCCTCGTGGAGAACAGCGGCGGGTGGATCCGCGCGCTGCTGGAGGAGGCGGAGAACGAGCGCATGCACCTCATGACCTTCATGCAGGTTTCGAAGCCCACGTGGTTTGAGCGCGGCTTGATATTCACCGTTCAGGTAAGCTATTCGTTGCGGGGAGCAGTTCACTTCAGGTGAGCGGTTTTGGTGAGCCGTGGGTTGACTGCAATCCCTCTCTCACTGCGCGCGCTGATGGAGGAGGCGGAGAACGAGCGCATGCACCTCATGACCTTCATGCAGGTCTCGCAGCCCACGTGGTTCGAGCGCGGCCTCATATTCACCGTTCAGGTGAGGGGTCCGTTCACGTGAGCTAATCATTGGGTGAGACCCAGCCTATCCTTAAAAAACGAGATGCATAGTCCGTCGATACTCCTTTCATCCCTTCAATTCTGTTGTCACCCCCTGTTTACCGCATTCATTAGAGTGGGTTCGCTGCAGTGTACGGGCTCGTGTATCTCCTCTCCCCGCGCATCGGACACTGAATCGTGTGGTATCTGAAGGAAATTGATGCAGAGCGCATGACCAACTATTGTTTTATTTCCTTCTTTGGGCACTTCTTGTTCCTGTCAACCCCTGTATTCCAAATCAACAGAGCGGGTTCGCTGCAGTGTACGGGCTCGTGTATCTCCTCTCCCCGCGCATCGCGCACCGCATCGTGGGGTACCTGGAAGAGGAGGCAGTGCACTCGTACACGCAGTACCTCAAGGAGATCGATGAGGGGCGCATCGCCAATGTGCCGGCGCCGCAGATTGCCATCGACTACTGGCAGCTGCCTAAAGATGCGACGCTGTATGACGTGGTGCTGTCGGTGCGGGCGGATGAGGCACACCACCGAGACGTGAACCATTATGCTGCGGTGAGCTGGGGTTGGTGGTAACCTGGTTACCACATGCGCGTGTGGAATGTGGGGAGTGAGATTGGCTACTGGCAGCTGCCCAAGGATGTGACGCTGTATGACGTGGTGCTGTCCGTGCGGGCGGATGAGGCACACCACCGTGACGTGAATCACTATGCGGCGGTGAGTCAGGCAGTGCGGTTACCTGGTTACCACATGGGCATGTGGGGAGTGAGGTTCCAGTTGACTACTGGCAGCTGCCCAAGGGTGCGACGCTGTATGACGTGGTGCTGTCCGTGCGGGCGGACGAGGCACACCACCAGGACGTGACCCACTATGCCTGCGGTGAGTTGGAAGGGAATGCGGTTACCTGGTAACCTCATGTGTGTGTGGGGATCGCTGGCAGCTGCCCAGGGACGCGACACTTGATGAACCACTACGCGACGGTGAGTTTAAGATGTGGAATCTGCTGGAGTTACCATGCTTCTGGGACTCCCATGGCCTCAGCTCTGTTCTTTTGATGCCTCTGTCTGGAACTGATTCGTCTTGCAATCTCTCTTGGTTGGCCTCCTGAATTTCGACCCCCCATGGCAGACCATCATCAAGGCAGGAAAGCATCTCAAGGAGCACCCAGCCCCGGTGGACTACCACTGTCATGCTGTCCTGCCCGCCCTTCCAGCTCGGATATTCTCCTTGCTGTGCCGGCGCAATCTCCCGTGCCTCACAATTTCCCACCCTCCTGCCTCCCGCACTTCATAACCCCCCATGGCAGACCATCATCAAGGCAGGCAAGCATCTCAAGGAGCACCCAGCCCCGGTGGACTACCACTGACATGCTGCCCTGCCCGCCCTTCCAGCTTGGGTAGTGCGTTGCTTGCCTTGCCACGCCTTCTACCGTACTCTCCATCCTACTGCCTGCTGTTTATATTATCCGTTCTGGTCTCCACTTGGGACAATCAGTAGAGCTGGTGAAGCTGTATCCAGCCTCAGTAGGCTTCTAAAGATGGAACGGTTTGATTGCAGCTGTACATCAGTGCATGGATCCTTCCATGCAGGGCCTAGCTTGTTGACTGGAAGTGGGGGTCTACATTTTACATTGGTTTGACCTGTGGATGTGCTTGGGGAGTAAGTTTGTCTTTAAATGTTTTATTTTTGTGTGGATGTTCTACTTTATTGAAAAGGTGGAACCAGGAAGGAATTGTGACAATGAAATGGATGTGTATCAACATTGTATGTGGAGTGTACAAATTATGTTCATATCTAAAAAGCGTACGCGATGATTCCGCCCCACGATTCTCCTCTCGAATCAGATGGTAGCGAAGTTTGTGATCACTCAAAGTTTCACGGTCAACGGGAAATTCTAGAAGCTGGCATCACTGGATTCCAGCCGCAGCATCAGGAAGGCGAGTTTCACGCGCGCTGAACTCCCGCTTAGCTCGATCTCCCATGGCGATGTCGCGAGAGGAGCAGTTGCTGCAACGGCCGCCGGAGGCGGTAGCCGACGTACGCGATAGAAGGCATTATACAAGTCGCCGGTCTCTCATTTTTCAGCTTTGCGAGTTGTTCCTCGTTCCATTTTTCTGACGTAATCACGTCGCTGGAATGTATCCGAGGTCTCCATTGCCCTCGCCGTAGCTCCATGATCCCTTGCGTTGAGTCGACTCAACGCGTAGTGACATCGTAACTGGAATGTAGTATCAGACATCTCTCATTGCCACGCAAGAAATTTCTCCCTTCCCCCTCCTCGCCCATCCACTCCCTTCCTTTTCCCTCCTTCCTCTTTCCCCCTTCGTCTCCTCTTCTCCCCCTCCACATTCCCCTTTCGCCTTCCCCAACCCCGAAATGGTTCCTCGAGCGTGTTCTAACGTCTTCCCACCTCGTAATTCCCGTGCTTCAGCGGTTTTTCCGCGACCTCTTCGCGACGGGCGTGGGCGCAGGGCTCGCTGTGCGACACACGAGCGACATGGGGCGAGGTGATGAGCGACGCTTGGCGAGGGGATGAGCGAGATTGAGCGAAATGATGAGTGGAAGGGGGTCCTAGGCTGAGTAGACTGAAACCGCCCACCGCTTCTTCTGAGGTGATGAGGCGACGATGAGTGGAGGGGAGTCCTAGGCTAAACTTCGTCCTAGGCTAAACTTCATCCTAGGCTAAACTTCGTCCTAGGCTAAACTTCTAAACTAGGGGCTCCCCAAGCTCGTCCAGTGCACGAGGTCTCTAAGGAAACTTGCCCTTGTTTCACTTAATTGCTTCACTAATCTGCTCACTGTCGGTCTTTAGGAACGTTCATAGGCCGTCACGTTGCATGCACGCTCTGCCTGCCAGGCTGCCAGCTGTCAGCTGATCTACTCTCTCTGCACTTTGTGTGTGCTGGCTCCTCCACTCTCGTCCAATCAGGGGTGTTTGCTGACGTGGATTTCAAGGAGGGTGACGTGGTGCTGCAGGAGCCTCCGTTGGTCAGCATGCAACACTCTCACAATAGGGTAATCTGTACACTCAGATTAGGGCAACGAGTGTGCTAGTATCATCCAGTACCCGGAAACCACTAGTATGCTCCTATTCTTGCCCCATTCGTTATTGCACTAATTTTACTTTTCTCCGTTCTTGCTTTGTCAACTATCCTGTTCATGCTTTCGTCTCCTCCCCACTTTCTCTTCCTCTTCCCTTTCTCTTTTCTCGTCCCTTCCTGTCTTGTTCCGGCCCGAGCACTGGCGTCCCGCCGCCTGCTTTTCATTGGCCCGCTAGAGTAGCTAGTCGAGTTTTGAGTCGACTCAAAACTCGGCCCAAGCACTGGCGTCCCACCCCACCGCCTGCTTTTCGTTGGCCCGCTAGAGTAGCTGCTGCATCTGTCTGTCTCCACGTCATACCCCACAACTTGAACCCTCATCTCAAACCCCATACCCTCAACCCCTGTTACAGGCCCGAGCCCTGGTCTGCTCCCACTGCTTGCGTTTCATTGGTCCGCTGGAGCAAGCTGTTGCCCGGCTGCTGACGTGGCAGAAGGGAATGAGAGAGGAGGAAGAGGTAGAAAAAGGCGAGGAGGATCAAGAGGACACTAAGGAGGACAAGGAGGAAAAGGAAGGCGAAGAAGGAAGTAAAGAGGAATCACCAGGAGCAGCAGCAGCAGCAGCAGCAGCAGCAGCAGCAGCAGCAGGAGCAGCAGTGGAGGGGTTCATAGAGCAGTTGTCAAGCGGGCAGCTGAAGCTGCCTCATGCGGAGTGTGTGGGTGCGTTGCCTTCTGCTGTGCCGTGCCCTGGCGGCTGCACTCAAGAGACCTTCTGCAGGTGAGGCGGTGGGGAGGGCGCACGGGGGGAAGGGTGTATGTGGTGAGGGGATGCTGATGGTGTGGCCGTGTTTCCCCTTTGCTGCATACCACATGTTCTACACCTCATGACATACCATACATACCCCATCCATAACCATACTACATGTCCTACTGCAAATCATGCCGCTGCATGCATGCCATGCCCCATGTCCACTATTTCCATGCCATACGCAAGTGATGATGCTGTGTTGTATGCATATCCTCCCCTATCCCCCCTTATCCCATCGCACTACCCCATGGATCACGGCACCCCTTTCATCAGCGCCACCTGTGCCACGTCAGCATGGGCGGATGGGCATGCCATGCTGTGCGTGGGCCATGCCTCACATGCCAAGGACACTGAGGCCCTGAAGGCCTTCTATTCCCATGCTGATGGTAAGGCAATGCTGATGCTGAGCGTTATGGGAGGTACAAGGGTTGAGAATTTGCTGTGCCTGGGCCATGCGTCACATGCCAAGGACACTCAGGCTCTCAAGGCCTTCTACACCCATGCTGATGGTGAGGGAAGATAAGGGGTGACTTTTGAGTCGACTCAAAAGTCACCTGATGGTGAGGGAAGATAAGGGGTTGGGACTCTACACTCGTGCCCATGCCATGCTGTGCGTGAGCCATGCCTCACAGGCCAAGGATCCGCTTTTGAGTCGACTCAAAAGCGTGAGCCATGCCTCACGTGCCAAGGATCCGCTTATCTGAAATCACTGCATCGCAGCCCACCTGTCTGCTACTGACACCTCTTATCTGAAATAACTTTTTGAGTATTTTCAAAATTGATCTGAAGTGAGCCATGCCTCACGTGCCAAGGACCCTCTTATCTGCTCCCATTCATGTTTGTTCCCATTCATGTTTGTTTCCCACCCAATCATCCTCTCCCAAGTAGGCCATGGCTATCTGTCTTCCTTTCACCATCCGACCCCCTTTTCTCTTCTTCTCGATTGCCGTCCTCCAGTCTTCGAGGTGCTTCAGCAGCCTCTTCTTCATTCTCTTTTCATTCCCCATTTCCGCCCTTCTCTTTCCAATGTCTCTGTCCTTTCCTTTCCCTCCATCCCAACCTTCGCAGAATCAAATGACATCTTCCGATTGGCCGCCAAGGTGATTGATTGCTCCCATTGGAGCATTTATGACAGATGTACGATAGCCTTGTTCCAAAAACTTGAGCACCTATCTAAGCTGCTTTCACCTAAGGATGGGGTGGATGGACATACGAAGCACTATAGGCACTCGGCTATGCATTGTGTGACTTTTGAGACGTCTCAAAACCTGCTCGGTTATGCATTACAAATGCATTGTCTCTCATTCATTCATGTTCGAATTTCAGGTGGTTGCATCAGCCCTGTCCCCCGCTGACTCCTCACTCGGAAGGAAAGGAGGAGGAGATGTTGTGGAGGGGGAGGGGGAGGGGGAGGAGAGGTGGAGGGTGGTGCTGGAGGCATGGACTCCGTTTGCTGTGGGTCACAAGGCCGTGTGAGTGAAGGGGGGTGAGAAGGAATGGTGTGAGGAGGGGGGTGAGTGAAGGGGTGGTGTGAGGTGGAAGGTGGTGCTGGAGGCATGGACGCCGTTTGCTGTGGGTCACAAGGCTGTGTGAGTGGGGAGGGGGGGGGGGGGGGGGAGAGCAAGTGCGTGGCCATTATGATTTGTGCTGCCATTTGTATTTTTCTGTGAATTGGTTGACGCCACGTGTCCTCTCGTGATTCGCCGTTGCAGATGGTGGGAGGCAGTGGCTTGCCCGCCTGACGTGGAAGCAGGAAGCGACGAGGAAGCTTCCTTCCGAGCCTGCATGAAATCGATCGCCGAGGAGGTGTGGTGGAGGTGAATGGACGGCTCAGATTGTTCATAGGTCACTGCTGTATCTTTGCTGCTGTGACTAGTTTGATTTTCCTTCTGTGGAATTCGCTACCTTAGTTTTGCTACAGATTGTGACTGTCTGTACTGTCTTCCCCTGTTCCTCCTCTTCTTCCGTTGTTCATCCTTCTTCCCCTGTTGTTCCATCGTTTCTACTCCTCCTTTCTTCCCTTATATTTTCTTTCCTTACCCAATTTCCTCCTTTCCATTCCCCTGTTCCCTCAGTCTCTCAAACTGCTCACTCAAGCCATAGGCCCACAACCGCCTGTGCTGCAGCCATGTGAGTGTAACCATGTGAGTGTAAACGTGTGAGTGTAACCATGTGAGTGTAAACGTGTGAGTGTAACCATGTGAGTGTAAACGTGTGAGTGTAACCGTGTGAGTGTAACCGTGTGAGTGTAACCATGTGAGTGTAACCGTGAGAGTGTAACCATGTGAGTGTAACCGTGTGAGTGTAACCATGTGAGTGTAACTTTGTGAGTGTAACCATGTGAGTGTAACCATGTGAGTGTAACCATGTGAGTGTAACCATGTGAGTGTAACCATGTGAGTGTAACCATGTGAGTGTAACCATGTGAGTGTAACCATGTGAGTGTAACCATGTGAGTGTAACCATGTGAGTGTAACCATGTGAGTGTAACCATGTGAGTGTAACCGTGTGAGTGTAACCGTGTGAGTGTAACCGTGTGAGTGTAACCGTGTGAGTGTAATCGTGTGAGTGTAACCGTGTGAGTGTAACCGTGTGAGTGTAACCGTGTGAGTGTAACCGTGTGAGTGTAACCGTGTGAGTGTAACCGTGTGAGTGTAACCGTGTGAGTGTAACCGTGTGAGTGTAACTGTGTGAGTAACCGTGTGAGTGTAACCGTGTGAGTGTAACCGTGTGAGTGTAACCGTGTGAGTGTAACCGTGTGAGTGTAACCATGTGAGTGTAACCGTGTGAGTGTAACCATGTACTGTGTTAATTGTGAGGTGAACTATTTGAGCCATCTGCAGCATTTCATGCAGCCGTGACAGGTGAAGTACTTGCATCCATGCTTGTACGGTGGTGGAATCACATGAGAAATATGCCTGTTCTTCGTTCCATATTCCCTTCCCTTCTCCTCCCACCAGTGCTGTCACTATCAGTCTACGGGTCTATCATTGGCATGTTTGAACTCAACAATCTGTAAGCATCTCAAATCAGCTACGTTAGTCCTTTGGAGGTGCCTGGAATTTAAATCAACTACATGTAAGCTCTACACCAGATCGTACTAGTGCTATCGCTTTCAGTCTACGGGTCTATCATTGACATGTTCGAACTCATGTAAGGGCCTCAACAACCAGCTTCCTTTCCAATCATCATCTCCCTCCCATCTCCCACTCTCCCAAGTATGTTGGTACCTTCCCCAGTATCAACCTGCTTCAACACAACACAGCCTTTTCGTTCCTATCGTCCCATGGCCTTCCCTTCAGGGACCTGGTAGTGCCTTCCCCAGTAACAACCTATTTCAATCGGATTCAAGACATGAGTGCGGCTGAGCAGGTGAAAAAGCAGAGATATGCACAGGGTATGACTGTCTAACATTTTATTACTTATGCGGCCTTTGATTCTCGATGAGACATCTCATCTCAGTCTCTCTGAAATGTTTCATTTCACTCTTTTTTTCGTGCACTTGTCAGTGCATATGTGTGCTTGTTCGTGCAGGCATCGCAATTGAGCGGATGAAAAAAAAAAGCACAGAAGAATATATATGTATATAGATATGTTCATATATATCGAGACATTTCATTCTTCATAAGGCATTTCATTCTTATTTCACACACCTGTCCATGCGCGTGTGCTTGTTGGTTTAGGCACCTGCAGAGGCAGTGGTTGGCCCGCTAAGGGAGCTGCTAGAGCAAGGGGGAGGGGGGAGGGATGGTGGCGATGAGGAAGAGGAGGGTACAGGGAAGGATGGGGATGAAGAGGTGGAGGATGATGGTGATGATGATGACGATGATAGTGATTATGATGATTTGCTGCAGTGGCACTGTCAAGGTATGACAATGCTGCTGATTACTTTTAAGTCGGCTCAGAAGTCGGTGATTTGCTGCCACTGGTGTGCGCTGTGCTGATGATGGATTGCTGCAGCAATCATTATCCACTGCTGCTTCTTTCTGTTGGCCACACTGCCCTACATCAGATCCTTGTATCTGAATTCACTTTCGATGCTTTTTGAATCTCGATTGTCCGATTCTACTGTAACTGACAGCTCTACCTTCCCTGTGTCATTCGGTCCACTTCTCCAGGCACTGCCTTTCACTTATCCACGTGTCACTCCCCTTTTTGCATCAACTTAAAAGCTGTCTCTCTCTTTTTCTCCGTTCTCTGCCTAGCAGGCACGGCCTTTTACTCTCTTCAGAGCAGCATCAACCACTCATGCTGCCCGAATGCACACGCCTTCAAGCGAGACGAGGTGAGTGTTTGCAGCAAGATGGTGGGTCATGTATGGTGAGGATGCCCTCCGTCTTCCTGAGGGCTTCCATAGTTCCCAAGAGGTGACTCTTGAGTCGTCCTGAACCGGCTTTTGAGACGCCTCAAAAAGCCGCATGCCTTCAAGCGAGATGTGGTGAGGGTTTGCACAAGATGGTTGAAGTGATTGGAACAGCGTCCAATCTGCATGATGCATGTTATGGTGGGTCATGGTGAGGACACCACAAGAAGCACTACGGAGGCCTGCACAAGATAGTTGAGGAGGCCTGCATCCATAGTTTCTCCCACCCAAAGGACGTTATGAGGATGAACAATACAACGTTGCGGGAAAAAGAGAAAAAAAAAACAAAAAAACGTTATGAGTGGAGGCCCCACTGGTTCACCTGACATTCGCCCCCATGCAACTCGCCAGTAGATCCTGAGTTTTTCTGAAGCTCAGCAGACATTACTCTACTGCTGGCCCTGTGCTGCGACAATCACTAACTCTGGCCCTGTGCTGCTGTGACACGTGGCAGGACTTGGATGGTCGAGCAGTGCTGCTGGCAAGCCGAGACATCAAGAAAGGAGAGCAGGTTCGTCTGTTCGGGTCTTTCCCATCCATTCTCCATGTATTTGGACGCATGTTGTTTCAATGCATTCATTGGTAATCCAATCGGGGCAGGATAAGTTGTTTCTGAAACAGTTTTTATTCCAGGCCGGATTTCTCTCTGCCCAATACAAGTCTCTACGTTTTCTCCCCCACCTTTCCCCCCTCCTCCCTCCCAATATCACCCACAGGTGTTCATATCATATGTTGAGGAGTCTCTCCCACTAGAGGAACGAAAGGAAGCACTAGCAGATTACGGCTTTCTGTGCCGATGTGGCCTGTGTGTGGCACAGGGGGGGCAGGAGTAGGTACCAGGACCTAGGGAATGGGTTGGAATCGATTGAAGTCTCTTCCACTGAGGATCGAAAGGAAGCGCTAGCAGACTACGGCTTTCTGTGCCAATGTGAGCTGTGTGTGGCACAGGGGGAGCAGGAGTAGGCCCCAAGGAGTGGATTTGGCTGGAAGTTTCAGGCATACTAGGGGAGTGAAGATGGCAGGGGCAGGGAACAGGGACCAGGGAACATGGATCAGGGAACATGGATCAGGGAACATGGACCAGGGAACATGGACCAGGGAACATGGACCAGGGAACATGGACCAGGGAACATGGACCAGGGAACATGGATCAGGGAACATGGACCAGGGAACATGGACCAGGGAACATGGACCAGGGAACATGGATCAGGGAACATGGATCAGGGAACATGGATCAGGGAACATGGATCAGGGAACATGGACCAGGGAACATGGACCAGGGAACATGGACCAGGGAACATGGATCAGGGAACATGGACCAGGGAACATGGATCAGGGAACATGGACCAGGGAACATGGATCAGGGAACATGGACCAGGGAACATGGATCAGGGAACATGGACCAGGGAACATGGACCAGGGAACATGGATCAGGGAACATGGACCAGGGAACATGGACCAGGGAACATGGACCAGGGAACATGGATCAGGGAACATGGACCAGGGAACATGGATCAGGGAACATGGACCAGGGAACATGGACCAGGGAACATGGATCAGGGAACATGGACCAGGGAACATGGATCAGGGAACATGGACCAGGGAACATGGATCAGGGAACATGGACCAGGGAACATGGACCAGGGAACATGGACCAGGGAACATGGACCAGGGAACATGGATCAGGGAACATGGACCAGGGAACATGGACCAGGGAACATGGACCAGGGAACATGGATCAGGGAACATGGACCAGGGAACATGGATCAGGGAACATGGACCAGGGAACATGGATCAGGGAACATGGATCAGGGAACATGGATCAGGGAACATGGACCAGGGAACATGGACCAGGGAACATGGACCAGGGAACATGGACCACGGAACATGGATCAGGGAACATGGACCAGGGAACATGGACCAGGGAACATGGACCAGGGAACATGGATCAGGGAACATGGACCAGGGAACATGGACCAGGGAACATGGACCAGGGAACATGGATCAGGGAACATGGACCAGGGAACATGGATCAGGGAACATGGACCAGGGAACATGGATCAGGGAACATGGATAAGGGAACATGGACCAGGGAACATGGACCAGGGAACATGGATCAGAAAAAGAGGAAACAGGGAACAAGAAGCGCCATCAGCAGACCAGGGAGCAGGGAGCAGGGAACAGGGAGCAGGTTCACATGGAACAGAGAAGGGGGAAGTGGGAACAAGGAGGTTCATCAGCAGACTATGGTGGGGTAGATAGGCATACATGGCAAGGCAAGGCACAGAATTAGATGCATGCAGCTTGGTGCTTGTTTTTACTATAGTACATCAGGGAAGCAAGCCCATTTCACTTGTAGTTTCATCATACCAACAGCAATGAAAACAGAGAAAGCCAAAAACACACAATAAGAAGTAGCAGCCCCATATCCCACCCCCACTCACATAAACCCAACCCAACTACACACTCCCCTCACCCCTAACCATCTCCTTAGCTTGTGGTTGTAGTGCAAACAGGACTCCCCCTGACTCCTACCGTACTATTCACTTCTCACAAGTTCTTTTGGTTCTACTCAATGAAGTGTATACATTAATCAACTCTTAAAAAACTGCCCGCGCATGGCACCATCAGGATACTTTTCCGTGTGAAGGTTCAAGTAGAACCCACTCGGATTCTCCAAAAGCTCCTTGAGGGCCGACGCAAGCTCTCCAGTCCGTTCCGCTGCTTCTTTCCCAAGACTGCCGTTGCATAACCAGTCTCTGCTCCCCATCTGCTGGTACGTGCACGGCAGATCTAACACCACAGGACCGTTCGATCCCTCTGGTGCTTTGTGGATCTGCGTCATGGTCGGAGGCGTATCTTCGTCCATATTTTCAGGCATCACTGAGTATTCGGTCCACACAGGCTGACCTCTTCTCCTGCATATCGCACACCAGCGAAAAACGGGGGTTGATTTTGAAGACAATTTTAACATGGTTAAGTGTGGATCGCATGACAAACTCAAGATTTGAACATGGAAGAAGGAATTCGCAGAGCAACTGCCATTGGCTCTCCACTGCTGGAGCTGCGGACTCCAAAATAGGAGCTGTTGGAGAGACATGGAGCAACAATGTGTCCCTGACGGACTCACTTGTAGATTCTCATTGCCATGTCCCCATTGCCGCCGGTTCGGTCGCCAACTGCGTTCCGGGCAGCTTCTGTGTCATCCGAGGGAACCTCTTTGTAGTCATTCAGCTTGGCATAGATGGTGACTGTTGAAAAGGAAAGCTCATGGGGGAGAGGGGGAGATGAGGGAAGATCACGGGGGGGAAGGGTGGGGGGGAAGGGGACAGGAATGGGAGGAGGATGGTGGAGGTGAGGTTGGTGCTTGGCGGTGAGACATTGCAAGAGAAGGTATCTGTTGGGGTGAGACTGAGAGAGAAGGTGAGTTCAGGTTGGAAAGTCACAGGCCATTGACCTTTCGGTGTGACATTGGAGATTCATGGTGGAATTAAGGTGTTCATACCGGAAGGGGAATGCAAACGTGGAATTTTGAAGGGAAATACAAGAGGGTTTTGTTTTTTTAACTGACCAGATTTCTGTGCGTAGGCAACCGTCACCAGCGCCGCCGCAAGGAACGCTGCACGAAGCACATACACGACGAGGCGAAATCAGCGATCGGGTTATAATGCCTGGTTGACTGCTGGCAAGCAAAGAGTTTGAGTGAGCTGGCATTGGTGTTGCGAACTCACGCCAGGAGTAACGCTTACCAAACAGTAAGACGCAGCGAGCACGAATGAAGGCCATGAGGTGACAATTACTCAACTAGGTAGGAATCAGTTCGCAAGGGAAAGCAAAGTTACTGCTAGTAGTAGAGAGAAGAACTGGATGAGATCCTAGGGACTGAAATCACCCTCATTAATTGTCACGCTGAGGGTCGGGATGGAAGGACCACTGGTAGAAAGACCCGGCGTGACGGCTGACGGTCGAGATTGACCGACTTGATGAGTGGAGACTCAGCGAAAGTATCTCAGCCGAACGATTCTCAAACTTGAAGGTTAATCGATGGGCGTCAGGTGTTACGCGTACCATCAATAAGATGGACGAGCGCATCTGCCGGAATGGCATTGGTGTCGAATCGAAATTCGTCAGTCTTGATAATAGCAGCTCTAGGCGAGAAAAAGAGGCGAGCTACGATTGGCTGATCCGAGAGAGCTATAATGCACCTTCTTGTGACGCGTTCATGACGTGAAGCTTGCTGAGTCAATTGTTCTTGAAGCCAAGCCATGGTAGAAAGCAGGATGGGCAGAATCAGAAAAATGACATTTTTTGCAAGTGTGAAACACTTTCTAAAAATAAAGATTGTGAAAGCGCAGCTGACTGTAGTGAAGCAAGGCAACTGCGAATGCTTGTTCCCGAGTATATAACGAGGGTTGGAGGCCATTTGGCCTCCACCCACGTCTTCATTTCGGAACTTTTCAGTTCCGCTTCATTCTCGTCCAACCACTTCTACTCTCACTCATTCCTAAATCACACTTATTTTTAGTATGGAGACAACGCTAGGACAAGTGCTGCAGCAGCAACATAACTTAGTAGCTGCTACATGCGTTAACTGCGGAGGGTACAACATCGCGCCCGCGATGCACTTGGCGTGCGCACAACCGAGAATGAGCTGCGCATGAAGCAACGGCCACTGGCGCATCAGTGACGAAATTGCCACGTGCGCCAGTGGCAAAAACGGGCACAGGATGAAAAGCCACTGATTGAAGTCGGACTCTACTAGTCGCGCGGAAAAATTGCAACGACGACGGGACCAACTGCACGCACATCGAAACGAGGGGACCAAGAGCTGCCCCTTGGGGGGGAAAGGGACCGAGGGTCCCCAAGTTGGCCTGAGAGCCGCCCCCAGGGGGGGAAGGGGACCGAGGGTCCCCGAGTTGGCCTGAGAGCCGCCCCCAGGGGGGGAAGGGGACCGAGGGTCCCCGAGTTGGCCTGAGAGCCGCCCCCAGGGGGGGAAGGGGACCGAGGGTCCCCGAGTTGGCCTGAGAGCCGCCCCCAGGGGGGGAAGGGGACCGAGGGTCCCCGAGTTGGCCTGAGAGCCGCCCCCAGGGGGGGAAGGGGACCGAGGGTCCCCGAGTTGGCCTGAGAGCCGCCCCCAGGGGGGGAAGGGGACCGAGGGTCCCCGAGTTGGCCTGAGAGCCGCCCCCAGGGGGGGAAGGGGACCGAGGGTCCCCGAGTTGGCCTGAGAGCCGCCCCCAGGGGGGGAAGGGGACCGAGGGTCCCCGAGTTGGCCTGAGAGCCGCCCCCAGGGGGGGAAGGGGACCGAGGGTCCCCGAGTTGGCCTGAGAGCCGCCCCCAGGGGGGAAGGGGACCGAGGGTCCCCGAGTTGGCCTGAGAGCCGCCCCCAGAGGGGAAGGGGACCGAGGGTCCCCGAGTTGGCCTGAGAGCCGCCCCCAGGGGGGGAAGGGGACCGAGGGTCTCCGAGTTGGCCTGAGAGCCGCTCCCAGGGGGGGAAAGGGGACCGAGGGTCCCCAAGTTGGCCTGAGAGCCGCCCCCAGGGGGGGAAGGGGACCGAGGGTCCCCAAGTTGGCCTGAGAGCCGCCCCCAAAGGGGGAAGGGGACCTAGTTCCGCGAGCTTCGATGCCAAAACCACTTCCAGAGGGGGAAGGAAAGGTACGCCAGAGGGGGAAGTATGCTGGCCAGAGGGCCACCTTCTTAGGGAGGGGGGATCTGCGGACTTGTAAACCTTGATAATTGTCTATATGGATTTGTAGTATCATTGGCTATTATGTGTACGATATGATATAGAAAAAAAAAATCACAAGCAATCCTGGTCTTGTAAACGGATGTTGGAGCCACAAACAAACATTCGACTGACTTTGGTAAAGTTGGTAGAGTGCTGCTGTAGTAGGGACATATATTGGATCCTACCTTCTCACTCTCCTACACTGCACAATGAGGTAGGAGCCGACATCTTGCACTAGTGCACTACGGTCCAAGATAGAGACGAGCAACCGATGGGCCGAGAGACGAGCAACCGACGGGCCACAGGACGCGCAACCAGGCCCTAAGTTATCAGGATAATATATCCCGAATTTCCTGAATTGAGGATAGGTGTTGTGGGCTTCTCTTGAAAAAAAAAAAAAAAAAAAAAAAAAAAAAAAAAAAAAAAAAAAAAACAGATGATGTAAATTCAGTGTGGTGGTCATCTTGCGTACTGAAAATTCAGTATAACGCTTTAGGTCCGGCCCTGATGAGTCAGGATAGTGTCGGGACTCGTCCGGAAGTGAGTACTGCGCAAAATGTTCTTGGGGCCCAGTGTACCCCAACCATCGACCTGGTACAACGTATGTTACGCTCCGCGATTGTCACCCTGATTTTTGTTGCATGGCTCGCGCAAAAACCAGACCGCGCCCAACCTGGAAACGCATCATTGCTGTAATCACTACCAATATGAGAGTGTCGCTGACTTAACACGCAGGAAAAGCACGGCCAAGTTTGCAAGATGCTGTTGGATATATGTACCGTAATGTAGCACCAATCTGCCAGGCTACCGTCAGATTCCGTAATGACGGTTCAACAAACCTCTCCCAGTCCAGCCCTGACAAATCAGGACAAAATTCGACTTCCTACCAAACTGCCCTGAGGCCTCAATGTACCCTCAAACGAATATGAGGGCCTGTGAGCAACGACGGTCCAGGAGACGATCAACCAACGGTCACGAGACGAGCAGCCGACGGGCCACGAGACGAGCAATTGACGGGCCACAAGACGAGCAACCAACGAGCCACGAGACGAGCAACCGACGGGCTACGAGACGAGCAACTGATGAGCCACAAGACGAGCAACCGATGAGCCAAGAGATGAGCAATTGATGGGTTACTAGACAAGCAACTGATGGGCCACGAGATGAGCAGCCGATCGACCACGAGACGAGCAACTGATGGGGCATGAGAGGAGCACCTGATGGGCCACGAGACGAGCAACCGATGGCCCACAAGACGAGCAACCGATGGGCCAAGAGATGAGCAATTGATGGGTTACTGGACAAGCAACTGATGGGCCACGAGATGAGCAGCCGATGGACCACGAGACGAGCAACTGATGGGGCATGAGACGAGCACCCGATGGGCCACAAGACGAGCAACTGATGGGCCACAAGACAAGCAACCGATGGGCCAAGAGATGAGCACCCGATGGGCCAAGAGATGAGCACCCGATGGGCCAAGAGATGAGCACCCGATGGGCCAAGAGACAAACAACAAATGGGCTGGGAGACAAGCAACCGATGGGTCAGTAACGCATGGCTTGAGGTCTTGATATACAACATTATTCTTACGAACCCACATCCTTATGGATGATGCATACCGTACCGCCCCTGTAGGCATCATATTTCAATATCTGCCACTACCCTGCAACTACACCTCATTCTGGGCACCTTAGTTCCTCAATCTAAAAATTTCGTACCATGAGCCGATCGCAAATATGAAAGGCCACACATTAACCTTGTCTGACAGACCCACCACCAAAGCATCAACTACTAACGTAGCCAAATGACATTCTTTCCTCCATGTTTGGTCCGTCAGCTCCAGTTTTCACATTCAAGCATCCATTCTTGCTAACACGTCACTAGTCCAAGACCCTACACACCGCCATTCACCAAACAAGATCAACATCGTTGTATCAGTCGCTACGCAACACTCGGAGCCTCATCCCTGACACATGGGCCGTCTTCAACAACCATCTCCTCCATCGCGGATGCCAGCACAACAATCATTATAAACCATGGCTCCCCACTCCACCAACACATGACCGGCACAAGGAGGGAGCGACTTGCATAACCACGTCGACATAGAACGCAACAACCGGCATAACAATTGATGTCACTGGACGTCGCCATCAACCAGCTTCACGATCCACACTCTGCCAACGCACGCACATGTCTCAGAAGACCCAATTAAAATAAAGCACGTTGCCTTGCAAGAACCAGAAAGCAAGCTTTCTCAATATGACATTTTTTGAAAGTGTGAAACACTTTCTAAAAATAAAGATTGTGAAAGCGCAGCTGACTGTAGTGAAGCAAGGCAACTGCGAATGCTTGTTCCCGAGTATATAACGAGGGTTGGAGGCCATTTGGCCTCCACCCACGTCTTCATTTCGGAACTTTTCAGTTCCGCTTCCCACCCGCCCGCCCCTAGTTGATCTTTGTGTAATGCTAAGTTGGACGAGAATGTTGTAATTACCCAATTAAAATGAAGCACGTTGCCTTGCAAGAACCAGAAAGCAAGCTTTCTCAATATCAGCAAATTTTAGAAAGCTTGCTTTCTTGTTGTAGCAATGGCATCGTCTCATTTCAAATGGCAAAGTACAGATATGTCCAAGCTAGCATGCAATTATTCTAAAGCAATCAACTATCCATAATTGGTCCCAGTTCTACGGGGTGGGTGGGCGGGAAACTAGGCTAAGCCGTTTGAAAATGAGAGACGTGGGTAGAGGGAAATGACCTCCAGCCCACGTTTTGTATTCCAAAACGGGCGTTTAGCGCGGTTCGCCGATGACCATTGCTACATTACAAGCCGCTTCGCTTTCAAAATACAAAATTTTGAAAAGCGTTACAGCTTTTAAAAATATTCATATTTTAGAAAGCTTGCTTTCTTGTTGTAGCAATGGCATCGTCTCATTTCAAATGGGTCTTCTGAGACATGTGTCTTGTTGGACGCCGTTGGCGCGCCACTGTCGTGGCGTGTTGAACGGGGGAGAGGGCTCGTGCTGGGTCTTGAACTTGCTTCGAAGCCCCCACCAGTTGGTCTGCGGCAGGCGTGATGTACGTCTCCTTGGCGGTGTCGCTGCTCCACCTTCCTAGTCGCTTCAGGATGTGGTCTGATATTCCGGCGTTGGCTGCGACAGTTGCTGCACCTTTCCGAAAAGAGTGGGTGCCGAGATGCTCGAAACTAAGACCGATTTTGTTGAAGGCCTCTTTGCACCAGTTGCGGATTGTGGTGTAGGATGGCGACTTGGCGGCACCGTTTTTCCCACCCTCTGTTCCAAAGACGCGGATGAGTGGGCCTTGTTGCGATTGATCGTATCGTGCTAGGTGTATGAATCGTTTGGTGCACCGAAGAGGGCAAAAGGGGCCAGGGCTTGCCGCTACCGGGACCCATGTGCCTTCTCCTGCCTGATCCGTCTTGGAACGGGGTATTAGTAACCACATGACTTCCGGCTCGAAATGAATCTCATGCCAGTTGATGACTGCAAGGTCGGAGTAGCGCAGAAACCCGGCGTACATTATGATCGGTATTAGCCCCTTCTGAAATTTGCAAGGGTTGTCTGACTGTAGAAATTCTGATGCCATCGCGTGGACTTGATGAAGCGACACGGGTTCTTTGGCCCGGGTAGGGTGCGGACATCGCTTCTTCGCGAAATCTCTGACTTGAGAGGTGAATGCGCCGATGGACGGGCATGATGCCCCGATCGACCGATGCGCGAAGCTGACTGCAGAGCATGTCGACTGAATTGCAGACACCGTAGCCTTGTGTTGAATGGCGTGGACCAGGTACAGCGCGAGCGTCATGTTAGTGCATGGGAGGAACTTGAGCTTGTGGTGTTGGCAAAAGGAGCGGAACTTGACCCAGTAGGGCTCGTATGTACGGATTGTGGAGTCGGCCCGCGTTTGCGTGGTTATCTCTAGTAGGCGATGCTTGAGTTTTTCCAGCAATCCTGCATCGTGTGCAAAAGCAGTTAGCAGGTGAATGACACGCGTAGTGCGACCATAGGACTACACGGCAAACCGTCGCCGGAGAAGGCGCTGGAGTGATTGCCTGCCATCAGGCACTGGCTACCGTGCGTGAGGTGGAGGTGGGTGTGAATGTAGGTGGCCCATTGAGGAGGGGAGGGTTGCAGTAGGGGCCACCAACTTGCGCCAGGCCAGTAAGGCGTGACGAGAGTGATGGCGGCGCGAGTTCGTTTCGCGTGGTGGAGCACTGCTGGGATTAAGTGCGGTGGAGGGAATGCGTATCCCTGCTCGGAGGTCCATGGGATCGAGAATGCGTCAACTGCCGCTGCGTCTGGGTGCAGTGTTTTGGAGCAGAATCGAGGTAGCTTGGTATTGCTCCCATTTGCGAATAGATCGATTGAGTGCGGGCCCAGGCGGCGCTCGATGAGCCGGAACCAAGGTGTCTTTAGTGAGTAGTCGTCACTATCGAGCGCCTTGGAGAGTTCATCCGCCCGTGTGTTTAGTTCGCGCGGGATCCATTCGACCACGAGCCGAATCCGAAAAGTCATGCATGTCTGGATGATCGACTTGCACGTCGCTGTAAGGTTGGTGTGCCTTGAACCACCTTTCCGAAGGATGAAGAAAACGCCTTGGTTATCGGTCCTTGCGAGGACGTGCTGGTCGCGGATTCTTTCTGAAAACGTTTGGAGTGCCCATAGAATGCCATCTATCTCTCGCTGCGTGCTGGATGCCTCTAGCAGATGCTTCGGCATTGCCGCACTTGCCTCGATACGCCGTCCTGGGAACTTGTCCAACGTCGCTCCCCAACTGTGTGCGCTGGCATCCACATGGATGACGGCATCGTAGCTGTTGGGGACGTGAAATGGGGCGCCGTTGAATTTGTCGAACTCGTGGCGCCAAAAGTCCAGTTCTTCAATCGCCATAGGGTCCAGCAGCACTTTACAATTCCATGATGGTGCCTGCTGGATTGCCTGCAGCAGGCCTTGACTGAACGCTCGTGTCGTCGCCCCAAGAGCCAGTGACATGGATGCCAGCATGCCGGTGACTCTGGCGATGTGACGGACTGGGACCTTGCGTTCTGCCTTTCCTTCCCTCAGAAGGACTCGGAGGGTGGAGAGTAGTGAGGCTCGACGTTCAGCGCCGATAGAGAACTGACCACGGTCAGTGTCTAACTCGACGCCCAGGAAACGCAACTGCTGGGTCGGTTGTAGATGCGACTTTTTCGAGTTGATGACAAGCCCTGCCTTGTTGAGGTCATGTATGATTGATTGACATGAGGCTCGTGCTTTCGCTTCCGTGTCACAAAGGAAGAGGATGTCGTCGACATAAGGAATGACCCGTATGCCCATGGCTCGCCAGCGCCGAGCGAGTTGTTTGATCAGTTGTGTAAAAACGAATGGGGCCGTCGCGAGGCCGAACGGGAGCGAGCGGAATATGTATGTCTTTCCGTCAAATCGAAATCCCAGGTACTTCCAGCACGATGGGTGAATATCCACGTGGTGATACCCAGACTTTAGGTCGATAGAGAACATCCAGTCGCCCACGCGAGCGATCTCCGCAACCCGATTGAGCCCCTCGTACTTGAATTTTGGAATGCGCAGGTGCAGGTTCACTTGGCGGAGGTCGAGGATCAGTCGGCATTTCTCTCTTTGGACCACCACGTTCAGTGGGCTAATGCATACGGTCTGAGCCGCGGGGGCAAGAGCAGCTGCGCCGCTTTCTAGGAGCTCGCTAATAGCCTGTTTGGTAAACTGGGCGTGGATCTGTGCGCCCGCGTGATTGTCGCGCTGGAACGGCGCTGGGGGGATGAGTTCCCACGGCATCCAGTAACCGTGAAGTATCACTGAGAGTGTGAAGCTGCTGTCGCACCATGAGCTCCACCATGGGAATGCCAAGCGTAGCCGACCGCACATCTTTGTGACGAGCTTATCTGTGATCGCGTATTCGTAGGGGATGTGTCGCTCGCCCATCCCGCCATCCGGTGGATCTGTGCAACGGGTCGCAAAAAGGGCACAGGCTGTGAAGACGTTTTTTTTTTTTTTTTTTTTTTTTTTTTTTTTTTTTTTTTTTTTTTTTTTTTTTTTGCATCAGCTCTAATTGCTATTAATACGAGTGCATGTACTAGCGAACAACGGGGCAGTGTATGGCCGAACCCTCACGAGGTAGGCCATTTACCCACCCTTCCCCTTCTCTTTCATATTGATACGTTCACCTCTCTCTCCCTTGTTGTTGTTGTTGTTGTTGTTGTTGTTGTTGATTTGTTTTTTTGTTTTTTTTTTTTGTTTTTTTTTTTTTTTTTGTCTTTCAACGCCTAATATACACGTCCTTAGGCTTGCCGTATGTGCACCCGAGGGCTCTCGATGTTCGACGAGCTCGGGGTGGGCTGCCGGATTGTGCTTTGCACATTTTTTATGATAACGTGCCTTGTCTCGTGGGCTCTTTGCCCATCGTGTCAATTGCGCGTAGTAATATGCTTCGTATGCCCTCCTTGTGCGCTTGTCGCGCAAGTGGCCCTCTCGTGTCCCGTTAAATTGGGCTGGTGCTGGCCAAATAGTGTGGCCTCCTTAAGAGTCAACATCTTCATCATCTCACACTTCTCCTTGTCTTTCGTTCTTTCTCCTCTTCTCCCCCCCCCTTTTTTTTTTTTTTTTTTTTTTTAGTACCTCAACCGCTTAGGCCTCACTCTCCGAGGGCTGCTCGCTTCAATAATCCAGGTTCCAATATTTTAAATTTCATTCATTAAGCCACACATCAACGATTGTCCACATGACTTGCCTCTCCGGCCCATATTTCATGCTTTAACACGCATACAACTCATGATTGCCACCCATGGCTAAGTCCTAGGACTCCTAGTCCTACTCCCTTCCCTAGGGGTCGGCCGGCGGCCATTCTACTCGCCCCGCAGGGTCTGGCCAGCGGCCTAAGCACACCATGTTGCCCATGCAACGTGCTCTCGGCGCCCCAAGTGGTTTCCCTCTCATAGGGTCACACCACCGGCGCGGGTCCTTGGGCCCCTCGCCCATTATCGGGGCACATATTGGCCATGTGGCCGGGCTGTCCGCACTTGAAGCAGGTTCCACGAAAGCTCCTGATGTTGTTGTCCATTGGTGGACCACGTTTGTTGCCAAATGCACCGGTTCCTCGCCCTCCACCTCGTGCGGCGCGGCCGGGGTTGCCTTGGGCGCGTTCCATGGCCGCAACGTCCGCCATGGCTTGCTTGAATGGGCGCGAGGTGAACAAGCTCTTCTCTTCATACATCTTGAACCGGTTAGCGACGTGGAAATTCGTGTAATCGGCAACGTGGAGAAGCTTGAAACGATTATTGACGAGCGAGAGCGCCTCCTCGAGGAGTTCGATGGCGCTTGCCGGTTCGTTGAGCCGCACTTTCTGCTCCGCATGCATCAGGTAGGCGCGCAGGTCCTCAAGGAGCTCGGCTTGTTCACGAACAGCAGCGTTCTTGAAGGAAGATGCGGTGAGGTTAGGGTTGGAGGTAGGGAGGGGGGGGAGGTGCTCGGTGGTTGAAAAAAATGCATTATCGGCAGGTGCCTCACCAGCTTCGTCGTCGGAAGTGTCGCTGTCGGCGGGATTTTCTGGGGCCGGGGTAGCTTTGGCGGTGGTGCCCTCGGCGCGTGCGATTTTTGCCGTGCGAGCGCGTTTCACCGTCTCCCTTTTTTCCTTCGCGCTTTTAGCCGAAATTGACGTTTCGTTTGGTGTAGCGTTGGTTTCCGTAACGGCGGGAGCTTGCTGCTGTAACAGGGACAACAGCTGCTGCAGTTGGGCCGATGTGAAGACAGGCGAGGCCACAGGCGCGTTAGGGGCTTGAGGCGCGTCAGGGACCTGAGGCGCGTCAGGGCCCACGTGCGCCTGAGGCCTCGCGTCAGGCGCGTGTGCCTGCCTGCGGCGCTGACGCTGACGGGGGGTGCCGGTCGCGCTGGCCGGCGTTGACTGCCGGCGCCTCAGGCCCCTCAGGGTCCACTTGCGCTCGAGGCACCCCAGGGGCGCGTGCCCCAGCGACGTCGGACAGCAGAATGTCGACGGCGGTCGGGGTCGACTCCTCGTCGTCTGCCCGACGCTTGTTCCGGCGTTCGCCCGCGGGTTCGCGGGTAATATTTCCGTCGTCGGGACGAATTGAAGCGTTGGCGTTGTCACCGTTCTCGCCGTTAAGTGCCATAGTCGCCGCGTTATGAGCGAAAATGTCAGAAAGGAGTGTGGACGGAGACTGGAAACGAGGTAGTGACTTCAATTTCGCCAGCTTGGAATTGGGAACTCGGAAACTAGGCTAAGCCGTTTGAAAATGAGAGATGTGGGTGGAGGGAAATGACCTCCAGCCCACGTTTTGTACTCCAAAACGGGCGTTTAGCGCGGTTCGCCGATGACCATTGCTACATTACAAGCCGCTTCGCTTTCAAAATACAAAATTTTGAAAAGCGTTACAGCCTTTAAAAATATTCATGTCAAGGTAGAGCTGGACATACGGGTCGTTCGTGAGTTGTGACTTGTGGTGCGATATGGTGCGATTCGGTTCCCGATTTCTCTGCTGTATTGCAGGGGGGGGGACTTCGATGTGACACGTTGGTCGTACAGCTCGCTCATTGGGCAATCAAGGAACAAGTGCGATCGATTCGGAAAAATGAGGGAGGGAGGCGAAATGAGAGAAAAAAATGAAGCCGGTGGGGTGCAGTAAGTTTCTAGACGATAAAGCTTGGTTCTGGATTTGTACCGCTTTTGAACGTAGAATCAGTATAAAATCATCAGACCATGAAAACTCATATAGGCATGACTAAGCATCAACATTTACGCCTTGTTATGCTAATGCCAGTTTTTTTGCCTAAATGTTGAAGTGTGGATTTTTTATGCTGCACTTATTTATCGGTAAAATAGAACATGCAAAGCAAAAAAAGAACTCTGCAAAGCCAAATATAGAGCATCAAGGGTTTAGGAAGATTTGGAAGAGCTTTATTCTTAGCTCTGCTCACCCAAATCAGCTCTTTATTTCTTCTCCCCCCTTGGTTCGTCTCCTCTGCTCCACTGAAGTCTTTCAAGTTAACCACTTGAGGTCGATGCAACCTGATCTCCTAGGCCTTCCTGAACTGACCGCGCACGGCACCATCGGGATACTTCTTGGTGTGAATGTTCCCGTAAAACTCATGCGGGTGCTTCGTGATCCTCTTGAGTGTCCACAGCAGAGCACGCGTGCGCTCGTTCAGGGGCTCACCCAGTGATCCCTGGCAGACCCACTCGCTGCTGCTCTTCTTCTGATACGTGCACGGCAGGTCCAGCAGCTTTGCTCCGTTCCGCCCCTTCGTGCCGTTGTGCACGTGGGTCATGGTCGGCGGCATCTCGCCTTCCAAATTCGACGTTTTCACCGAATACGCCACAAATACGGGCTCCCCGTTGCTCCTGATCATGGGTGATGTAAAAAAAGAATAATAATAAAACTGAGATTCGAAGGCGTTCACTGAGATTCAGAACTTTCAAGAGATTGTCTGAATCAAGACTACGACTCACTTGCAACAGATACAGCATACTCTCTCGATGTATGTAGGTGGTAGGATATGCACTCACTTATGAATGTCCAGCTTCATATCCACAGTGCCGCGCTTGTCCCCAACGGCGTTCCTGGCAGCTTCGGAGTTATTCTTGGGAATCTCGTTAGCCCCAACCAGCGCGGACGTGAAGCTCTCTGTTCAGGGGAGGGGAGGGGAGAGGAGGGGAGACCGAAGGGGTGAGGAGGGGAGACCGAAGGGGTGAGGAGGGGAGACCGAGGGGGTGAGAGGAGGGGAGACCGAGGGGGTGAGAGGAGGGGAGACCGAGGGGGTGAGAGGAGGGGAGACCGAAGGTGAGAGGAGGGAAGACCGAGTTGGGTGAGAGGAGGGAAGACAGAGGGGGTGAGAGGAGGTGCGACCGAGGGGGGTGAAAGAAGGGGAGACGGAGGGGGGTGAAAGAAGGGGAGACCAAGGAGGTGGGGGAGGGGAGGGGGGAGGGAGAAGGGTAGAGGAAGTCAGTGGGGAGTACAATGAAGTGGAGAAAGTGGAGAATCTAAAAGATGCGAACGGGTAAGGAAGTGGAGAAGGAGGAGTTGGTGGGGAAGGCGCGAAGCACTGACTAGGTTTCCAGCTGTCGCCTCTGTTGTTGTCGTCGTCGCCTGCGAAAGCCACCGCCACCATCGCCGCGAGGAAAGCTGCTGCAGGAAAGCACACGTGGCGAAAACGGACGATCATGTTACCACCATGCGACGTAAATCGTGTCAATCCGCACAGGATCATTGCTATAGCAGCTGCGTATGTTGCAAACAATGAGTTTGAAAAGGCGAACACTGACTGACAGGCCGTGGTGTGGGGGTACTCGAATTCATACTAATCATCACTTGGAGTAGGCTGCATACCTAGTATCAGGACGCGGCGAGCCTGAGTGAAAGCCATTACTCGGGAGCGAGTGGAGGCTGGTGCAAGCTGAGAGCGGAAGAGGAAGGTATAACTTGGCTGTTATAGAAGCGAGGAAGGCGGATTCTAGCTGGATGGAATCGTAGGGACGCGAAACACCCTCTTTATAGCTACTACGTCGACAGTCTGGAATGCGTGAGCAAAGCACTGACAAGGCATCGAGACTGGAGATGCGTCGTGCGCGCCTCGCATAATCGCGAAGCGCGAACGAGAAGTACGCGTGCGAAGCACTCGAGAAGTAATCGCATCCAGGAAGAGCCGCGGCGCATTTTCGTGATCTAGTAGGTACTTTTGTGCGAGGAGGCGCGTCCTGCGCGCCCTCAAATAATCGCGACGCACGGGAAAACTCTAGTGAGCTGAGCAGGATGGTCGCCACGTCAACAACTATGTCGCGCACAGGAAAGCCCGGTTTTGCCCGTCACTAGTAGCTCCCGAAATCCCCATCGCAAAATTCGGCGATTCTGGAAGGAGCCCCAGGGTGCACATGCAAAAGCGAGGCAATAATGTGATTATTGAAAAACATTATATGGCTAGTAGGCGGTAGAAATGAAAGCCATGGCGGTAGGTAACACATGAGCATGCCCGTGCCACTGTCACTGGTTGAGAGTTCGACAAAGCAGAGAGAAGTGAATAATTTCCAAGTTTTTCTCCGAGGTTGAACGGGATGTGGAGGCATTGCACTTCGGTGTGGATGGGTTGAATCTCTTAGACCCAGCGGCAAATGCGCTGGGCTCGTGGCTGTTCGTGGTTTCTTGCGCTGTAAGATGTACCGTTTAATAGTGCGTGTTAACGGCGCGAAACATTCAGTGAAATGCAACCAAGGCACGATAGAGGAATAATCCGCTACATAATAACATCTGTTCTCTTTGTACAGTGGAAAATCGTTTTCAATCTTCACTGCTTTCCTGTTCTAACACTGGGTGCACAACTGTGGGCTACATTCAATTTCTACCTTTAAACAGCCCCTCTCATACAATACCGTACAATCTTTCGCAACAACTCAGCAGCATATCAAAACCCATAGATGCAGGGGCAGGGCAGGCATCATCAGACCAGAAGCCACACACACAGCACAATAGGAAATTTACCTGAAAGGTTGAAAAAGAGAACCTACCGTAGTATATACATGTATCTCAGACCATAACAAAATCTGTGAGGCCATCATAAGCACACACAGCTGTAGCTTTACACGCTTCGTCAACTCTCTGCCACGTCAGCATCTCCTTGTCCCTGTTTTTCCCCTCCGCCAACCGGACCCCCCTCTTCTCGCCTGCCCTGAGCACGCCAGTACTCGTCCAGCGGCTGCTTGAAGAGGAAGTAGCCCGATGCAACACCCACCCTGCAGAAAATAAGGACGAGGGGGGTGGTAGATTGAGCTGGGTACCAGCTATACAAGAGGCTGCTTGAAGAGGAAGTAGCCCGATGCCACGCCCATCCTGCAGAAAACAAGGGAGAGGGAGGTAGTAGATTGAGCTGGGTGCCAGCTATACAAGAAGGTGCTTATAAAGGAAGTAGCCCGATGCTACTCCCACCCTGTGCAGCTGAAGGGAGAGGTGGATGTTAGATTGGGAGGTGCTCAGCGTGTATTGAGTGGGTGCTGGGGTGGAATGGAAGTAGCCCCAAGCCATGCGCACTCTGTCAAGCAGAGGTGGGAATGGGTGAGGAAGAAGGGGAAAGTGGGTACTGGAAGCTGAGAAAAGATCAGGGGAAAGTGCAAGGGGAACGGAAATGGGGGAAATGAGAGACGAAATGGAGGGGGTTGGAAGGGAAGAAATTAAGGGATGGGGAAAGTAGGTTGAGACGCAACAAACAGGCCAGTGAATGATTGAAACGGAAGCTGCTGGGTGGTTGAAACGGAAACTGTGGAAGGAAAGCTGCTGGCTGCAACTCGCATACAAAGTCATTTGTTTAGTCAAATCACAGATTTATTCCCATACTGTGCGCACGAGACCAGCACTGGCATGCGCACATGGGGAAGAGAGGGATGGGGATGGGGTGATGGGGAAAAGGACTTTAGAGACCACAGGACTGAACGGAGGCGGCTTCTGCTGCGTGGAATTATCCATCATGGACCTACATTTACTCTGAATATAGGCTCCCCTTTAATATATAGAAGAGAAAAACTCACAGCATCGCAATCGCGACTTGATCCAGCGGAAGGCGAGGTCGCCGGTACATTTGTGGCGGCTGACCACTGCGGACCAGTTACCGTTGACGGCTGACGATTAGCCGTCAACTGGCGGCTGTTAACTGTTGATTGTAACCTGTTAGCCGGTGTGCGCGGACTATTGAGAGGACAGAGTCGTGGAAGCGAAAAGAGGAAACACTGGGTAGACGAGGGAAAGTTACTGGGAATGACGCGTTCGGAAAACGGACTACTAGAGGACTACACGACAACGGCCGCCGCTATTTCATCCCTGAATCTGAACTAGAAACTAACTACTAATGCACATATTGGGAGACGCACGGACAAAAACGAGAGAGCTCGTTGGGGTCTGAGAGCTAGTGAGAGATGCAGAAGCAGTGCACACCAACAAGCATGAAGCTGGATTCGGGGTGTCACTGCTACGCAAGATTTTATGCAATGCGGTGCTGTGCGTGGCGGGACGATATGCTTACATTCTAGAACGTTTCAGTAGGGTCAAGGAGAGAGGAATTGCTCGTGACTTGGGAGAATGCAATGGGTAGTTCGTATGAAGATTTTGTTTAGTTGGTGAACTGACGGTTCTTAACAATTAGCTCATCTACGCGTACAATAAGCCTGTACAGATTTCGTGGGGTAACCACTCTAGCCGAATCTAGTTTCCCGTGGCGACGTTCGTCGGGTCGGTAACCTGGATTTCGGTTTCTGACATCCCCAAGGTTCTCGGCTCGCTCCCTGACAAGCCACACTTCCACTCCATCCCCACCGCCACTGCCTCGTTTCGAATTTGAGCGGCAAATCTGGGAACTTCAGCGAGGTACCTAGCGACGAGCCGCGTCTGGTTGCCCGTTTTTTTGGAGTTCAATTCTTGCTCGTGTAACACTCGCGAAAGCTCTTGCGAATACCCTATCTCAACCGCGCTGTACCGCGTATCGCCATGGACGCGATGCGGGAGAATCTCGCGTATTTACTCGACCAGCGGCTGTACGAGTCGGCTGAGATCCTCGTGAGTGGCTGCGACGGCTAGTAGCTACAGTGCTTTCCGAGGTAACGGTTAAATGGCCGTCACTGCATACTGACGCACTCTAGAGTAGGATACGAGGCGCAATGACGCGTCATACATGCTCTCACTCAAGGATCACATCTATACGATACGATACGATACGATACGATATTGCGAACCCTTTCAGGTCCACCCTTTCCCCACTCCGGTCACCGACGAGTCTCTGTGCTTTCCGTCCCACGCTCTTTCAGGGAAGCTTCCTGGTCTCTGCAGCCGGGCCGGGCAGCGACGTGCCGGCAATATCGAGGGCGGAGAATCTCGTGCTCTACGCGGACGCGCTCTTCGGGCGGCAAGAGTTCCGCCGCGCGCTGGTGGGTGCGCGGAGAGAGAGAGAGAGAGAGAGAGAGAGAGAGAGAGAGAGAGAGAGAGAGAGAGAGAGAGAGAGAGAGAGAGAGAGAGAGAGAGAGAGAGAGAGTGCGCTGGTGGGTGCGCGGAGAGAGAGAGTGCGCTGGTGGTTGCGCGGAGAGAGAGAGTGCGTTGGTGGGTGCGCGGAGAGAGAGAGAGGGTGCGCTGGTGGTTGCGCGGAGAGAGAGAGAGTGCGCTGGTGGGTGCGCGGAGAGAGAGAGAGCGTGACGGGGCGTGCGCCTCAAAACAGTCCTTGCCACCGCAACGCATTGTCGCATCAGCTATGCCCCCCTTCTCCCCCCTGCCCTCCTCCCACCCCTTTCTTTCCGCTTGCCCTCTCTCTCCTCCCCTCTCCAAGCCCTCTCTCGCCTCTCTCCCAGAATTTGAGATCCCTCAAAGCTCGCCCCTCCCTCCCCTCCCTCACAGAACAGATACCACCAGACAACTTCTGAGACGAGCCACCTTTCTCCCCGCTTCCTCTCCCCTCTCCCCCTTGTTCCCCCCTTCCCCCCTCCCTTTCAGAATCGATACCACCAGACAACTTCTGAGACGAGCCCTCCCTTCTCCCCCTTCCCCTCTCCTCTCCCCCTCTTTCCCCACTCCCCCCTCCTCCCCCCCCCCCCCCGTCCCTCTTTCAGAACCTCTACCGCCAGGCACAGCAGCTCTGCAAGGTGGCCGGCCACGCGGGCGGCAGCAGTCGGACTGTTCCCGGCAGCCCTGCCACTGTAGCAGGCACTGTAGCCAGCGCCGGCCTTGGGACTCCCGCCCAGTCAGGCGGCTACAGTGCAGGGGGGGTGGGGGCGGGCGGAGGGGGAACGGGGGGAGGATCAGGGGGAGTGGGGCGGTATGGGGGGTTGGGGCAGTCAGGGGGAGGGAGCGGGATTGGGGGGGGTGGGGGAGGGGGGAGAGTGGGAGTTGGGGGGGGGATGTCTATGGGGTGTTTGCCTATGGTTTCAGGGGGAGCGTGTGTGGGAGGAGCAGGGGGAGGGGGAGGGGGCGTGGTTGGCGGAATGGGGGGTGGAGGGGCGAGCATGGTGGCCTTGGATACAGACGTGGGGAAGGCAGAGGTAAGCTGAATGAAGGGCACAGGTGAGCAAGGAATTTTGAGACGTCACAAAAAAGGGCAGAAGGGGTGGAGGGGCGAGCATGGTGGCCTTGGATACAGACGTGGGGAAGGCAGAGGTGAGCAAGACGTTTGTTTCCACTCCCTTTCCCACTGCCTTTCCAGCCTCCCTCCTCTCCCCCTCTGCTCCCTCCACCTCCGCTTAATCTCTTCCTGTCCACTCTTTTCAACACCTACTCTCTGCTTTCCCACTCCTCATTTTCCACTCTCCCACTGTGGCGCACGTGCCCTATTGCCTTTCCGTCCTCCCTCCCTCTCTCCATCTCACCCACACATGCCACACGTGCCCCACACATGCCACACGTGCCCCACACATGCCACCCGTGCCCCACACATGCCACACGTGCCCCACACATGCCACACGTGCCCCACACATGCCACACGTGCCCCACACATGCCACACGTGCCCCACACATGCCACACGTGCCCCACACATGCCACACGTGCCCCACACATGCCACACGTGCCCCACACATGCTACCCGTGCCCCACACATGCCGCCAGGTGCGGCTGCGAGTGGCAGAGTGCTATGTGGCGTTGAAGGAGGTCAAGCCCGCCCTCACATCTCCCCCTCTCCCTCTCTCCCACACATGCCCCACACTCTCTCTCCCACACATGCCCCACACTCTCTCTCTCCCACACATGCCATCAGGTGCGGCTGCGAGTGGCAGAGTGCTACGTGGCATTGAAGGAGGTCAAGCCCGCCCTCACAGAGGTGAGTGAGTGGTGTGTTACGGACCATGGTCAATCTAGTCTAGCAGGTCACTGAGGTCAAATGCTCAGAATCAGGCCATTCAGGTCAATCAGGTCAATTAGATCGGTTGAATTTAAATCAACTAGGTCAATCAGGTCAGACAAGTCAATAAGTCAATCCAATTGGACAAGTCAATCCAATTGGACAAGTCAATCCAACCAACCACCACCACCTTTCCAAGCCCCATGCCGGTTCTGTGTCTCAACCTGCTGCTCGCCCATCTCTACACCCTCGTCACCCCTCGTCACCCCTCTTCACCCTCTCTTCCTTCTCACCCTCCTCCCGTCCCACCCCTCTTCCCCCTCCTCCCCCTCCCCTCTCTCTCAGCTGGAGGCAGTGCCTCACCGCCTGCGCTCGCTGCGACTCAACCTGCTGCTCGCCCGCCTCTATCGTTCCAGCAGCTACGACCGTGCTGCTCTCACTGCATACAAGGAATGCCTCAGGTGCGTGTTGCTTCTGCCAGTGAATTAGCTGCACTCTAGTCGTGCCTCTCTATCGTTCCAACAGCTACGACCGTGTTGCTCTCACTGCATACAAGGAATGCCTCAGGTGCGTGTTGCTTCTGCCAGTGAATTAGCTGCACTTTAGTCGTGCCTCTCTATCGTTCCAGCAGCTACGACCGTGCTGCTCTCACTGCATACAAGGAATGCCTCAGGTGCGTGTTGCTTCTGCCAGTGAATTAGCTGCACTCTATTCGTGCCTCTCTATCGTTCCAGCAGCTACGACCGTTCTGCTCTCACTGCATACAAGGAATGCCTCAGGTGCGTGTTGCTTCTGCCAGTGAATTAGCTGCACTCTAGTCGTGCCTCTCTATCGTTCCAGCAGCTACGACCGCGCTGCTCTCACTGCATACAAGGAATGCCTCAGGTGCGTGTTGCTTCTGCCAGTGAATTAGCTGCACTCTAGTCGTGCCTCTCTATCGTTCCAGCAGCTACGACCGTGCTGCTCTCACTGCATACAAGGAATGCCTCAGGTGCGTGTTGCTTCTGCCAGTGAATTAGCTGCACTCTAGTCGTGCCTCTCTATCGTTCCAGCAGCTACGACCGTGCCGCTCTCACTGCATACAAGGAATGCCTCAGGTGCGTGTTGCTTCTGCCAGTGAATTAGCTGCACTCTAGTCGTGCCTCTCTATCGTTCCAGCAGCTACGACCGTGCTGCTCTCACTGCATACAAGGAATGCCTCAGGTGCGTGTTGCTTCTGCCAGTGAATTAGCTGCACTCTAGTCGTGCCTCTCTATCGTTCCAGCAGCTACGACCGCGCTGCTCTCACTGCATACAAGGAATGCCTCAGGTGCGTGTTGCTTCTGCCAGTGAATTAGCTGCACTCTAGTCGTGCCTCTCTATCGTTCCAGCAGCTACGACCGTGCTGCTCTCACTGCATACAAGGAATGCCTCAGGTGCGTGTTGCTTCTGCCAGTGAATTAGCTGCACTCTAGTCGTGCCTCTCTATCGTTCCAGCAGCTACGACCGTGCTGCTCTCACTGCATACAAGGAATGCCTCAGGTGCGTGTTGCTTCTGCCAGTGAATTAGCTGCACTCTAGTCGTGCCTCTCTATCGTTCCAGCAGCTACGACCGTGCTGCTCTCACTGCATACAAGGAGTGCCTCAGGTACGTGTTGCTTCTGCCAGTGAATTAGCTGCACTCTAGTCGTGCCTCTCTATCGTTCCAGCAGCTACGACCATGCTGCTCTCACTGCATACAAGGAATGCCTCAGGTGCGTGTTGCTTCTGCCAGTGAATTAGCTGCACTCTAGTCGTGCCTCTCTATCGTTCCAACAGCTACGACCGTGCTGCTCTCACTTCATACAAGGAATGCCTCAGGTGCGTGTTGCTTCTGCCAGTGAATTAGCTGCACTCTAGTCGTGCCTCTCTATCGTTCCAGCAGCTACGACCGTGCTGCTCTCACTGCATACAAGGAGTGCCTCAGGTGCGTGTTGCTTCTGCCAGTGAATTAGCTGCACTCTAGTCGTGCCTCTCTATCGTTCCAGCAGCTACGACCGTGCTGCTCTCACTGCATACAAGGAATGCCTCAGGTGCGTGTTGCTTCTGCCAGTGAATTAGCTGCACTCTAGTCGTGCCTCTCTATCGTTCCAGCAGCTATGACCGTGCCGCTCTCACTGCATACAAGGAATGCCTCAGGTGCGTGTTGCTTCTGCCAGTGAATTAGCTGCACTCTAGTCGTGCCTCTCTATCGTTCCAGCAGCTACGACCGTGCTGCTCTCACTGCATACAAGGAATGCCTCAGGTGCGTGTTGCTTCTGCCAGTGAATTAGCTGCACTCTAGTCGTGCCTCTCTATCGTTCCAGCAGCTACGACCGCGCTGCTCTCACTGCATACAAGGAATGCCTCAGGTGCGTGTTGCTTCTGCCAGTGAATTAGCTGCACTCTAGTCGTGCCTCTCTATCGTTCCAGCAGCTACGACCGTGCTGCTCTCACTGCATACAAGGAATGCCTCAGGTGCGTGTTGCTTCTGCCAGTGAATTAGCTGCACTCTAGTCGTGCCTCTCTATCGTTCCAGCAGCTACGACCGTGCTGCTCTCACTGCATACAAGGAATGCCTCAGGTGCGTGTTGCTTCTGCCAGTGAATTAGCTGCACTCTAGTCGTGCCTCTCTATCGTTCCAGCAGCTACGACCGTGCTGCTCTCACTGCATACAAGGAATGCCTCAGGTGCGTGTTGCTTCTGCCAGTGAATTAGCTGCACTCTAGTCGTGCCTCTCTATCGTTCCAGCAGCTACGACCGTGCTGCTCTCACTGCATACAAGGAGTGCCTCAGGTACGTGTTGCTTCTGCCAGTGAATTAGCTGCACTCTAGTCGTGCCTCTCTATCGTTCCAGCAGCTACGACCGTGCTGCTCTCACTGCATACAAGGAATGCCTCAGGTGCGTGTTGCTTCTGCCAGTGAATTAGCTGCACTCTAGTCGTGCCTCTCTATCGTTCCAGCAGCTACGACCGTGCTGCTCTCACTTCATACAAGGAATGCCTCAGGTGCGTGTTGCTTCTGCCAGTGAATTAGCTGCACTCTAGTCGTGCCTCTCTATCGTTCCAGCAGCTACGACCGTGCTGCTCTCACTGCATACAAGGAGTGCCTCAGGTGCGTGTTGCTTCTGCCAGTGAATTAGCTGCACTCTAGTCGTGCCTCTCTATCGTTCCAGCAGCTACGACCGTGCTGCTCTCACTGCATACAAGGAATGCCTCAGGTGCGTGTTGCTTCTGCCAGTGAATTAGCTGCACTCTAGTCGTGCCTCTCTATCGTTCCAGCAGCTACGACCGTGCTGCTCTCACTGCATACAAGGAATGCCTCAGGTGCGTGTTGCTTCTGCCAGTGAATTAGCTGCACTTTAGTCTTGCCTCTCTATCGTTCCAGCAGCTACGACCGTGCTGCTCTCACTGCATACAAGGAATGCCTCAGGAGCGTGTTGCTTCTGCCAGTGAATTAGCTGCACTCTAGTTGTGCCTCTCTATCGTTCCAGCAGCTACGACCGTGCTGCTCTCACTGCATACAAGGAATGCCTCAGGTGCGTGTTGCTTCTGCCAGTGAATTAGCTGCACTCTAGTCGTGCCTCTCTATCGTTCCAGCAGCTACGACCGTGCTGCTCTCACTGCATACAAGGAATGCCTCAGGTGCGTGTTGCTTCTGCCAGTGAATTAGCTGCACTCTAGTCGTGCCTCTCTATCGTTCCAGCAGCTACGACCGTGCTGCTCTCACTGCATACAAGGAATGCCTCAGGTGCGTGTTGCTTCTGCCAGTGAATTAGCTGCACCCTAGTCGTGCCTCTCTATCGTTCCAGCAGCTACGACCGTGCTGCTCTCACTGCATACAAGGAATGCCTCAGGTGCGTGTTGCTTCTGTCAGTGAATTAGCTGCACTCTAGTCGTGCCTCTCTATCGTTCCAGCAGCTACGACTGTGCTGCTCTCACTGCATACAAGGAGTGCCTCAGGTGCGTGTTGCTTCTGCCAGTGAATTAGCTGCACTCTAGTCGTGCCTCTCTATCGTTCCAGCAGCTACGACCGTGCTGCTCTCACTGCATACAAGGAATGCCTCAGGTGCGTGTTGCTTCTGCCAGTGAATTAGCTGCACTCTAGTCGTGCCTCTCTATCGTTCCAGCAGCTACGACCGCGCTGCTCTCACTGCATACAAGGAATGCCTCAGGTGCGTGTTGCTTCTGCCAGTGAATTAGCTGCACTCTAGTCGTGCCTCTCTATCGTTCCAGCAGCTACGACCGTGCTGCTCTCACTGCATACAAGGAATGCCTCAGGTGCGTGTTGCTTCTGCCAGTGAATTAGCTGCACTCTAGTCGTGCCTCTCTATCGTTCCAGCAGCTACGACCGTGCTGCTCTCACTGCATACAAGGAATGCCTCAGGTGCGTGTTGCTTCTGCCAGTGAATTAGCTGCACTCTAGTCGTGCCTCTCTATCGTTCCAGCAGCTACGACCGTGCTGCTCTCACTGCATACAAGGAATGCCTCAGGTGCGTGTTGCTTCTGCCAGTGAATTAGCTGCACTCTAGTCGTGCCTCTCTATCGTTCCAGCAGCTACGACCGTGCTGCTCTCACTGCATACAAGGAATGCCTCAGGTGCGTGTTGCTTCTGCCAGTGAATTAGCTGCACTCTAGTCGTGCCTCTCTATCGTTCCAACAGCTACGACCGTGTTGCTCTCACTGCATACAAGGAATGCCTCAGGTGCGTGTTGCTTCTGCCAGTGAATTAGCTGCACTTTAGTCATGCCTCTCTATCGTTCCAGCAGCTACGACCGTGCTGCTCTCACTGCATACAAGGAATGCCTCAGGTGCGTGTTGCTTCTGCCAGTGAATTAGCTGCACTCTATTCGTGCCTCTCTATCGTTCCAGCAGCTACGACCGTTCTGCTCTCACTGCATACAAGGAATGCCTCAGGTGCGTGTTGCTTCTGCCAGTGAATTAGCTGCACTCTAGTCGTGCCTCTCTATCGTTCCAGCAGCTACGACCGTGCTGCTCTCACTGCATACAAGGAATGCCTCAGGTGCGTGTTGCTTCTGCCAGTGAATTAGCTGCACTCTAGTCGTGCCTCTCTATCGTTCCAGCAGCTACGACCGTGCCGCTCTCACTGCATACAAGGAATGCCTCAGGTGCGTGTTGCTTCTGCCAGTGAATTAGCTGCACTCTAGTCGTGCCTCTCTATCGTTCCAGCAGCTACGACCGTGCTGCTCTCACTGCATACAAGGAATGCCTCAGGTGCGTGTTGCTTCTGCCAGTGAATTAGCTGCACTCTAGTCGTGCCTCTCTATCGTTCCAGCAGCTACGACCGCGCTGCTCTCACTGCATACAAGGAATGCCTCAGGTGCGTGTTGCTTCTGCCAGTGAATTAGCTGCACTCTAGTCGTGCCTCTCTATCGTTCCAGCAGCTACGACCGTGCTGCTCTCACTGCATACAAGGAATGCCTCAGGTGCGTGTTGCTTCTGCCAGTGAATTAGCTGCACTCTAGTCGTGCCTCTCTATCGTTCCAGCAGCTACGACCGTGCTGCTCTCACTGCATACAAGGAATGCCTCAGGTGCGTGTTGCTTCTGCCAGTGAATTAGCTGCACTCTAGTCGTGCCTCTCTATCGTTCCAGCAGCTACGACCGTGCTGCTCTCACTGCATACAAGGAATGCCTCAGGTGCGTGTTGCTTCTGTCAGTGAATTAGCTGCACTCTAGTCGTACCTCTCTATCGTTCCAGCAGCTACGACTGTGCTGCTCTCACTGCATACAAGGAGTGCCTCAGGTGCGTGTTGCTTCTGCCAGTGAATTAGCTGCACTCTAGTCGTGCCTCTCTATCGTTCCAGCAGCTACGACCGTGCTGCTCTCACTGCATACAAGGAATGCCTCAGGTGCGTGTTGCTTCTGCCAGTGAATTAGCTGCACTCTAGTCGTGCCTCTCTATCGTTCCAGCAGCTACGACCGCGCTGCTCTCACTGCATACAAGGAATGCCTCAGGTGCGTGTTGCTTCTGCCAGTGAATTAGCTGCACTCTAGTCGTGCCTCTCTATCGTTCCAGCAGCTACGACCGTGCTGCTCTCACTGCATACAAGGAATGCCTCAGGTGCGTGTTGCTTCTGCCAGTGAATTAGCTGCACTCTAGTCGTGCCTCTCTATCGTTCCAGCAGCTACGACCGTGCTGCTCTCACTGCATACAAGGAATGCCTCAGGTGCGTGTTGCTTCTGCCAGTGAATTAGCTGCACTCTAGTCGTGCCTCTCTATCGTTCCAGCAGCTACGACCGCGCTGCTCTCACTGCATACAAGGAATGCCTCAGGTGCGTGTTGCTTCTGCCAGTGAATTAGCTGCACTCTAGTCGTGCCTCTCTATCGTTCCAGCAGCTACGACCGTGCTGCTCTCACTGCATACAAGGAATGCCTCAGGTGCGTGTTGCTTCTGCCAGTGAATTAGCTGCACTCTAGTCGTGCCTCTCTATCGTTCCAGCAGCTACGACCGTGCTGCTCTCACTGCATACAAGGAATGCCTCAGGTGCGTGTTGCTTCTGCCAGTGAATTAGCTGCACTCTAGTCGTGCCTCTCTATCGTTCCAGCAGCTACGACCGTGCTGCTCTCACTGCATACAAGGAATGCCTCAGGTGCGTGTTGCTTCTGCCAGTGAATTAGCTGCACTCTATTCGTGCCTCTCTATCGTTCCAGCAGCTACGACCGTTCTGCTCTCACTGCATACAAGGAATGCCTCAGGTGCGTGTTGCTTCTGCCAGTGAATTAGCTGCACTCTAGTCGTGCCTCTCTATCGTTCCAGCAGCTACGACCGTGCTGCTCTCACTGCATACAAGGAATGCCTCAGGTGCGTGTTGCTTCTGCCAGTGAATTAGCTGCACTCTAGTCGTGCCTCTCTATCGTTCCAGCAGCTACGACCGTGCCGCTCTCACTGCATACAAGGAATGCCTCAGGTGCGTGTTGCTTCTGCCAGTGAATTAGCTGCACTCTAGTCGTGCCTCTCTATCGTTCCAGCAGCTACGACCGTGCTGCTCTCACTGCATACAAGGAATGCCTCAGGTGCGTGTTGCTTCTGCCAGTGAATTAGCTGCACTCTAGTCGTGCCTCTCTATCGTTCCAGCAGCTACGACCGCGCTGCTCTCACTGCATACAAGGAATGCCTCAGGTGCGTGTTGCTTCTGCCAGTGAATTAGCTGCACTCTAGTCGTGCCTCTCTATCGTTCCAGCAACTACGACCGTGCTGCTCTCACTGCATACAAGGAATGCCTCAGGTGCGTGTTGCTTCTGCCAGTGAATTAGCTGCACTCTAGTCGTGCCTCTCTATCGTTCCAGCAGCTACGACCGTGCTGCTCTCACTGCATACAAGGAATGCCTCAGGTGCGTGTTGCTTCTGCCAGTGAATTAGCTGCACTCTAGTCGTGCCTCTCTATCGTTCCAGCAGCTACGACCGTGCTGCTCTCACTGCATACAAGGAATGCCTCAGGTGCGTGTTGCTTCTGTCAGTGAATTAGCTGCACTCTAGTCGTGCCTCTCTATCGTTCCAGCAGCTACGACTGTGCTGCTCTCACTGCATACAAGGAGTGCCTCAGGTGCGTGTTGCTTCTGCCAGTGAATTAGCTGCACTCTAGTCGTGCCTCTCTATCGTTCCAGCAGCTACGACCGTGCTGCTCTCACTGCATACAAGGAATGCCTCAGGTGCGTGTTGCTTCTGCCAGTGAATTAGCTGCACTCTAGTCGTGCCTCTCTATCGTTCCAGCAGCTACGACCGCGCTGCTCTCACTGCATACAAGGAATGCCTCAGGTGCGTGTTGCTTCTGCCAGTGAATTAGCTGCACTCTAGTCGTGCCTCTCTATCGTTCCAGCAGCTACGATCGTGCTGCTCTCACTGCATACAAGGAATGCCTCAGGTGCGTGTTGCTTCTGCCAGTGAATTAGCTGCACTCTAGTCGTGCCTCTCTATCGTTCCAGCAGCTACGACCGTGCTGCTCTCACTGCATACAAGGAATGCCTCAGGTGCGTGTTGCTTCTGCCATTGAATTAGCTGCACTCTAGTCGTGCCTCTCTATCGTTCCAGCAGCTACGACCGTGCTGCTCTCACTGCATACAAGGAAGGCCTCAGGTGCGTGTTGCTTCTGCCAGTGAATTAGCTGCACTCTAGTCGTGCCTCTCTATCGTTCCAGCAGCTACGACCGTGCTGCTCTCACTGCATACAAGGAATGCCTCAGGTGCGTGTTGCTTCTGCCAGTGAATTAGCTGCACTCTAGTCGTGCCTCTCTATCGTTCCAACAGCTACGACCGTGTTGCTCTCACTGCATACAAGGAATGCCTCAGGTGCGTGTTGCTTCTGCCGGTGAATTAGCTGCACTTTAGTCGTGCCTCTCTATCGTTCCAGCAGCTACGACCGTGCTGCTCTCACTGCATACAAGGAATGCCTCAGGTGCGTGTTGCTTCTGCCAGTGAATTAGCTGCACTCTATTCGTGCCTCTCTATCGTTCCAGCAGCTACGACCGTTCTGCTCTCACTGCATACAAGGAATGCCTCAGGTGCGTGTTGCTTCTGCCAGTGAATTAGCTGCACTCTAGTCGTGCCTCTCTATCGTTCCAGCAGCTACGACCGTGCTGCTCTCACTGCATACAAGGAATGCCTCAGGTGCGTGTTGCTTCTGCCAGTGAATTAGCTGCACTCTAGTCGTGCCTCTCTATCGTTCCAGCAGCTACGACCGTGCCGCTCTCACTGCATACAAGGAATGCCTCAGGTGCGTGTTGCTTCTGCCAGTGAATTAGCTGCACTCTAGTCGTGCCTCTCTATCGTTCCAGCAGCTACGACCGTGCTGCTCTCACTGCATACAAGGAATGCCTCAGGTGCGTGTTGCTTCTGCCAGTGAATTAGCTGCACTCTAGTCGTGCCTCTCTATCGTTCCAGCAGCTACGACCGCGCTGCTCTCACTGCATACAAGGAATGCCTCAGGTGCGTGTTGCTTCTGCCAGTGAATTAGCTGCACTCTAGTCGTGCCTCTCTATCGTGCCAGCAGCTACGACCGTGCTGCTCTCACTTCATACAAGGAATGCCTCAGGTGCGTGTTGCTTCTGCCAGTGAATTAGCTGCACTCTAGTCGTGCCTCTATCGTTCCAGCAGCTACGACCGTGCTGCTCTCACTGCATACAAGGAGTGCCTCAGGTGCGTGTTGCTTCTGCCAGTGAATTAGCTGCACTCTAGTCGTGCCTCTCTATCGTTCCAGCAGCTACGACCGTGCTGCTCTCACTGCATACAAGGAATGCCTCAGGCGCGTGTTGCTTCTGCCAGTGAATTAGCTGCACTCTAGTCGTGCCTATCTATCGTTCCAGCAGCTACGACCGTGCTGCTCTCACTGCATACAAGGAGTTCCTCAGGTGCGTGTTGCTTCTGCCAGTGAATTAGCTGCACTCTAGTCGTGCCTCTCTATCGTTCCAGCAGCTACGACCGTGCTGCTCTCACTGCATACAAGGAATGCCTCAGGTGCGTGTTGCTTCTGCCAGTGAATTAGCTGCACCCTAGTCGTGCCTCTCTATCGTTCCAGCAGCTACGACCGTGCTGCTCTCACTGCATACAAGGAATGCCTCAGGTGCGTGTTGCTTCTGCCAGTGAATTAGCTGCACTCTAGTCGTGCCTCTCTATCGTTCCAGCAGCTACGACTGTGCTGCTCTCACTGCATACAAGGAGCGCCTCAGGTGCGTGTTGCTTCTGCCAGTGAATTAGCTGCACTCTAGTCGTGCCTCTCTATCGTTCCAGCAGCTACGACCGTGCTGCTCTCACTGCATACAAGGAATGCCTCAGGTGCGTGTTGCTTCTGCCAGTGAATTAGCTGCACTCTAGTCGTGCCTCTCTATCGTTCCAGCAGCTACGACCGTGCTGCTCTCACTGCATACAAGGAGTGCCTCAGGTGCGTGTTGCTTCTGCCAGTGAATTAGCTGCACTCTAGTCGTGCCTCTCTATCGTTCCAGCAGCTACGACTGTGCTGCTCTCACTGCATACAAGGAGCGCCTCAGGTGCGTGTTGCTTCTGCCAGTGAATTAGCTGCACTCTAGTCGTGCCTCTCTATCGTTCCAGCAGCTACGACCGTGCTGCTCTCACTGCATACAAGGAATGCCTCAGGTGCGTGTTGCTTCTGCCAGTGAATTAGCTGCACTCTAGTCGTGCCTCTCTATCGTTCCAGCAGCTACGACCGCGCTGCTCTCACTGCATACAAGGAATGCCTCAGGTGCGTGTTGCTTCTGCCAGTGAATTAGCTGCACTCTAGTCGTGCCTCTCTATCGTTCCAGCAGCTACGACCGTGCTGCTCTCACTGCATACAAGGAATGCCTCAGGTGCGTGTTGCTTCTGCCAGTGAATTAGCTGCACCCTAGTCGTGCCTCTCTATCGTTCCAGCAGCTACGACCGTGCTGCTCTCACTGCATACAAGGAATGCCTCAGGTGCGTGTTGCTTCTGCCAGTGAATTAGCTGCACTCTAGTCGTGCCTCTCTATCGTTCCAGCAGCTACGACCGTGCTGCTCTCACTGCATACAAGGAATGCCTCAGGTGCGTGTTGCTTCTGCCAGTGAATTAGCTGCACTCTAGTCGTGCCTCTCTATCGTTCCAGCAGCTACGACCGTGCTGCTCTCACTGCATACAAGGAATGCCTCAGGTGCGTGTTGCTTCTGCCAGTGAATTAGCTGCACTCTAGTCGTGCCTCTCTATCGTTCCAGCAGCTACGACCGCGCTGCTCTCACTGCATACAAGGAATGCCTCAGGTGCGTGTTGCTTCTGCCAGTGAATTAGCTGCACTCTAGTCGTGCCTCTCTATCGTTCCAGCAGCTACGACCGTGCTGCTCTCACTGCATACAAGGAATGCCTCAGGTGCGTGTTGCTTCTGCCAGTGAATTAGCTGCACTCTAGTCGTGCCTCTCTATCGTTCCAGCAGCTACGACCGTGCTGCTCTCACTGCATACAAGGAATGCCTCAGGCGCGTGTTGCTTCTGCCAGTGAATTAGCTGCACTCTAGTCGTGCCTATCTATCGTTCCAGCAGCTACGACCGTGCTGCTCTCACTGCATACAAGGAGTTCCTCAGGTGCGTGTTGCTTCTGCCAGTGAATTAGCTGCACTCTAGTCGTGCCTCTCTATCGTTCCAGCAGCTACGACCGTGCTGCTCTCACTGCATACAAGGAATGCCTCAGGTGCGTGTTGCTTCTGCCAGTGAATTAGCTGCACCCTAGTCGTGCCTCTCTATCGTTCCAGCAGCTACGACCGTGCTGCTCTCACTGCATACAAGGAATGCCTCAGGTGCGTGTTGCTTCTGCCAGTGAATTAGCTGCACTCTAGTCGTGCCTCTCTATCGTTCCAGCAGCTACGACTGTGCTGCTCTCACTGCATACAAGGAGCGCCTCAGGTGCGTGTTGCTTCTGCCAGTGAATTAGCTGCACTCTAGTCGTGCCTCTCTATCGTTCCAGCAGCTACGACCGTGCTGCTCTCACTGCATACAAGGAATGCCTCAGGTGCGTGTTGCTTCTGCCAGTGAATTAGCTGCACTCTAGTCGTGCCTCTCTATCGTTCCAGCAGCTACGACCGTGCTGCTCTCACTGCATACAAGGAGTGCCTCAGGTGCGTGTTGCTTCTGCCAGTGAATTAGCTGCACTCTAGTCGTGCCTCTCTATCGTTCCAGCAGCTACGACCGTGCTGCTCTCACTGCATACAAGGAGTGCCTCAGGTGCGTGTTGCTTCTGCCAGTGAATTAGCTGCACTCTAGTCGTGCCTCTCTATCGTTCCAGCAGCTACGACCGTGCTGCTCTCACTTCATACAAGGAATGCCTCAGGTGCGTGTTGCTTCTGCCAGTGAATTAGCTGCACTCTAGTCGTGCCTCTCTATCGTTCCAGCAGCTACGACCGTGCTGCTCTCACTGCATACAAGGAGTGCCTCAGGTGCGTGTTGCTTCTGCCAGTGAATTAGCTGCACTCTAGTCGTGCCTCTCTATCGTTCCAGCAGCTACGACCGTGCTGCTCTCACTGCATACAAGGAGTGCCTCAGGTGCGTGTTGCTTCTGCCAGTGAATTAGCTGCACTCTAGTCGTGCCTCTCTATCGTTCCAGCAGCTACGACCGTGCTGCTCTCACTGCATACAAGGAGTGCCTCAGGTGCGTGTTGCTTCTGCCAGTGAATTAGCTGCACTCTAGTCGTGCCTCTCTATCGTTCCAGCAGCTACGACCGTGCTGCTCTCACTGCATACAAGGAATGCCTCAGGTGCGTGTTGCTTCTGCCAGTGAATTAGCTGCACTCTAGTCGTGCCTCTCTATCGTTCCAGCAGCTACGACCGTGCTGCTCTCACTGCATACAAGGAATGCCTCAGGTGCGTGTTGCTTCTGCCAGTGAATTAGCTGCACTTAAGTCTTGCCTCTCTATCGTTCCAGCAGCTACGACCGTGCTGCTCTCACTGCATACAAGGAATGCCTCAGGAGCGTGTTGCTTCTGCCAGTGAATTAGCTGCACTCTAGTCGTGCCTCTCTATCGTTCCAGCAGCTACGACCGTGCTGCTCTCACTGCATACAAGGAATGCCTCAGGTGCGTGTTGCTTCTGCCAGTGAATTAGCTGCACTCTAGTCGTGCCTCTCTATCGTTCCAGCAGCTACGACCGTGCTGCTCTCACTGCATACAAGGAATGCCTCAGGCGCGTGTTGCTTCTGCCAGTGAATTAGCTGCACTCTAGTCGTGCCTATCTATCGTTCCAGCAGCTACGACCGTGCTGCTCTCACTGCATACAAGGAGTTCCTCAGGTGCGTGTTGCTTCTGCCAGTGAATTAGCTGCACTCTAGTCGTGCCTCTCTATCGTTCCAGCAGCTACGACCGTGCTGCTCTCACTGCATACAAGGAATGCCTCAGGTGCGTGTTGCTTCTGCCAGTGAATTAGCTGCACTCTAGTCGTGCCTCTCTATCGTTCCAGCAGCTACGACCGTGCTGCTCTCACTGCATACAAGGAGTGCCTCAGGTGCGTGTTGCTTCTGCCAGTGAATTAGCTGCACTCTAGTCTTGCCTCTCTATCGTTGCAGCAGCTACGACCGTGCTGCTCTCACTGCATACAAGGAATGCCTCAGGAGCGTGTTGCTTCTGCCAGTGAATTAGCTGCACTCTAGTCGTGCCTCTCTATCGTTCCAGCAGCTACGACCGTGCTGCTCTCACTGCATACAAGGAGTGCCTCAGGTGCGTGTTGCTTCTGCCAGTGAATTAGCTGCACTCTAGTCGTGCCTCTCTATCGTTCCAGCAGCTACGACCGTGCTGCTCTCACTGCATACAAGGAATGCCTCAGGTGCGTGTTGCTTCTGCCAGTGAATTAGCTGCACTCTAGTCGTGCCTCTCTATCGTTCCAGCAGCTACGACCGTGCTGCTCTCACTGCATACAAGGAATGCCTCAGGTGCGTGTTGCTTCTGCCAGTGAATTAGCTGCACTTAAGTCTTGCCTCTCTATCGTTCCAGCAGCTACGACCGTGCTGCTCTCACTGCATACAAGGAATGCCTCAGGAGCGTGTTGCTTCTGCCAGTGAATTAGCTGCACTCTAGTCGTGCCTCTCTATCGTTCCAGCAGCTACGACCGTGCTGCTCTCACTGCATACAAGGAATGCCTCAGGTGCGTGTTGCTTCTGCCAGTGAATTAGCTGCACTCTAGTCGTGCCTCTCTATCGTTCCAGCAGCTACGACCGTGCTGCTCTCACTGCATACAAGGAATGCCTCAGGCGCGTGTTGCTTCTGCCAGTGAATTAGCTGCACTCTAGTCGTGCCTATCTATCGTTCCAGCAGCTACGACCGTGCTGCTCTCACTGCATACAAGGAGTTCCTCAGGTGCGTGTTGCTTCTGCCAGTGAATTAGCTGCACTCTAGTCGTGCCTCTCTATCGTTCCAGCAGCTACGACCGTGCTGCTCTCACTGCATACAAGGAATGCCTCAGGTGCGTGTTGCTTCTGCCAGTGAATTAGCTGCACTCTAGTCGTGCCTCTCTATCGTTCCAGCAGCTACGACCGTGCTGCTCTCACTGCATACAAGGAATGCCTCAGGTGCGTGTTGCTTCTGCCAGTGAATTAGCTGCACTCTAGTCGTGCCTCTCTATCGTTCCAGCAGCTACGACCGTGCTGCTCTCACTGCATACAAGGAATGCCTCAGGTGCGTGTTGCTTCTGCCAGTGAATTAGCTGCACTTTAGTCTTGCCTCTCTATCGTTCCAGCAGCTACGACCGTGCTGCTCTCACTGCATACAAGGAATGCCTCAGGAGCGTGTTGCTTCTGCCAGTGAATTAGCTGCACTCTAGTCGTGCCTCTCTATCGTTCCAGCAGCTACGACCGTGCTGCTCTCACTGCATACAAGGAATGCCTCAGGTGCGTGTTGCTTCTGCCAGTGAATTAGCTGCACTCTAGTCGTGCCTCTCTATCGTTCCAGCAGCTACGACCGTGCTGCTCTCACTGCATACAAGGAATGCCTCAGGTGCGTGTTGCTTCTGCCAGTGAATTAGCTGCACTCTAGTCGTGCCTCTCTATCGTTCCAGCAGCTACGACCGCGCTGCTCTCACTGCATACAAGGAATGCCTCAGGTGCGTGTTGCTTCTGCCAGTGAATTAGCTGCACTCTAGTCGTGCCTCTCTATCGTTCCAGCAGCTACGACCGCGCTGCTCTCACTGCATACAAGGAATGCCTCAGGTGCGTGTTGCTTCTGCCAGTGAATTAGCTGCACTCTAGTCGTGCCTCTCTATCGTTCCAGCAGCTACGACCGTGCTGCTCTCACTTCATACAAGGAATGCCTCAGGCGCGTGTTGCTTCTGCCAGTGAATTAGCTGCACTCTAGTCGTGCCTCTCTATCGTTCCAGCAGCTACGACCGTGCTGCTCTCACTGCATACAAGGAATGCCTCAGGTGCGTGTTGCTTCTGCCAGTGAATTAGCTGCACTTTAGTCTTGCCTCTCTATCGTTCCAGCAGCTACGACCGTGCTGCTCTCACTGCATACAAGGAATGCCTCAGGAGCGTGTTGCTTCTGCCAGTGAATTAGCTGCACTCTAGTCGTGCCTCTCTATCGTTCCAGCAGCTACGACCGTGCTGCTCTCACTGCATACAAGGAGTGCCTCAGGTGCGTGTTGCTTCTGCCAGTGAATTAGCTGCACTCTAGTCGTGCCTCTCTATCGTTCCAGCAGCTACGACCGTGCTGCTCTCACTGCATACAAGGAGTGCCTCAGGTGCGTGTTGCTTCTGCCAGTGAATTAGCTGCACTCTAGTCGTGCCTCTCTATCGTTCCAGCAGCTACGACCGTGCTGCTCTCACTGCATACAAGGAATGCCTCAGGTGCGTGTTGCTTCTGCCAGTGAATTAGCTGCACTCTAGTCGTGCCTCTCTATCGTTCCAGCAGCTACGACCGTGCTGCTCTCACTTCATACAAGGAATGCCTCAGGTGCGTGTTGCTTCTGCCAGTGAATTAGCTGCACTCTAGTCGTGCCTCTCTATCGTTCCAGCAGCTACGACCGTGCTGCTCTCACTGCATACAAGGAGTGCCTCAGGTGCGTGTTGCTTCTGCCAGTGAATTAGCTGCACTCTAGTCGTGCCTCTCTATCGTTCCAGCAGCTACGACCGTGCTGCTCTCACTGCATACAAGGAATGCCTCAGGTGCGTGTTGCTTCTGCCAGTGAATTAGCTGCACTCTAGTCGTGCCTCTCTATCGTTCCAGCAGCTGCGACCGTGCTGCTCTCACTGCATACAAGGAATGCCTCAGGTGCGTGTTGCTTCTGCCAGTGAATTAGCTGCACTCTAGTCGTGCCTCTCTATCGTTCCAGCAGCTACGACCGTGCTGCTCTCACTTCATACAAGGAATGCCTCAGGTGCGTGTTGCTTCTGCCAGTGAATTAGCTGCACTCTAGTCGTGCCTCTCTATCGTTCCAGCAGCTACGACCGTGCTGCTCTCACTGCATACAAGGAGTGCCTCAGGTGCGTGTTGCTTCTGCCAGTGAATTAGCTGCACTCTAGTCGTGCCTCTCTATCGTTCCAGCAGCTACGACCGTGCTGCTCTCACTGCATACAAGGAATGCCTCAGGTGCGTGTTGCTTCTGCCAGTGAATTAGCTGCACCCTAGTCGTGCCTCTCTATCGTTCCAGCAGCTACGACCGTGCTGCTCTCACTGCATACAAGGAATGCCTCAGGTTCGTGTTGCTTCTGTCAGTGAATTAGCTGCACTCTAGTCGTGCCTCTCTATCGTTCCAGCAGCTACGACTGTGCTGCTCTCACTGCATACAAGGAGTGCCTCAGGTGCGTGTTGCTTCTGCCAGTGAATTAGCTGCACTCTAGTCGTGCCTCTCTATCGTTCCAGCAGCTACGACCGTGCTGCTCTCACTGCATACAAGGAATGCCTCAGGTGCGTGTTGCTTCTGCCAGTGAATTAGCTGCACTCTAGTCGTGCCTCTCTATCGTTCCAGCAGCTACGACCGTGCTGCTCTCACTTCATACAAGGAATGCCTCAGGTGCGTGTTGCTTCTGCCAGTGAATTAGCTGCACTCTAGTCGTGCCTCTCTATCGTTCCAGCAGCTACGACCGTGCTGCTCTCACTGCATACAAGGAATGCCTCAGGTGCGTGTTGCTTCTGCCAGTGAATTAGCTGCACTTTAGTCTTGCCTCTCTATCGTTCCAGCAGCTACGACCGTGCTGCTCTCACTGCATACAAGGAATGCCTCAGGAGCGTGTTGCTTCTGCCAGTGAATTAGCTGCACTCTAGTCGTGCCTCTCTATCGTTCCAGCAGCTACGACCGTGCTGCTCTCACTGCATACAAGGAATGCCTCAGGTGCGTGTTGCTTCTGCCAGTGAATTAGCTGCACTCTAGTCGTGCCTCTCTATCGTTCCAGCAGCTACGACCGTGCTGCTCTCACTGCATACAAGGAATGCCTCAGGTGCGTGTTGCTTCTGCCAGTGAATTAGCTGCACTCTAGTCGTGCCTCTCTATCGTTCCAGCAGCTACGACCGTGCTGCTCTCACTGCATACAAGGAATGCCTCAGGCGCGTGTTGCTTCTGCCAGTGAATTAGCTGCACTCTAGTCGTGCCTATCTATCGTTCCAGCAGCTACGACCGTGCTGCTCTCACTGCATACAAGGAGTTCCTCATGTGCGTGTTGCTTCTGCCAGTGAATTAGCTGCACTCTAGTCGTGCCTCTCTATCGTTCCAGCAGCTACGACCGTGCTGCTCTCACTGCATACAAGGAATGCCTCAGGTGCGTGTTGCTTCTGCCAGTGAATTAGCTGCACTCTAGTCGTGCCTCTCTATCGTTCCAGCAGCTACGACCGTGCTGCTCTCACTGCATACAAGGAGTGCCTCAGGTGCGTGTTGCTTCTGCCAGTGAATTAGCTGCACTCTAGTCGTGCCTCTCTATCGTTCCAGCAGCTACGACCGTGCTGCTCTCACTGCATACAAGGAATGCCTCAGGTGCGTGTTGCTTCTGCCAGTGAATTAGCTGCACTCTAGTCGTGCCTCTCTATCGTTCCAGCAGCTACGACCGTGCTCCTCTCACTTCATACAAGGAATGCCTCAGGTGCGTGTTGCTTCTGCCAGTGAATTAGCTGCACTCTAGTCGTGCCTCTCTATCGTTCCAGCAGCTACGACCGTGCTGCTCTCACTGCATACAAGGAGTGCCTCAGGTGCGTGTTGCTTCTGCCAGTGAATTAGCTGCACTCCAGTCGTGCCTCTCTATCGTTCCAGCAGCTACGACCGTGCTGCTCTCACTGCATACAAGGAATGCCTCAGGTGCGTGTTGCTTCTGCCAGTGAATTAGCTGCACTCTAGTCGTGCCTCTCTATCGTTCCAGCAGCTACGACCGTGCTGCTCTCACTGCATACAAGGAATGCCTCAGGTGCGTGTTGCTTCTGCCAGTGAATTAGCTGCACTTTAGTCTTGCCTCTCTATCGTTCCAGCAGCTACGACCGTGCTGCTCTCACTGCATACAAGAAATGCCTCAGGAGCGTGTTGCTTTTGCCAGTGAATTAGCTGCACTCTAGTTGTGCCTCTCTATCGTTCCAGCAGCTACGACCGTGCTGCTCTCACTGCATACAAGGAATGCCTCAGGTGCGTGTTGCTTCTGCCAGTGAATTAGCTGCACTTTAGTCTTGCCTCTCTATCGTTCCAGCAGCTACGACCGTGCTGCTCTCACTGCATACAAGGAATGCCTCAGGAGCGTGTTGCTTCTGCCAGTGAATTAGCTGCACTCTAGTCGTGCCTCTCTATCGTTCCAGCAGCTACGACCGTGCTGCTCTCACTGCATACAAGGAATGCCTCAGGTGCGTGTTACTTCTGCCAGTGAATTAGCTGCACTCTAGTCGTGCCTCTCTATCGTTCCAGCAGCTACGACCGTGCTGCTCTCACTGCATACAAGGAATGCCTCAGGTGCGTGTTGCTTCTGCCAGTGAATTAGCTGCACTCTAGTCGTGCCTCTCTATCGTTCCAGCAGCTACGACCGTGCTGCTCTCACTGCATACAAGGAATGCCTCAGGTGCGTGTTGCTTCTGCCAGTGAATTAGCTGCACTCTAGTCGTGCCTCTCTATCGTTCCAGCAGCTACGACCGTGCTGCTCTCACTGCATACAAGGAATGCCTCAGGTGCGTGTTGCTTCTGCCAGTGAATTAGCTGCACTTTAGTCTTGCCTCTCTATCGTTCCAGCAGCTACGACCGTGCTGCTCTCACTGCATACAAGGAATGCCTCAGGTGCGTGTTGCTTCTGCCAGTGAATTAGCTGCACTCTAGTCGTGCCTCTCTATCGTTCCAGCAGCTACGACCGTGCTGCTCTCACTGCATACAAGGAATGCCTCAGGTGCGTGTTGCTTCTGCCAGTGAATTAGCTGCACTCTAGTCGTGCCTCTCTATCGTTCCAGCAGCTACGACCGTGCTGCTCTCACTGCATACAAGGAATGCCTCAGGTGCGTGTTGCTTCTGCCAGTGAATTAGCTGCACTTTAGTCTTGCCTCTCTATCGTTCCAGCAGCTACGACCGTGCTGCTCTCACTGCATACAAGGAATGCCTCAGGTGCGTGTTGCTTCTGCCAGTGAATTAGCTGCACTCTAGTCGTGCCTCTCTATCGTTCCAGCAGCTACGACCGTGCTGCTCTCACTGCATACAAGGAATGCCTCAGGTGCGTGTTGCTTCTGCCAGTGAATTAGCTGCACTCTAGTCGTGCCTCTCTATCGTTCCAGCAGCTACGACCGTGCTGCTCTCACTGCATACAAGGAATGCCTCAGGTGCGTGTTGCTTCTGCCAGTGAATTAGCTGCACTCTAGTCGTGCCTCTCTATCGTTCCAGCAGCTACGACCGTGCCTGCTCTCACTGCATACAAGGAATGCCTCAGGTGCGTGTTGCTTCTGCCAGTGAATTAGCTGCACTCTAGTCGTGCCTCTCTATCGTTCCAGCAGCTACGACCTGTGCTGCTCTCACTGCATACAAGGAATGCCTCAGGTGCGTGTTGCTTCTGCCAGTGAATTAGCTGCACTCTAGTCGTGCCTCTCTATCGTTCCAGCAGCTACGACCGTGCTGCTCTCACTGCATACAAGGAATGCCTCAGGTGCGTGTTGCTTCTGCCAGTGAATTAGCTGCACTCTAGTCGTGCCTCTCTATCGTTCCAGCAGCTACGACCGTGCTGCTCTCACTGCATACAAGGAATGCCTCAGGTGCGTGTTGCTTCTGCCAGTGAATTAGCTGCACTCTAGTCGTGCCTCTCTATCGTTCCAGCAGCTACGACCGTGCTGCTCTCACTGCATACAAGGAGTTCCTCAGGTGCGTGTTGCTTCTGCCAGTGAATTAGCTGCACTCTAGTCGTGCCTCTCTATCGTTCCAGCAGCTACGACCGTGCTGCTCTCACTGCATACAAGGAATGCCTCAGGTGCGTGTTGCTTCTGCCAGTGAATTAGCTGCACTCTAGTCGTGCCTCTCTATCGTTCCAGCAGCTACGACCGCGCTGCTCTCACTGCATACAAGGAATGCCTCAGGTGCGTGTTGCTTCTGCCAGTGAATTAGCTGCACTCTAGTCGTGCCTCTCTATCGTTCCAGCAGCTACGACCGTGCTGCTCTCACTGCATACAAGGAATGCCTCAGGTGCGTGTTGCTTCTGCCAGTGAATTAGCTGCACTCTAGTCGTGCCTCTCTATCGTTCCAGCAGCTACGACCGTGCTGCTCTCACTGCATACAAGGAATGCCTCAGGTGCGTGTTGCTTCTGCCAGTGAATTAGCTGCACTCTAGTCGTGCCTCTCTATCGTTCCAGCAGCTACGACCGTGCTGCTCTCACTGCATACAAGGAATGCCTCAGGTGCGTGTTGCTTCTGCCAGTGAATTAGCTGCACTCTAGTCGTGCCTCTCTATCGTTCCAGCAGCTACGACCGTGCTGCTCTCACTGCATACAAGGAATGCCTCAGGTGCGTGTTGCTTCTGCCAGTGAATTAGCTGCACTCTAGTCGTGCCTCTCTATCGTTCCAGCAGCTACGACCGTGCTGCTCTCACTGCATACAAGGAATGCCTCAGGTGCGTGTTGCTTCTGCCAGTGAATTAGCTGCACTCTAGTCGTGCCTCTCTATCGTTCCAGCAGCTACGACCGTGCCGCTCTCACTGCATACAAGGAATGCCTCAGGTTCGTGTTGCTTCTGCCAGTGAATTAGCTGCACTCTAGTCGTGCCTCTCTATCGTTCCAGCAGCTACGACCGTGCTGCTCTCACTGCATACAAGGAATGCCTCAGGTGCGTGTTGCTTCTGCCAGTGAATTAGCTGCACTCTAGTCGTGCCTCTCTATCGTTCCAGCAGCTACGACCGTGCTGCTCTCACTGCATACAAGGAATGCCTCAGGTGCGTGTTGCTTCTGCCAGTGAATTAGCTGCACTCTAGTCGTGCCTCTCTATCGTTCCAGCAGCTACGACCGTGCTGCTCTCACTGCATACAAGGAATGCCTCAGGTGCGTGTTGCTTCTGCCAGTGAATTAGCTGCACTCTAGTCGTGCCTCTCTATCGTTCCAGCAGCTACGACCGTGCTGCTCTCACTGCATACAAGGAATGCCTCAGGTGCGTGTTGCTTCTGCCAGTGAATTAGCTGCACTCTAGTCGTGCCTCTCTATCGTTCCAGCAGCTACGACCGTGCTGCTCTCACTGCATACAAGGAATGCCTCAGGTGCGTGTTGCTTCTGCCAGTGAATTAGCTGCACTCTAGTCGTGCCTCTCTATCGTTCCAGCAGCTACGACCGTGCTGCTCTCACTGCATACAAGGAATGCCTCAGGTGCGTGTTGCTTCTGCCAGTGAATTAGCTGCACTCTAGTCGTGCCTCTCTATCGTTCCAGCAGCTACGACCGTGCTGCTCTCACTGCATACAAGGAATGCCTCAGGTGCGTGTTGCTTCTGCCAGTGAATTAGCTGCACTCTAGTCGTGCCTCTCTATCGTTCCAGCAGCTACGACCGTGCCTGCTCTCACTGCATACAAGGAATGCCTCAGGTGCGTGTTGCTTCTGCCAGTGAATTAGCTGCACTCTAGTCGTGCCTCTCTATCGTTCCAGCAGCTACGACCTGTGCTGCTCTCACTGCATACAAGGAATGCCTCAGGTGCGTGTTGCTTCTGCCAGTGAATTAGCTGCACTCTAGTCGTGCCTCTCTATCGTTCCAGCAGCTACGACCGTGCTGCTCTCACTGCATACAAGGAATGCCTCAGGTGCGTGTTGCTTCTGCCAGTGAATTAGCTGCACTCTAGTCGTGCCTCTCTATCGTTCCAGCAGCTACGACCGTGCTGCTCTCACTGCATACAAGGAATGCCTCAGGTGCGTGTTGCTTCTGCCAGTGAATTAGCTGCACTCTAGTCGTGCCTCTCTATCGTTCCAGCAGCTACGACCGTGCTGCTCTCACTGCATACAAGGAATGCCTCAGGTGCGTGTTGCTTCTGCCAGTGAATTAGCTGCACTCTAGTCGTGCCTCTCTATCGTTCCAGCAGCTACGACCGTGCTGCTCTCACTGCATACAAGGAATGCCTCAGGTGCGTGTTGCTTCTGCCAGTGAATTAGCTGCACTCTAGTCGTGCCTCTCTATCGTTCCAGCAGCTACGACCGTGCTGCTCTCACTGCATACAAGGAATGCCTCAGGTAGCGTGTTGCTTCTGCCAGTGAATTAGCTGCACTCTAGTCGTGCCTCTCTATCGTTCCAGCAGCTACGACCGTGCTGCTCTCACTGCATACAAGGAATGCCTCAGGTGCGTGTTGCTTCTGCCAGTGAATTAGCTGCACTCTAGTCGTGCCTCTCTATCGTTCCAGCAGCTACGACCGTGCTGCTCTCACTGCATACAAGGAATGCCTCAGGTGCGTGTTGCTTCTGCCAGTGAATTAGCTGCACTCTAGTCGTGCCTCTCTATCGTTCCAGCAGCTACGACCGTGCTGCTCTCACTGCATACAAGGAATGCCTCAGGTGCGTGTTGCTTCTGCCAGTGAATTAGCTGCACTCTAGTCGTGCCTCTCTATCGTTCCAGCAGCTACGACCGTGCTGCTCTCACTGCATACAAGGAATGCCTCAGGTGCGTGTTGCTTCTGCCAGTGAATTAGCTGCACTCTAGTCGTGCCTCTCTATCGTTCCAGCAGCTACGACCGTGCTGCTCTCACTGCATACAAGGAATGCCTCAGGTGCGTGTTGCTTCTGCCAGTGAATTAGCTGCACTCTAGTCGTGCCTCTCTATCGTTCCAGCAGCTACGACCGTGCTGCTCTCACTGCATACAAGGAATGCCTCAGGTGCGTGTTGCTTCTGCCAGTGAATTAGCTGCACTCTAGTCGTGCCTCTCTATCGTTCCAGCAGCTACGACCGTGCTGCTCTCACTGCATACAAGGAATGCCTCAGGTGCGTGTTGCTTCTGCCAGTGAATTAGCTGCACTCTAGTCGTGCCTCTCTATCGTTCCAGCAGCTACGACCGCTGCTGCTCTCACTGCATACAAGGAATGCCTCAGGTGCGTGTTGCTTCTGCCAGTGAATTAGCTGCACTCTAGTCGTGCCTCTCTATCGTTCCAGCAGCTACGACCGTGCTGCTCTCACTGCATACAAGGAATGCCTCAGGTGCGTGTTGCTTCTGCCAGTGAATTAGCTGCACTCTAGTCGTGCCTCTCTATCGTTCCAGCAGCTACGACCGTGCTGCTCTCACTGCATACAAGGAATGCCTCAGGTGCGTGTTGCTTCTGCCAGTGAATTAGCTGCACTCTAGTCGTGCCTCTCTATCGTTCCAGCAGCTACGACCGTGCTGCTCTCACTGCATACAAGGAATGCCTCAGGTGCGTGTTGCTTCTGCCAGTGAATTAGCTGCACTCTAGTCGTGCCTCTCTATCGTTCCAGCAGCTACGACCGTGCTGCTCTCACTGCATACAAGGAATGCCTCAGGTGCGTGTTGCTTCTGCCAGTGAATTAGCTGCACTCTAGTCGTGCCTCTCTATCGTTCCAGCAGCTACGACCGTGCTGCTCTCACTGCATACAAGGAATGCCTCAGGTGCGTGTTGCTTCTGCCAGTGAATTAGCTGCACTCTAGTCGTGCCTCTCTATCGTTCCAGCAGCTACGACCGTGCTGCTCTCACTGCATACAAGGAATGCCTCAGGTGCGTGTTGCTTCTGCCAGTGAATTAGCTGCACTCTAGTCGTGCCTCTCTATCGTTCCAGCAGCTACGACCGTGCTGCTCTCACTGCATACAAGGAATGCCTCAGGTGCGTGTTGCTTCTGCCAGTGAATTAGCTGCACTCTAGTCGTGCCTCTCTATCGTTCCAGCAGCTACGACCGTGCTGCTCTCACTGCATACAAGGAATGCCTCAGGTGCGTGTTGCTTCTGCCAGTGAATTAGCTGCACTCTAGTCGTGCCTCTCTATCGTTCCAGCAGCTACGACCGTGCTGCTCTCACTGCATACAAGGAATGCCTCAGGTGCGTGTTGCTTCTGCCAGTGAATTAGCTGCACTCTAGTCGTGCCTCTCTATCGTTCCAGCAGCTACGACCGTGCTGCTCTCACTGCATACAAGGAATGCCTCAGGTGCGTGTTGCTTCTGCCAGTGAATTAGCTGCACTCTAGTCGTGCCTCTCTATCGTTCCAGCAGCTACGACCGTGCTGCTCTCACTGCATACAAGGAATGCCTCAGGTGCGTGTTGCTTCTGCCAGTGAATTAGCTGCACTCTAGTCGTGCCTCTCTATCGTTCCAGCAGCTACGACCGTGCTGCTCTCACTGCATACAAGGAATGCCTCAGGTGCGTGTTGCTTCTGCCAGTGAATTAGCTGCACTCTAGTCGTGCCTCTCTATCGTTCCAGCAGCTACGACCGTGCTGCTCTCACTGCATACAAGGAATGCCTCAGGTGCGTGTTGCTTCTGCCAGTGAATTAGCTGCACTCTAGTCGTGCCTCTCTATCGTTCCAGCAGCTACGACCGTGCTGCTCTCACTGCATACAAGGAATGCCTCAGGTGCGTGTTGCTTCTGCCAGTGAATTAGCTGCACTCTAGTCGTGCCTCTCTATCGTTCCAGCAGCTACGACCGTGCTGCTCTCACTGCATACAAGGAATGCCTCAGGTGCGTGTTGCTTCTGCCAGTGAATTAGCTGCACTCTAGTCGTGCCTCTCTATCGTTCCAGCAGCTACGACCGTGCTGCTCTCACTGCATACAAGGAATGCCTCAGGTGCGTGTTGCTTCTGCCAGTGAATTAGCTGCACTCTAGTCGTGCCTCTCTATCGTTCCAGCAGCTACGACCGTGCTGCTCTCACTGCATACAAGGAATGCCTCAGGTGCGTGTTGCTTCTGCCAGTGAATTAGCTGCACTCTAGTCGTGCCTCTCTATCGTTCCAGCAGCTACGACCGTGCTGCTCTCACTGCATACAAGGAATGCCTCAGGTGCGTGTTGCTTCTGCCAGTGAATTAGCTGCACTCTAGTCGTGCCTCTCTATCGTTCCAGCAGCTACGACCGTGCTGCTCTCACTGCATACAAGGAATGCCTCAGGTGCGTGTTGCTTCTGCCAGTGAATTAGCTGCACTCTAGTCGTGCCTCTCTATCGTTCCAGCAGCTACGACCGTGCTGCTCTCACTGCATACAAGGAATGCCTCAGGTGCGTGTTGCTTCTGCCAGTGAATTAGCTGCACTCTAGTCGTGCCTCTCTATCGTTCCAGCAGCTACGACCGTGCTGCTCTCACTGCATACAAGGAATGCCTCAGGTGCGTGTTGCTTCTGCCAGTGAATTAGCTGCACTCTAGTCGTGCCTCTCTATCGTTCCAGCAGCTACGACCGTGCTGCTCTCACTGCATACAAGGAATGCCTCAGGTGCGTGTTGCTTCTGCCAGTGAATTAGCTGCACTCTAGTCGTGCCTCTCTATCGTTCCAGCAGCTACGACCGTGCTGCTCTCACTGCATACAAGGAATGCCTCAGGTGCGTGTTGCTTCTGCCAGTGAATTAGCTGCACTCTAGTCGTGCCTCTCTATCGTTCCAGCAGCTACGACCGTGCTGCTCTCACTGCATACAAGGAATGCCTCAGGTGCGTGTTGCTTCTGCCAGTGAATTAGCTGCACTCTAGTCGTGCCTCTCTATCGTTCCAGCAGCTACGACCGTGCTGCTCTCACTGCATACAAGGAATGCCTCAGGTGCGTGTTGCTTCTGCCAGTGAATTAGCTGCACTCTAGTCGTGCCTCTCTATCGTTCCAGCAGCTACGACCGTGCTGCTCTCACTGCATACAAGGAATGCCTCAGGTGCGTGTTGCTTCTGCCAGTGAATTAGCTGCACTCTAGTCGTGCCTCTCTATCGTTCCAGCAGCTACGACCGTGCTGCTCTCACTGCATACAAGGAATGCCTCAGGTGCGTGTTGCTTCTGCCAGTGAATTAGCTGCACTCTAGTCGTGCCTCTCTATCGTTCCAGCAGCTACGACCGTGCTGCTCTCACTGCATACAAGGAATGCCTCAGGTGCGTGTTGCTTCTGCCAGTGAATTAGCTGCACTCTAGTCGTGCCTCTCTATCGTTCCAGCAGCTACGACCGTGCTGCTCTCACTGCATACAAGGAATGCCTCAGGTGCGTGTTGCTTCTGCCAGTGAATTAGCTGCACTCTAGTCGTGCCTCTCTATCGTTCCAGCAGCTACGACCGCGCTGCTCTCACTGCATACAAGGAATGCCTCAGGTGCGTGTTGCTTCTGCCAGTGAATTAGCTGCACTCTAGTCGTGCCTCTCTATCGTTCCAGCAGCTACGACCGTGCTGCTCTCACTGCATACAAGGAATGCCTCAGGTGCGTGTTGCTTCTGCCAGTGAATTAGCTGCACTCTAGTCGTGCCTCTCTATCGTTCCAGCAGCTACGACCGTGCTGCTCTCACTGCATACAAGGAATGCCTCAGGTGCGTGTTGCTTCTGCCAGTGAATTAGCTGCACTCTAGTCGTGCCTCTCTATCGTTCCAGCAGCTACGACCGTGCTGCTCTCACTGCATACAAGGAATGCCTCAGGTGCGTGTTGCTTCTGCCAGTGAATTAGCTGCACTCTAGTCGTGCCTCTCTATCGTTCCAGCAGCTACGACCGTGCTGCTCTCACTGCATACAAGGAATGCCTCAGGTGCGTGTTGCTTCTGCCAGTGAATTAGCTGCACTCTAGTCGTGCCTCTCTATCGTTCCAGCAGCTACGACCGTGCCTGCTCTCACTGCATACAAGGAATGCCTCAGGTGCGTGTTGCTTCTGCCAGTGAATTAGCTGCACTCTAGTCGTGCCTCTCTATCGTTCCAGCAGCTACGACCGTGCTGCTCTCACTGCATACAAGGAATGCCTCAGGTGCGTGTTGCTTCTGCCAGTGAATTAGCTGCACTCTAGTCGTGCCTCTCTATCGTTCCAGCAGCTACGACCGTGCTGCTCTCACTGCATACAAGGAATGCCTCAGGTGCGTGTTGCTTCTGCCAGTGAATTAGCTGCACTCTAGTCGTGCCTCTCTATCGTTCCAGCAGCTACGACCGTGCTGCTCTCACTGCATACAAGGAATGCCTCAGGTGCGTGTTGCTTCTGCCAGTGAATTAGCTGCACTCTAGTCGTGCCTCTCTATCGTTCCAGCAGCTACGACCGTGCTGCTCTCACTGCATACAAGGAATGCCTCAGGTGCGTGTTGCTTCTGCCAGTGAATTAGCTGCACTCTAGTCGTGCCTCTCTATCGTTCCAGCAGCTACGACCGTGCTGCTCTCACTGCATACAAGGAATGCCTCAGGTGCGTGTTGCTTCTGCCAGTGAATTAGCTGCACTCTAGTCGTGCCTCTCTATCGTTCCAGCAGCTACGACCGTGCTGCTCTCACTGCATACAAGGAATGCCTCAGGTGCGTGTTGCTTCTGCCAGTGAATTAGCTGCACTCTAGTCGTGCCTCTCTATCGTTCCAGCAGCTACGACCGTGCTGCTCTCACTGCATACAAGGAATGCCTCAGGTGCGTGTTGCTTCTGCCAGTGAATTAGCTGCACTCTAGTCGTGCCTCTCTATCGTTCCAGCAGCTACGACCGTGCTGCTCTCACTGCATACAAGGAATGCCTCAGGTGCGTGTTGCTTCTGCCAGTGAATTAGCTGCACTCTAGTCGTGCCTCTCTATCGTTCCAGCAGCTACGACCGTGCTGCTCTCACTGCATACAAGGAATGCCTCAGGTGCGTGTTGCTTCTGCCAGTGAATTAGCTGCACTCTAGTCGTGCCTCTCTATCGTTCCAGCAGCTACGACCGTGCTGCTCTCACTGCATACAAGGAATGCCTCAGGTGCGTGTTGCTTCTGCCAGTGAATTAGCTGCACTCTAGTCGTGCCTCTCTATCGTTCCAGCAGCTACGACCGTGCTGCTCTCACTGCATACAAGGAATGCCTCAGGTGCGTGTTGCTTCTGCCAGTGAATTAGCTGCACTCTAGTCGTGCCTCTCTATCGTTCCAGCAGCTACGACCGTGCTGCTCTCACTGCATACAAGGAATGCCTCAGGTGCGTGTTGCTTCTGCCAGTGAATTAGCTGCACTCTAGTCGTGCCTCTCTATCGTTCCAGCAGCTACGACCGTGCTGCTCTCACTGCATACAAGGAATGCCTCAGGTGCGTGTTGCTTCTGCCAGTGAATTAGCTGCACTCTAGTCGTGCCTCTCTATCGTTCCAGCAGCTACGACCGCTGCTGCTCTCACTGCATACAAGGAATGCCTCAGGTGCGTGTTGCTTCTGCCAGTGAATTAGCTGCACTCTAGTCGTGCCTCTCTATCGTTCCAGCAGCTACGACCGTGCTGCTCTCACTGCATACAAGGAATGCCTCAGGTGCGTGTTGCTTCTGCCAGTGAATTAGCTGCACTCTAGTCGTGCCTCTCTATCGTTCCAGCAGCTACGACCGTGCTGCTCTCACTGCATACAAGGAATGCCTCAGGTGCGTGTTGCTTCTGCCAGTGAATTAGCTGCACTCTAGTCGTGCCTCTCTATCGTTCCAGCAGCTACGACCGTGCTGCTCTCACTGCATACAAGGAATGCCTCAGGTGCGTGTTGCTTCTGCCAGTGAATTAGCTGCACTCTAGTCGTGCCTCTCTATCGTTCCAGCAGCTACGACCGCTGCTGCTCTCACTGCATACAAGGAATGCCTCAGGTGCGTGTTGCTTCTGCCAGTGAATTAGCTGCACTCTAGTCGTGCCTCTCTATCGTTCCAGCAGCTACGACCGTGCTGCTCTCACTGCATACAAGGAATGCCTCAGGTGCGTGTTGCTTCTGCCAGTGAATTAGCTGCACTCTAGTCGTGCCTCTCTATCGTTCCAGCAGCTACGACCGTGCTGCTCTCACTGCATACAAGGAATGCCTCAGGTGCGTGTTGCTTCTGCCAGTGAATTAGCTGCACTCTAGTCGTGCCTCTCTATCGTTCCAGCAGCTACGACCGTGCTGCTCTCACTGCATACAAGGAATGCCTCAGGTGCGTGTTGCTTCTGCCAGTGAATTAGCTGCACTCTAGTCGTGCCTCTCTATCGTTCCAGCAGCTACGACCGTGCTGCTCTCACTGCATACAAGGAATGCCTCAGGTGCGTGTTGCTTCTGCCAGTGAATTAGCTGCACTCTAGTCGTGCCTCTCTATCGTTCCAGCAGCTACGACCGTGCTGCTCTCACTGCATACAAGGAATGCCTCAGGTGCGTGTTGCTTCTGCCAGTGAATTAGCTGCACTCTAGTCGTGCCTCTCTATCGTTCCAGCAGCTACGACCGTGCTGCTCTCACTGCATACAAGGAATGCCTCAGGTGCGTGTTGCTTCTGCCAGTGAATTAGCTGCACTCTAGTCGTGCCTCTCTATCGTTCCAGCAGCTACGACCGCTGCTGCTCTCACTGCATACAAGGAATGCCTCAGGTGCGTGTTGCTTCTGCCAGTGAATTAGCTGCACTCTAGTCGTGCCTCTCTATCGTTCCAGCAGCTACGACCGCGCTGCTCTCACTGCATACAAGGAATGCCTCAGGTGCGTGTTGCTTCTGCCAGTGAATTAGCTGCACTCTAGTCGTGCCTCTCTATCGTTCCAGCAGCTACGACCGTGCTGCTCTCACTGCATACAAGGAATGCCTCAGGTGCGTGTTGCTTCTGCCAGTGAATTAGCTGCACTCTAGTCGTGCCTCTCTATCGTTCCAGCAGCTACGACCGCTGCTGCTCTCACTGCATACAAGGAATGCCTCAGGTGCGTGTTGCTTCTGCCAGTGAATTAGCTGCACTCTAGTCGTGCCTCTCTATCGTTCCAGCAGCTACGACCGTGCTGCTCTCACTGCATACAAGGAATGCCTCAGGTGCGTGTTGCTTCTGCCAGTGAATTAGCTGCACTCTAGTCGTGCCTCTCTATCGTTCCAGCAGCTACGACCGTGCTGCTCTCACTGCATACAAGGAATGCCTCAGGTGCGTGTTGCTTCTGCCAGTGAATTAGCTGCACTCTAGTCGTGCCTCTCTATCGTTCCAGCAGCTACGACCGTGCTGCTCTCACTGCATACAAGGAATGCCTCAGGTGCGTGTTGCTTCTGCCAGTGAATTAGCTGCACTCTAGTCGTGCCTCTCTATCGTTCCAGCAGCTACGACCGTGCTGCTCTCACTGCATACAAGGAATGCCTCAGGTGCGTGTTGCTTCTGCCAGTGAATTAGCTGCACTCTAGTCGTGCCTCTCTATCGTTCCAGCAGCTACGACCGTGCTGCTCTCACTGCATACAAGGAATGCCTCAGGTGCGTGTTGCTTCTGCCAGTGAATTAGCTGCACTCTAGTCGTGCCTCTCTATCGTTCCAGCAGCTACGACCGTGCTGCTCTCACTGCATACAAGGAATGCCTCAGGTGCGTGTTGCTTCTGCCAGTGAATTAGCTGCACTCTAGTCGTGCCTCTCTATCGTTCCAGCAGCTACGACCGTGCTGCTCTCACTGCATACAAGGAATGCCTCAGGTGCGTGTTGCTTCTGCCAGTGAATTAGCTGCACTCTAGTCGTGCCTCTCTATCGTTCCAGCAGCTACGACCGTGCTGCTCTCACTGCATACAAGGAATGCCTCAGGTGCGTGTTGCTTCTGCCAGTGAATTAGCTGCACTCTAGTCGTGCCTCTCTATCGTTCCAGCAGCTACGACCGTGCTGCTCTCACTGCATACAAGGAATGCCTCAGGTGCGTGTTGCTTCTGCCAGTGAATTAGCTGCACTCTAGTCGTGCCTCTCTATCGTTCCAGCAGCTACGACCGTGCTGCTCTCACTGCATACAAGGAATGCCTCAGGTGCGTGTTGCTTCTGCCAGTGAATTAGCTGCACTCTAGTCGTGCCTCTCTATCGTTCCAGCAGCTACGACCGTGCTGCTCTCACTGCATACAAGGAATGCCTCAGGTGCGTGTTGCTTCTGCCAGTGAATTAGCTGCACTCTAGTCGTGCCTCTCTATCGTTCCAGCAGCTACGACCGCTGCTGCTCTCACTGCATACAAGGAATGCCTCAGGTGCGTGTTGCTTCTGCCAGTGAATTAGCTGCACTCTAGTCGTGCCTCTCTATCGTTCCAGCAGCTACGACCGTGCTGCTCTCACTGCATACAAGGAATGCCTCAGGTGCGTGTTGCTTCTGCCAGTGAATTAGCTGCACTCTAGTCGTGCCTCTCTATCGTTCCAGCAGCTACGACCGCTGCTGCTCTCACTGCATACAAGGAATGCCTCAGGTGCGTGTTGCTTCTGCCAGTGAATTAGCTGCACTCTAGTCGTGCCTCTCTATCGTTCCAGCAGCTACGACCGCTGCTGCTCTCACTGCATACAAGGAATGCCTCAGGTGCGTGTTGCTTCTGCCAGTGAATTAGCTGCACTCTAGTCGTGCCTCTCTATCGTTCCAGCAGCTACGACCGTGCTGCTCTCACTGCATACAAGGAATGCCTCAGGTGCGTGTTGCTTCTGCCAGTGAATTAGCTGCACTCTAGTCGTGCCTCTCTATCGTTCCAGCAGCTACGACCGTGCTGCTCTCACTGCATACAAGGAATGCCTCAGGTGCGTGTTGCTTCTGCCAGTGAATTAGCTGCACTCTAGTCGTGCCTCTCTATCGTTCCAGCAGCTACGACCGTGCTGCTCTCACTGCATACAAGGAATGCCTCAGGTGCGTGTTGCTTCTGCCAGTGAATTAGCTGCACTCTAGTCGTGCCTCTCTATCGTTCCAGCAGCTACGACCGTGCTGCTCTCACTGCATACAAGGAATGCCTCAGGTGCGTGTTGCTTCTGCCAGTGAATTAGCTGCACTCTAGTCGTGCCTCTCTATCGTTCCAGCAGCTACGACCGTGCTGCTCTCACTGCATACAAGGAATGCCTCAGGTGCGTGTTGCTTCTGCCAGTGAATTAGCTGCACTCTAGTCGTGCCTCTCTATCGTTCCAGCAGCTACGACCGTGCTGCTCTCACTGCATACAAGGAATGCCTCAGGTGCGTGTTGCTTCTGCCAGTGAATTAGCTGCACTCTAGTCGTGCCTCTCTATCGTTCCAGCAGCTACGACCGTGCTGCTCTCACTGCATACAAGGAATGCCTCAGGTGCGTGTTGCTTCTGCCAGTGAATTAGCTGCACTCTAGTCGTGCCTCTCTATCGTTCCAGCAGCTACGACCGTGCTGCTCTCACTGCATACAAGGAATGCCTCAGGTGCGTGTTGCTTCTGCCAGTGAATTAGCTGCACTCTAGTCGTGCCTCTCTATCGTTCCAGCAGCTACGACCGTGCTGCTCTCACTGCATACAAGGAATGCCTCAGGTGCGTGTTGCTTCTGCCAGTGAATTAGCTGCACTCTAGTCGTGCCTCTCTATCGTTCCAGCAGCTACGACCGTGCTGCTCTCACTGCATACAAGGAATGCCTCAGGTGCGTGTTGCTTCTGCCAGTGAATTAGCTGCACTCTAGTCGTGCCTCTCTATCGTTCCAGCAGCTACGACCGTGCTGCTCTCACTGCATACAAGGAATGCCTCAGGTGCGTGTTGCTTCTGCCAGTGAATTAGCTGCACTCTAGTCGTGCCTCTCTATCGTTCCAGCAGCTACGACCGTGCTGCTCTCACTGCATACAAGGAATGCCTCAGGTGCGTGTTGCTTCTGCCAGTGAATTAGCTGCACTCTAGTCGTGCCTCTCTATCGTTCCAGCAGCTACGACCGTGCTGCTCTCACTGCATACAAGGAATGCCTCAGGTGCGTGTTGCTTCTGCCAGTGAATTAGCTGCACTCTAGTCGTGCCTCTCTATCGTTCCAGCAGCTACGACCGTGCTGCTCTCACTGCATACAAGGAATGCCTCAGGTGCGTGTTGCTTCTGCCAGTGAATTAGCTGCACTCTAGTCGTGCCTCTCTATCGTTCCAGCAGCTACGACCGTGCTGCTCTCACTGCATACAAGGAATGCCTCAGGTGCGTGTTGCTTCTGCCAGTGAATTAGCTGCACTCTAGTCGTGCCTCTCTATCGTTCCAGCAGCTACGACCGTGCTGCTCTCACTGCATACAAGGAATGCCTCAGGTGCGTGTTGCTTCTGCCAGTGAATTAGCTGCACTCTAGTCGTGCCTCTCTATCGTTCCAGCAGCTACGACCGTGCTGCTCTCACTGCATACAAGGAATGCCTCAGGTGCGTGTTGCTTCTGCCAGTGAATTAGCTGCACTCTAGTCGTGCCTCTCTATCGTTCCAGCAGCTACGACCGTGCTGCTCTCACTGCATACAAGGAATGCCTCAGGTGCGTGTTGCTTCTGCCAGTGAATTAGCTGCACTCTAGTCGTGCCTCTCTATCGTTCCAGCAGCTACGACCGTGCTGCTCTCACTGCATACAAGGAATGCCTCAGGTGCGTGTTGCTTCTGCCAGTGAATTAGCTGCACTCTAGTCGTGCCTCTCTATCGTTCCAGCAGCTACGACCGTGCTGCTCTCACTGCATACAAGGAATGCCTCAGGTGCGTGTTGCTTCTGCCAGTGAATTAGCTGCACTCTAGTCGTGCCTCTCTATCGTTCCAGCAGCTACGACCGTGCTGCTCTCACTGCATACAAGGAATGCCTCAGGTGCGTGTTGCTTCTGCCAGTGAATTAGCTGCACTCTAGTCGTGCCTCTCTATCGTTCCAGCAGCTACGACCGTGCTGCTCTCACTGCATACAAGGAATGCCTCAGGTGCGTGTTGCTTCTGCCAGTGAATTAGCTGCACTCTAGTCGTGCCTCTCTATCGTTCCAGCAGCTACGACCGTGCTGCTCTCACTGCATACAAGGAATGCCTCAGGTGCGTGTTGCTTCTGCCAGTGAATTAGCTGCACTCTAGTCGTGCCTCTCTATCGTTCCAGCAGCTACGACCGTGCTGCTCTCACTGCATACAAGGAATGCCTCAGGTGCGTGTTGCTTCTGCCAGTGAATTAGCTGCACTCTAGTCGTGCCTCTCTATCGTTCCAGCAGCTACGACCGTGCTGCTCTCACTGCATACAAGGAATGCCTCAGGTGCGTGTTGCTTCTGCCAGTGAATTAGCTGCACTCTAGTCGTGCCTCTCTATCGTTCCAGCAGCTACGACCGTGCTGCTCTCACTGCATACAAGGAATGCCTCAGGTGCGTGTTGCTTCTGCCAGTGAATTAGCTGCACTCTAGTCGTGCCTCTCTATCGTTCCAGCAGCTACGACCGTGCTGCTCTCACTGCATACAAGGAATGCCTCAGGTGCGTGTTGCTTCTGCCAGTGAATTAGCTGCACTCTAGTCGTGCCTCTCTATCGTTCCAGCAGCTACGACCGTGCTGCTCTCACTGCATACAAGGAATGCCTCAGGTGCGTGTTGCTTCTGCCAGTGAATTAGCTGCACTCTAGTCGTGCCTCTCTATCGTTCCAGCAGCTACGACCGTGCTGCTCTCACTGCATACAAGGAATGCCTCAGGTGCGTGTTGCTTCTGCCAGTGAATTAGCTGCACTCTAGTCGTGCCTCTCTATCGTTCCAGCAGCTACGACCGTGCTGCTCTCACTGCATACAAGGAATGCCTCAGGTGCGTGTTGCTTCTGCCAGTGAATTAGCTGCACTCTAGTCGTGCCTCTCTATCGTTCCAGCAGCTACGACCGTGCTGCTCTCACTGCATACAAGGAATGCCTCAGGTGCGTGTTGCTTCTGCCAGTGAATTAGCTGCACTCTAGTCGTGCCTCTCTATCGTTCCAGCAGCTACGACCGTGCTGCTCTCACTGCATACAAGGAATGCCTCAGGTGCGTGTTGCTTCTGCCAGTGAATTAGCTGCACTCTAGTCGTGCCTCTCTATCGTTCCAGCAGCTACGACCGTGCTGCTCTCACTGCATACAAGGAATGCCTCAGGTGCGTGTTGCTTCTGCCAGTGAATTAGCTGCACTCTAGTCGTGCCTCTCTATCGTTCCAGCAGCTACGACCGTGCTGCTCTCACTGCATACAAGGAATGCCTCAGGTGCGTGTTGCTTCTGCCAGTGAATTAGCTGCACTCTAGTCGTGCCTCTCTATCGTTCCAGCAGCTACGACCGTGCTGCTCTCACTGCATACAAGGAATGCCTCAGGTGCGTGTTGCTTCTGCCAGTGAATTAGCTGCACTCTAGTCGTGCCTCTCTATCGTTCCAGCAGCTACGACCGTGCTGCTCTCACTGCATACAAGGAATGCCTCAGGTGCGTGTTGCTTCTGCCAGTGAATTAGCTGCACTCTAGTCGTGCCTCTCTATCGTTCCAGCAGCTACGACCGTGCTGCTCTCACTGCATACAAGGAATGCCTCAGGTGCGTGTTGCTTCTGCCAGTGAATTAGCTGCACTCTAGTCGTGCCTCTCTATCGTTCCAGCAGCTACGACCGTGCTGCTCTCACTGCATACAAGGAATGCCTCAGGTGCGTGTTGCTTCTGCCAGTGAATTAGCTGCACTCTAGTCGTGCCTCTCTATCGTTCCAGCAGCTACGACCGTGCTGCTCTCACTGCATACAAGGAATGCCTCAGGTGCGTGTTGCTTCTGCCAGTGAATTAGCTGCACTCTAGTCGTGCCTCTCTATCGTTCCAGCAGCTACGACCGCTGCTGCTCTCACTGCATACAAGGAATGCCTCAGGTGCGTGTTGCTTCTGCCAGTGAATTAGCTGCACTCTAGTCGTGCCTCTCTATCGTTCCAGCAGCTACGACCGTGCTGCTCTCACTGCATACAAGGAATGCCTCAGGTGCGTGTTGCTTCTGCCAGTGAATTAGCTGCACTCTAGTCGTGCCTCTCTATCGTTCCAGCAGCTACGACCGTGCTGCTCTCACTGCATACAAGGAATGCCTCAGGTGCGTGTTGCTTCTGCCAGTGAATTAGCTGCACTCTAGTCGTGCCTCTCTATCGTTCCAGCAGCTACGACCGTGCTGCTCTCACTGCATACAAGGAATGCCTCAGGTGCGTGTTGCTTCTGCCAGTGAATTAGCTGCACTCTAGTCGTGCCTCTCTATCGTTCCAGCAGCTACGACCGTGCTGCTCTCACTGCATACAAGGAATGCCTCAGGTGCGTGTTGCTTCTGCCAGTGAATTAGCTGCACTCTAGTCGTGCCTCTCTATCGTTCCAGCAGCTACGACCGTGCTGCTCTCACTGCATACAAGGAATGCCTCAGGTGCGTGTTGCTTCTGCCAGTGAATTAGCTGCACTCTAGTCGTGCCTCTCTATCGTTCCAGCAGCTACGACCGTGCTGCTCTCACTGCATACAAGGAATGCCTCAGGTGCGTGTTGCTTCTGCCAGTGAATTAGCTGCACTCTAGTCGTGCCTCTCTATCGTTCCAGCAGCTACGACCGTGCTGCTCTCACTGCATACAAGGAATGCCTCAGGTGCGTGTTGCTTCTGCCAGTGAATTAGCTGCACTCTAGTCGTGCCTCTCTATCGTTCCAGCAGCTACGACCGTGCTGCTCTCACTGCATACAAGGAATGCCTCAGGTGCGTGTTGCTTCTGCCAGTGAATTAGCTGCACTCTAGTCGTGCCTCTCTATCGTTCCAGCAGCTACGACCGTGCTGCTCTCACTGCATACAAGGAATGCCTCAGGTGCGTGTTGCTTCTGCCAGTGAATTAGCTGCACTCTAGTCGTGCCTCTCTATCGTTCCAGCAGCTACGACCGTGCTGCTCTCACTGCATACAAGGAATGCCTCAGGTGCGTGTTGCTTCTGCCAGTGAATTAGCTGCACTCTAGTCGTGCCTCTCTATCGTTCCAGCAGCTACGACCGTGCTGCTCTCACTGCATACAAGGAATGCCTCAGGTGCGTGTTGCTTCTGCCAGTGAATTAGCTGCACTCTAGTCGTGCCTCTCTATCGTTCCAGCAGCTACGACCGTGCTGCTCTCACTGCATACAAGGAATGCCTCAGGTGCGTGTTGCTTCTGCCAGTGAATTAGCTGCACTCTAGTCGTGCCTCTCTATCGTTCCAGCAGCTACGACCGTGCTGCTCTCACTGCATACAAGGAATGCCTCAGGTGCGTGTTGCTTCTGCCAGTGAATTAGCTGCACTCTAGTCGTGCCTCTCTATCGTTCCAGCAGCTACGACCGTGCTGCTCTCACTGCATACAAGGAATGCCTCAGGTGCGTGTTGCTTCTGCCAGTGAATTAGCTGCACTCTAGTCGTGCCTCTCTATCGTTCCAGCAGCTACGACCGTGCTGCTCTCACTGCATACAAGGAATGCCTCAGGTGCGTGTTGCTTCTGCCAGTGAATTAGCTGCACTCTAGTCGTGCCTCTCTATCGTTCCAGCAGCTACGACCGTGCTGCTCTCACTGCATACAAGGAATGCCTCAGGTGCGTGTTGCTTCTGCCAGTGAATTAGCTGCACTCTAGTCGTGCCTCTCTATCGTTCCAGCAGCTACGACCGTGCTGCTCTCACTGCATACAAGGAATGCCTCAGGTGCGTGTTGCTTCTGCCAGTGAATTAGCTGCACTCTAGTCGTGCCTCTCTATCGTTCCAGCAGCTACGACCGTGCTGCTCTCACTGCATACAAGGAATGCCTCAGGTGCGTGTTGCTTCTGCCAGTGAATTAGCTGCACTCTAGTCGTGCCTCTCTATCGTTCCAGCAGCTACGACCGTGCTGCTCTCACTGCATACAAGGAATGCCTCAGGTGCGTGTTGCTTCTGCCAGTGAATTAGCTGCACTCTAGTCGTGCCTCTCTATCGTTCCAGCAGCTACGACCGTGCTGCTCTCACTGCATACAAGGAATGCCTCAGGTGCGTGTTGCTTCTGCCAGTGAATTAGCTGCACTCTAGTCGTGCCTCTCTATCGTTCCAGCAGCTACGACCGTGCTGCTCTCACTGCATACAAGGAATGCCTCAGGTGCGTGTTGCTTCTGCCAGTGAATTAGCTGCACTCTAGTCGTGCCTCTCTATCGTTCCAGCAGCTACGACCGTGCTGCTCTCACTGCATACAAGGAATGCCTCAGGTGCGTGTTGCTTCTGCCAGTGAATTAGCTGCACTCTAGTCGTGCCTCTCTATCGTTCCAGCAGCTACGACCGTGCTGCTCTCACTGCATACAAGGAATGCCTCAGGTGCGTGTTGCTTCTGCCAGTGAATTAGCTGCACTCTAGTCGTGCCTCTCTATCGTTCCAGCAGCTACGACCGTGCTGCTCTCACTGCATACAAGGAATGCCTCAGGTGCGTGTTGCTTCTGCCAGTGAATTAGCTGCACTCTAGTCGTGCCTCTCTATCGTTCCAGCAGCTACGACCGTGCTGCTCTCACTGCATACAAGGAATGCCTCAGGTGCGTGTTGCTTCTGCCAGTGAATTAGCTGCACTCTAGTCGTGCCTCTCTATCGTTCCAGCAGCTACGACCGTGCTGCTCTCACTGCATACAAGGAATGCCTCAGGTGCGTGTTGCTTCTGCCAGTGAATTAGCTGCACTCTAGTCGTGCCTCTCTATCGTTCCAGCAGCTACGACCGTGCTGCTCTCACTGCATACAAGGAATGCCTCAGGTGCGTGTTGCTTCTGCCAGTGAATTAGCTGCACTCTAGTCGTGCCTCTCTATCGTTCCAGCAGCTACGACCGTGCTGCTCTCACTGCATACAAGGAATGCCTCAGGTGCGTGTTGCTTCTGCCAGTGAATTAGCTGCACTCTAGTCGTGCCTCTCTATCGTTCCAGCAGCTACGACCGTGCTGCTCTCACTGCATACAAGGAATGCCTCAGGTGCGTGTTGCTTCTGCCAGTGAATTAGCTGCACTCTAGTCGTGCCTCTCTATCGTTCCAGCAGCTACGACCGTGCTGCTCTCACTGCATACAAGGAATGCCTCAGGTGCGTGTTGCTTCTGCCAGTGAATTAGCTGCACTCTAGTCGTGCCTCTCTATCGTTCCAGCAGCTACGACCGTGCTGCTCTCACTGCATACAAGGAATGCCTCAGGTGCGTGTTGCTTCTGCCAGTGAATTAGCTGCACTCTAGTCGTGCCTCTCTATCGTTCCAGCAGCTACGACCGTGCTGCTCTCACTGCATACAAGGAATGCCTCAGGTGCGTGTTGCTTCTGCCAGTGAATTAGCTGCACTCTAGTCGTGCCTCTCTATCGTTCCAGCAGCTACGACCGTGCTGCTCTCACTGCATACAAGGAATGCCTCAGGTGCGTGTTGCTTCTGCCAGTGAATTAGCTGCACTCTAGTCGTGCCTCTCTATCGTTCCAGCAGCTACGACCGTGCTGCTCTCACTGCATACAAGGAATGCCTCAGGTGCGTGTTGCTTCTGCCAGTGAATTAGCTGCACTCTAGTCGTGCCTCTCTATCGTTCCAGCAGCTACGACCGTGCTGCTCTCACTGCATACAAGGAATGCCTCAGGTGCGTGTTGCTTCTGCCAGTGAATTAGCTGCACTCTAGTCGTGCCTCTCTATCGTTCCAGCAGCTACGACCGTGCTGCTCTCACTGCATACAAGGAATGCCTCAGGTGCGTGTTGCTTCTGCCAGTGAATTAGCTGCACTCTAGTCGTGCCTCTCTATCGTTCCAGCAGCTACGACCGCTGCTGCTCTCACTGCATACAAGGAATGCCTCAGGTGCGTGTTGCTTCTGCCAGTGAATTAGCTGCACTCTAGTCGTGCCTCTCTATCGTTCCAGCAGCTACGACCGCTGCTGCTCTCACTGCATACAAGGAATGCCTCAGGTGCGTGTTGCTTCTGCCAGTGAATTAGCTGCACTCTAGTCGTGCCTCTCTATCGTTCCAGCAGCTACGACCGTGCTGCTCTCACTGCATACAAGGAATGCCTCAGGTGCGTGTTGCTTCTGCCAGTGAATTAGCTGCACTCTAGTCGTGCCTCTCTATCGTTCCAGCAGCTACGACCGTGCTGCTCTCACTGCATACAAGGAATGCCTCAGGTGCGTGTTGCTTCTGCCAGTGAATTAGCTGCACTCTAGTCGTGCCTCTCTATCGTTCCAGCAGCTACGACCGTGCTGCTCTCACTGCATACAAGGAATGCCTCAGGTGCGTGTTGCTTCTGCCAGTGAATTAGCTGCACTCTAGTCGTGCCTCTCTATCGTTCCAGCAGCTACGACCGTGCTGCTCTCACTGCATACAAGGAATGCCTCAGGTGCGTGTTGCTTCTGCCAGTGAATTAGCTGCACTCTAGTCGTGCCTCTCTATCGTTCCAGCAGCTACGACCGTGCTGCTCTCACTGCATACAAGGAATGCCTCAGGTGCGTGTTGCTTCTGCCAGTGAATTAGCTGCACTCTAGTCGTGCCTCTCTATCGTTCCAGCAGCTACGACCGTGCTGCTCTCACTGCATACAAGGAATGCCTCAGGTGCGTGTTGCTTCTGCCAGTGAATTAGCTGCACTCTAGTCGTGCCTCTCTATCGTTCCAGCAGCTACGACCGTGCTGCTCTCACTGCATACAAGGAATGCCTCAGGTGCGTGTTGCTTCTGCCAGTGAATTAGCTGCACTCTAGTCGTGCCTCTCTATCGTTCCAGCAGCTACGACCGTGCTGCTCTCACTGCATACAAGGAATGCCTCAGGTGCGTGTTGCTTCTGCCAGTGAATTAGCTGCACTCTAGTCGTGCCTCTCTATCGTTCCAGCAGCTACGACCGTGCTGCTCTCACTGCATACAAGGAATGCCTCAGGTGCGTGTTGCTTCTGCCAGTGAATTAGCTGCACTCTAGTCGTGCCTCTCTATCGTTCCAGCAGCTACGACCGTGCTGCTCTCACTGCATACAAGGAATGCCTCAGGTGCGTGTTGCTTCTGCCAGTGAATTAGCTGCACTCTAGTCGTGCCTCTCTATCGTTCCAGCAGCTACGACCGTGCTGCTCTCACTGCATACAAGGAATGCCTCAGGTGCGTGTTGCTTCTGCCAGTGAATTAGCTGCACTCTAGTCGTGCCTCTCTATCGTTCCAGCAGCTACGACCGTGCTGCTCTCACTGCATACAAGGAATGCCTCAGGTGCGTGTTGCTTCTGCCAGTGAATTAGCTGCACTCTAGTCGTGCCTCTCTATCGTTCCAGCAGCTACGACCGTGCTGCTCTCACTGCATACAAGGAATGCCTCAGGTGCGTGTTGCTTCTGCCAGTGAATTAGCTGCACTCTAGTCGTGCCTCTCTATCGTTCCAGCAGCTACGACCGTGCTGCTCTCACTGCATACAAGGAATGCCTCAGGTGCGTGTTGCTTCTGCCAGTGAATTAGCTGCACTCTAGTCGTGCCTCTCTATCGTTCCAGCAGCTACGACCGTGCTGCTCTCACTGCATACAAGGAATGCCTCAGGTGCGTGTTGCTTCTGCCAGTGAATTAGCTGCACTCTAGTCGTGCCTCTCTATCGTTCCAGCAGCTACGACCGTGCTGCTCTCACTGCATACAAGGAATGCCTCAGGTGCGTGTTGCTTCTGCCAGTGAATTAGCTGCACTCTAGTCGTGCCTCTCTATCGTTCCAGCAGCTACGACCGCGCTGCTCTCACTGCATACAAGGAATGCCTCAGGTGCGTGTTGCTTCTGCCAGTGAATTAGCTGCACTCTAGTCGTGCCTCTCTATCGTTCCAGCAGCTACGACCGTGCTGCTCTCACTGCATACAAGGAATGCCTCAGGTGCGTGTTGCTTCTGCCAGTGAATTAGCTGCACTCTAGTCGTGCCTCTCTATCGTTCCAGCAGCTACGACCGTGCTGCTCTCACTGCATACAAGGAATGCCTCAGGTGCGTGTTGCTTCTGCCAGTGAATTAGCTGCACTCTAGTCGTGCCTCTCTATCGTTCCAGCAGCTACGACCGTGCTGCTCTCACTGCATACAAGGAATGCCTCAGGTGCGTGTTGCTTCTGCCAGTGAATTAGCTGCACTCTAGTCGTGCCTCTCTATCGTTCCAGCAGCTACGACCGTGCTGCTCTCACTGCATACAAGGAATGCCTCAGGTGCGTGTTGCTTCTGCCAGTGAATTAGCTGCACTCTAGTCGTGCCTCTCTATCGTTCCAGCAGCTACGACCGTGCTGCTCTCACTGCATACAAGGAATGCCTCAGGTGCGTGTTGCTTCTGCCAGTGAATTAGCTGCACTCTAGTCGTGCCTCTCTATCGTTCCAGCAGCTACGACCGTGCTGCTCTCACTGCATACAAGGAATGCCTCAGGTGCGTGTTGCTTCTGCCAGTGAATTAGCTGCACTCTAGTCGTGCCTCTCTATCGTTCCAGCAGCTACGACCGTGCTGCTCTCACTGCATACAAGGAATGCCTCAGGTGCGTGTTGCTTCTGCCAGTGAATTAGCTGCACTCTAGTCGTGCCTCTCTATCGTTCCAGCAGCTACGACCGTGCTGCTCTCACTGCATACAAGGAATGCCTCAGGTGCGTGTTGCTTCTGCCAGTGAATTAGCTGCACTCTAGTCGTGCCTCTCTATCGTTCCAGCAGCTACGACCGTGCTGCTCTCACTGCATACAAGGAATGCCTCAGGTGCGTGTTGCTTCTGCCAGTGAATTAGCTGCACTCTAGTCGTGCCTCTCTATCGTTCCAGCAGCTACGACCGTGCTGCTCTCACTGCATACAAGGAATGCCTCAGGTGCGTGTTGCTTCTGCCAGTGAATTAGCTGCACTCTAGTCGTGCCTCTCTATCGTTCCAGCAGCTACGACCGTGCTGCTCTCACTGCATACAAGGAATGCCTCAGGTGCGTGTTGCTTCTGCCAGTGAATTAGCTGCACTCTAGTCGTGCCTCTCTATCGTTCCAGCAGCTACGACCGTGCTGCTCTCACTGCATACAAGGAATGCCTCAGGTGCGTGTTGCTTCTGCCAGTGAATTAGCTGCACTCTAGTCGTGCCTCTCTATCGTTCCAGCAGCTACGACCGTGCTGCTCTCACTGCATACAAGGAATGCCTCAGGTGCGTGTTGCTTCTGCCAGTGAATTAGCTGCACTCTAGTCGTGCCTCTCTATCGTTCCAGCAGCTACGACCGTGCTGCTCTCACTGCATACAAGGAATGCCTCAGGTGCGTGTTGCTTCTGCCAGTGAATTAGCTGCACTCTAGTCGTGCCTCTCTATCGTTCCAGCAGCTACGACCGTGCTGCTCTCACTGCATACAAGGAATGCCTCAGGTGCGTGTTGCTTCTGCCAGTGAATTAGCTGCACTCTAGTCGTGCCTCTCTATCGTTCCAGCAGCTACGACCGTGCTGCTCTCACTGCATACAAGGAATGCCTCAGGTGCGTGTTGCTTCTGCCAGTGAATTAGCTGCACTCTAGTCGTGCCTCTCTATCGTTCCAGCAGCTACGACCGTGCTGCTCTCACTGCATACAAGGAATGCCTCAGGTGCGTGTTGCTTCTGCCAGTGAATTAGCTGCACTCTAGTCGTGCCTCTCTATCGTTCCAGCAGCTACGACCGTGCTGCTCTCACTGCATACAAGGAATGCCTCAGGTGCGTGTTGCTTCTGCCAGTGAATTAGCTGCACTCTAGTCGTGCCTCTCTATCGTTCCAGCAGCTACGACCGTGCTGCTCTCACTGCATACAAGGAATGCCTCAGGTGCGTGTTGCTTCTGCCAGTGAATTAGCTGCACTCTAGTCGTGCCTCTCTATCGTTCCAGCAGCTACGACCGTGCTGCTCTCACTGCATACAAGGAATGCCTCAGGTGCGTGTTGCTTCTGCCAGTGAATTAGCTGCACTCTAGTCGTGCCTCTCTATCGTTCCAGCAGCTACGACCGTGCTGCTCTCACTGCATACAAGGAATGCCTCAGGTGCGTGTTGCTTCTGCCAGTGAATTAGCTGCACTCTAGTCGTGCCTCTCTATCGTTCCAGCAGCTACGACCGTGCTGCTCTCACTGCATACAAGGAATGCCTCAGGTGCGTGTTGCTTCTGCCAGTGAATTAGCTGCACTCTAGTCGTGCCTCTCTATCGTTCCAGCAGCTACGACCGTGCTGCTCTCACTGCATACAAGGAATGCCTCAGGTGCGTGTTGCTTCTGCCAGTGAATTAGCTGCACTCTAGTCGTGCCTCTCTATCGTTCCAGCAGCTACGACCGTGCTGCTCTCACTGCATACAAGGAATGCCTCAGGTGCGTGTTGCTTCTGCCAGTGAATTAGCTGCACTCTAGTCGTGCCTCTCTATCGTTCCAGCAGCTACGACCGTGCTGCTCTCACTGCATACAAGGAATGCCTCAGGTGCGTGTTGCTTCTGCCAGTGAATTAGCTGCACTCTAGTCGTGCCTCTCTATCGTTCCAGCAGCTACGACCGTGCTGCTCTCACTGCATACAAGGAATGCCTCAGGTGCGTGTTGCTTCTGCCAGTGAATTAGCTGCACTCTAGTCGTGCCTCTCTATCGTTCCAGCAGCTACGACCGTGCTGCTCTCACTGCATACAAGGAATGCCTCAGGTGCGTGTTGCTTCTGCCAGTGAATTAGCTGCACTCTAGTCGTGCCTCTCTATCGTTCCAGCAGCTACGACCGCTGCTGCTCTCACTGCATACAAGGAATGCCTCAGGTGCGTGTTGCTTCTGCCAGTGAATTAGCTGCACTCTAGTCGTGCCTCTCTATCGTTCCAGCAGCTACGACCGTGCTGCTCTCACTGCATACAAGGAATGCCTCAGGTGCGTGTTGCTTCTGCCAGTGAATTAGCTGCACTCTAGTCGTGCCTCTCTATCGTTCCAGCAGCTACGACCGTGCTGCTCTCACTGCATACAAGGAATGCCTCAGGTGCGTGTTGCTTCTGCCAGTGAATTAGCTGCACTCTAGTCGTGCCTCTCTATCGTTCCAGCAGCTACGACCGTGCTGCTCTCACTGCATACAAGGAATGCCTCAGGTGCGTGTTGCTTCTGCCAGTGAATTAGCTGCACTCTAGTCGTGCCTCTCTATCGTTCCAGCAGCTACGACCGTGCTGCTCTCACTGCATACAAGGAATGCCTCAGGTGCGTGTTGCTTCTGCCAGTGAATTAGCTGCACTCTAGTCGTGCCTCTCTATCGTTCCAGCAGCTACGACCGTGCTGCTCTCACTGCATACAAGGAATGCCTCAGGTGCGTGTTGCTTCTGCCAGTGAATTAGCTGCACTCTAGTCGTGCCTCTCTATCGTTCCAGCAGCTACGACCGTGCTGCTCTCACTGCATACAAGGAATGCCTCAGGTGCGTGTTGCTTCTGCCAGTGAATTAGCTGCACTCTAGTCGTGCCTCTCTATCGTTCCAGCAGCTACGACCGTGCTGCTCTCACTGCATACAAGGAATGCCTCAGGTGCGTGTTGCTTCTGCCAGTGAATTAGCTGCACTCTAGTCGTGCCTCTCTATCGTTCCAGCAGCTACGACCGTGCTGCTCTCACTGCATACAAGGAATGCCTCAGGTGCGTGTTGCTTCTGCCAGTGAATTAGCTGCACTCTAGTCGTGCCTCTCTATCGTTCCAGCAGCTACGACCGTGCTGCTCTCACTGCATACAAGGAATGCCTCAGGTGCGTGTTGCTTCTGCCAGTGAATTAGCTGCACTCTAGTCGTGCCTCTCTATCGTTCCAGCAGCTACGACCGTGCTGCTCTCACTGCATACAAGGAATGCCTCAGGTGCGTGTTGCTTCTGCCAGTGAATTAGCTGCACTCTAGTCGTGCCTCTCTATCGTTCCAGCAGCTACGACCGTGCTGCTCTCACTGCATACAAGGAATGCCTCAGGTGCGTGTTGCTTCTGCCAGTGAATTAGCTGCACTCTAGTCGTGCCTCTCTATCGTTCCAGCAGCTACGACCGTGCTGCTCTCACTGCATACAAGGAATGCCTCAGGTGCGTGTTGCTTCTGCCAGTGAATTAGCTGCACTCTAGTCGTGCCTCTCTATCGTTCCAGCAGCTACGACCGTGCTGCTCTCACTGCATACAAGGAATGCCTCAGGTGCGTGTTGCTTCTGCCAGTGAATTAGCTGCACTCTAGTCGTGCCTCTCTATCGTTCCAGCAGCTACGACCGTGCTGCTCTCACTGCATACAAGGAATGCCTCAGGTGCGTGTTGCTTCTGCCAGTGAATTAGCTGCACTCTAGTCGTGCCTCTCTATCGTTCCAGCAGCTACGACCGTGCTGCTCTCACTGCATACAAGGAATGCCTCAGGTGCGTGTTGCTTCTGCCAGTGAATTAGCTGCACTCTAGTCGTGCCTCTCTATCGTTCCAGCAGCTACGACCGTGCTGCTCTCACTGCATACAAGGAATGCCTCAGGTGCGTGTTGCTTCTGCCAGTGAATTAGCTGCACTCTAGTCGTGCCTCTCTATCGTTCCAGCAGCTACGACCGTGCTGCTCTCACTGCATACAAGGAATGCCTCAGGTGCGTGTTGCTTCTGCCAGTGAATTAGCTGCACTCTAGTCGTGCCTCTCTATCGTTCCAGCAGCTACGACCGTGCTGCTCTCACTGCATACAAGGAATGCCTCAGGTGCGTGTTGCTTCTGCCAGTGAATTAGCTGCACTCTAGTCGTGCCTCTCTATCGTTCCAGCAGCTACGACCGTGCTGCTCTCACTGCATACAAGGAATGCCTCAGGTGCGTGTTGCTTCTGCCAGTGAATTAGCTGCACTCTAGTCGTGCCTCTCTATCGTTCCAGCAGCTACGACCGTGCTGCTCTCACTGCATACAAGGAATGCCTCAGGTGCGTGTTGCTTCTGCCAGTGAATTAGCTGCACTCTAGTCGTGCCTCTCTATCGTTCCAGCAGCTACGACCGTGCTGCTCTCACTGCATACAAGGAATGCCTCAGGTGCGTGTTGCTTCTGCCAGTGAATTAGCTGCACTCTAGTCGTGCCTCTCTATCGTTCCAGCAGCTACGACCGTGCTGCTCTCACTGCATACAAGGAATGCCTCAGGTGCGTGTTGCTTCTGCCAGTGAATTAGCTGCACTCTAGTCGTGCCTCTCTATCGTTCCAGCAGCTACGACCGTGCTGCTCTCACTGCATACAAGGAATGCCTCAGGTGCGTGTTGCTTCTGCCAGTGAATTAGCTGCACTCTAGTCGTGCCTCTCTATCGTTCCAGCAGCTACGACCGTGCTGCTCTCACTGCATACAAGGAATGCCTCAGGTGCGTGTTGCTTCTGCCAGTGAATTAGCTGCACTCTAGTCGTGCCTCTCTATCGTTCCAGCAGCTACGACCGTGCTGCTCTCACTGCATACAAGGAATGCCTCAGGTGCGTGTTGCTTCTGCCAGTGAATTAGCTGCACTCTAGTCGTGCCTCTCTATCGTTCCAGCAGCTACGACCGTGCTGCTCTCACTGCATACAAGGAATGCCTCAGGTGCGTGTTGCTTCTGCCAGTGAATTAGCTGCACTCTAGTCGTGCCTCTCTATCGTTCCAGCAGCTACGACCGTGCTGCTCTCACTGCATACAAGGAATGCCTCAGGTGCGTGTTGCTTCTGCCAGTGAATTAGCTGCACTCTAGTCGTGCCTCTCTATCGTTCCAGCAGCTACGACCGTGCTGCTCTCACTGCATACAAGGAATGCCTCAGGTGCGTGTTGCTTCTGCCAGTGAATTAGCTGCACTCTAGTCGTGCCTCTCTATCGTTCCAGCAGCTACGACCGCTGCTGCTCTCACTGCATACAAGGAATGCCTCAGGTGCGTGTTGCTTCTGCCAGTGAATTAGCTGCACTCTAGTCGTGCCTCTCTATCGTTCCAGCAGCTACGACCGTGCTGCTCTCACTGCATACAAGGAATGCCTCAGGTGCGTGTTGCTTCTGCCAGTGAATTAGCTGCACTCTAGTCGTGCCTCTCTATCGTTCCAGCAGCTACGACCGTGCTGCTCTCACTGCATACAAGGAATGCCTCAGGTGCGTGTTGCTTCTGCCAGTGAATTAGCTGCACTCTAGTCGTGCCTCTCTATCGTTCCAGCAGCTACGACCGTGCTGCTCTCACTGCATACAAGGAATGCCTCAGGTGCGTGTTGCTTCTGCCAGTGAATTAGCTGCACTCTAGTCGTGCCTCTCTATCGTTCCAGCAGCTACGACCGTGCTGCTCTCACTGCATACAAGGAATGCCTCAGGTGCGTGTTGCTTCTGCCAGTGAATTAGCTGCACTCTAGTCGTGCCTCTCTATCGTTCCAGCAGCTACGACCGTGCTGCTCTCACTGCATACAAGGAATGCCTCAGGTGCGTGTTGCTTCTGCCAGTGAATTAGCTGCACTCTAGTCGTGCCTCTCTATCGTTCCAGCAGCTACGACCGTGCTGCTCTCACTGCATACAAGGAATGCCTCAGGTGCGTGTTGCTTCTGCCAGTGAATTAGCTGCACTCTAGTCGTGCCTCTCTATCGTTCCAGCAGCTACGACCGTGCTGCTCTCACTGCATACAAGGAATGCCTCAGGTGCGTGTTGCTTCTGCCAGTGAATTAGCTGCACTCTAGTCGTGCCTCTCTATCGTTCCAGCAGCTACGACCGTGCTGCTCTCACTGCATACAAGGAATGCCTCAGGTGCGTGTTGCTTCTGCCAGTGAATTAGCTGCACTCTAGTCGTGCCTCTCTATCGTTCCAGCAGCTACGACCGTGCTGCTCTCACTGCATACAAGGAATGCCTCAGGTGCGTGTTGCTTCTGCCAGTGAATTAGCTGCACTCTAGTCGTGCCTCTCTATCGTTCCAGCAGCTACGACCGTGCTGCTCTCACTGCATACAAGGAATGCCTCAGGTGCGTGTTGCTTCTGCCAGTGAATTAGCTGCACTCTAGTCGTGCCTCTCTATCGTTCCAGCAGCTACGACCGTGCTGCTCTCACTGCATACAAGGAATGCCTCAGGTGCGTGTTGCTTCTGCCAGTGAATTAGCTGCACTCTAGTCGTGCCTCTCTATCGTTCCAGCAGCTACGACCGTGCTGCTCTCACTGCATACAAGGAATGCCTCAGGTGCGTGTTGCTTCTGCCAGTGAATTAGCTGCACTCTAGTCGTGCCTCTCTATCGTTCCAGCAGCTACGACCGTGCTGCTCTCACTGCATACAAGGAATGCCTCAGGTGCGTGTTGCTTCTGCCAGTGAATTAGCTGCACTCTAGTCGTGCCTCTCTATCGTTCCAGCAGCTACGACCGTGCTGCTCTCACTGCATACAAGGAATGCCTCAGGTGCGTGTTGCTTCTGCCAGTGAATTAGCTGCACTCTAGTCGTGCCTCTCTATCGTTCCAGCAGCTACGACCGTGCTGCTCTCACTGCATACAAGGAATGCCTCAGGTGCGTGTTGCTTCTGCCAGTGAATTAGCTGCACTCTAGTCGTGCCTCTCTATCGTTCCAGCAGCTACGACCGTGCTGCTCTCACTGCATACAAGGAATGCCTCAGGTGCGTGTTGCTTCTGCCAGTGAATTAGCTGCACTCTAGTCGTGCCTCTCTATCGTTCCAGCAGCTACGACCGTGCTGCTCTCACTGCATACAAGGAATGCCTCAGGTGCGTGTTGCTTCTGCCAGTGAATTAGCTGCACTCTAGTCGTGCCTCTCTATCGTTCCAGCAGCTACGACCGTGCTGCTCTCACTGCATACAAGGAATGCCTCAGGTGCGTGTTGCTTCTGCCAGTGAATTAGCTGCACTCTAGTCGTGCCTCTCTATCGTTCCAGCAGCTACGACCGTGCTGCTCTCACTGCATACAAGGAATGCCTCAGGTGCGTGTTGCTTCTGCCAGTGAATTAGCTGCACTCTAGTCGTGCCTCTCTATCGTTCCAGCAGCTACGACCGTGCTGCTCTCACTGCATACAAGGAATGCCTCAGGTGCGTGTTGCTTCTGCCAGTGAATTAGCTGCACTCTAGTCGTGCCTCTCTATCGTTCCAGCAGCTACGACCGCGCTGCTCTCACTGCATACAAGGAATGCCTCAGGTGCGTGTTGCTTCTGCCAGTGAATTAGCTGCACTCTAGTCGTGCCTCTCTATCGTTCCAGCAGCTACGACCGTGCTGCTCTCACTGCATACAAGGAATGCCTCAGGTGCGTGTTGCTTCTGCCAGTGAATTAGCTGCACTCTAGTCGTGCCTCTCTATCGTTCCAGCAGCTACGACCGTGCTGCTCTCACTGCATACAAGGAATGCCTCAGGTGCGTGTTGCTTCTGCCAGTGAATTAGCTGCACTCTAGTCGTGCCTCTCTATCGTTCCAGCAGCTACGACCGTGCTGCTCTCACTGCATACAAGGAATGCCTCAGGTGCGTGTTGCTTCTGCCAGTGAATTAGCTGCACTCTAGTCGTGCCTCTCTATCGTTCCAGCAGCTACGACCGTGCTGCTCTCACTGCATACAAGGAATGCCTCAGGTGCGTGTTGCTTCTGCCAGTGAATTAGCTGCACTCTAGTCGTGCCTCTCTATCGTTCCAGCAGCTACGACCGTGCTGCTCTCACTGCATACAAGGAATGCCTCAGGTGCGTGTTGCTTCTGCCAGTGAATTAGCTGCACTCTAGTCGTGCCTCTCTATCGTTCCAGCAGCTACGACCGTGCTGCTCTCACTGCATACAAGGAATGCCTCAGGTGCGTGTTGCTTCTGCCAGTGAATTAGCTGCACTCTAGTCGTGCCTCTCTATCGTTCCAGCAGCTACGACCGCGCTGCTCTCACTGCATACAAGGAATTCCTCAGGTGCGTGTTGCTTCTGCCAGTGAATTAGCTGCACTCTAGTCGTGCCTCTCTATCGTTCCAGCAGCTACGACCGTGCTGCTCTCACTGCATACAAGGAATGCCTCAGGTGCGTGTTGCTTCTGCCAGTGAATTAGCTGCACTCTAGTCGTGCCTCTCTATCGTTCCAGCAGCTACGACCAGTGCTGCTCTCACTGCATACAAGGAATGCCTCAGGTGCGTGTTGCTTCTGCCAGTGAATTAGCTGCACTCTAGTCGTGCCTCTCTATCGTTCCAGCAGCTACGACCGTGCTGCTCTCACTGCATACAAGGAATGCCTCAGGTGCGTGTTGCTTCTGCCAGTGAATTAGCTGCACTCTAGTCGTGCCTCTCTACCGCTTCCAGCAGCTACGACCGTGCTGCTCTCACTGCATACAAGGAATGCCTCAGGTGCGTGTTGCTTCTGCCAGTGAATTAGCTGCACTCTAGTCGTGCCTCTCTATCCGCTTCCAGCAGCTACGACCGTGCTGCTCTCACTGCATACAAGGAATGCCTCAGGTGCGTGTTGCTTCTGCCAGTGAATTAGCTGCACTCTAGTCGTGCCTCTCTATCGTTCCAGCAGCTACGACCGTGCTGCTCTCACTGCATACAAGGAATGCCTCAGGTGCGTGTTGCTTCTGCCAGTGAATTAGCTGCACTCTAGTCGTGCCTCTCTATCGTTCCAGCAGCTACAACCGCGCTGCTCTCACTGCATACAAGGAATGCCTCAGGTGTGTGTTGCTTCTGCCAGTGAATTAGCTGCACTCTAGTCGTGCCTCTCTATCGTTCCAGCAGCTACGACCGCGCTGCTCTCACTGCATACAAGGAATGCCTCAGGTGCGTGTTGCTTCTGCCAGTGAATTAGCTGCACTCTAGTCGTGCCTCTCTATCGTTCCAGCAGCTACGACCGTGCTGCTCTCACTGCATACAAGGAAGTGCCTCAGGTGCGTGTTGCTTCTGCCAGTGAATTAGCTGCACTCTAGTCGTGCCTCTCTATCGTTCCAGCAGCTACGACCGTGCTGCTCTCACTGCATACAAGGAATGCCTCAGGTGCGTGTTGCTTCTGCCAGTGAATTAGCTGCACTCTAGTCGTGCCTCTCTATCGTTCCAGCAGCTACGACCGCGCTGCTCTCACTGCATACAAGGAATGCCTCAGGTGCGTGTTGCTTCTGCCAGTGAATTAGCTGCACTCTAGTCGTGCCTCTCTATCGTTCCAGCAGCTACGACCGTGCTGCTCTCACTGCATACAAGGAATGCCTCAGGTGCGTGTTGCTTCTGCCAGTGAATTAGCTGCACTCTAGTCGTGCCTCTCTATCGTTCCAGCAGCTACGACCGTGCTGCTCTCACTGCATACAAGGAATGCCTCAGGTGCGTGTTGCTTCTGCCAGTGAATTAGCTGCACTCTAGTCGTGCCTCTCTATCGTTCCAGCAGCTACGACCGTGCTGCTCTCACTGCATACAAGGAATGCCTCAGGTGCGTGTTGCTTCTGCCAGTGAATTAGCTGCACTCTAGTCGTGCCTCTCTATCGTTCCAGCAGCTACGACCGTGCTGCTCTCACTGCATACAAGGAATGCCTCAGGTGCGTGTTGCTTCTGCCAGTGAATTAGCTGCACTCTAGTCGTGCCTCTCTATCGTTCCAGCAGCTACGACCGTGCTGCTCTCACTGCATACAAGGAATGCCTCAGGTGCGTGTTGCTTCTGCCAGTGAATTAGCTGCACTCTAGTCGTGCCTCTCTATCGTTCCAGCAGCTACGACCGTGCTGCTCTCACTGCATACAAGGAATGCCTCAGGTGCGTGTTGCTTCTGCCAGTGAATTAGCTGCACTCTAGTCGTGCCTCTCTATCGTTCCAGCAGCTACGACCGTGCTGCTCTCACTGCATACAAGGAATGCCTCAGGTGCGTGTTGCTTCTGCCAGTGAATTAGCTGCACTCTAGTCGTGCCTCTCTATCGTTCCAGCAGCTACGACCGTGCTGCTCTCACTGCATACAAGGAATGCCTCAGGTGCGTGTTGCTTCTGCCAGTGAATTAGCTGCACTCTAGTCGTGCCTCTCTATCGTTCCAGCAGCTACGACCGTGCTGCTCTCACTGCATACAAGGAATGCCTCAGGTGCGTGTTGCTTCTGCCAGTGAATTAGCTGCACTCTAGTCGTGCCTCTCTATCGTTCCAGCAGCTACGACCGCTGCTGCTCTCACTGCATACAAGGAATGCCTCAGGTGCGTGTTGCTTCTGCCAGTGAATTAGCTGCACTCTAGTCGTGCCTCTCTATCGTTCCAGCAGCTACGACCGTGCTGCTCTCACTGCATACAAGGAATGCCTCAGGTGCGTGTTGCTTCTGCCAGTGAATTAGCTGCACTCTAGTCGTGCCTCTCTATCGTTCCAGCAGCTACGACCGTGCTGCTCTCACTGCATACAAGGAATGCCTCAGGTGCGTGTTGCTTCTGCCAGTGAATTAGCTGCACTCTAGTCGTGCCTCTCTATCGTTCCAGCAGCTACGACCGTGCTGCTCTCACTGCATACAAGGAATGCCTCAGGTGCGTGTTGCTTCTGCCAGTGAATTAGCTGCACTCTAGTCGTGCCTCTCTATCGTTCCAGCAGCTACGACCGTGCTGCTCTCACTGCATACAAGGAATGCCTCAGGTGCGTGTTGCTTCTGCCAGTGAATTAGCTGCACTCTAGTCGTGCCTCTCTATCGTTCCAGCAGCTACGACCGTGCTGCTCTCACTGCATACAAGGAATGCCTCAGGTGCGTGTTGCTTCTGCCAGTGAATTAGCTGCACTCTAGTCGTGCCTCTCTATCGTTCCAGCAGCTACGACCGTGCTGCTCTCACTGCATACAAGGAATGCCTCAGGTGCGTGTTGCTTCTGCCAGTGAATTAGCTGCACTCTAGTCGTGCCTCTCTATCGTTCCAGCAGCTACGACACGTGCTGCTCTCACTGCATACAAGGAATGCCTCAGGTGCGTGTTGCTTCGCAGTGAATTAGCTGCACTCTAGTCGTGCCTCTCTATCGTTCCAGCAGCTACGACCGTGCTGCTCTCACTGCATTACAAGGAATGCCTCAGGTGCGTGTTGCTTCTGCCAGTGAATTAGCTGCACTCTAGTCGTGCCTCTCTATCGTTCCAGCAGCTACAACCGCGCTGCTCTCACTGCATACAAGGATGCCTCAGGTGAGTGTTGCTTCTGCCAGTGAATAGCCTTGCACTCTAGTCGTGGCCTCTCTATCGTTCCAGCAGCTACGACCGTGCTGCTCTCACTGCATACAAGGGAATGCCTCAGGTGCGGTGTTGCTTCTGCCAGTGAATTAGCTGCACTCTAGTCGTGCCTCTCTATCCGTTCCAGCAGCTACGAACCGTGCTGCTCTCACTGCATACAAGGAATGCCTCAGGTGCGTGTTGCTTCTGCCAGTGAATTAGCTGCACTCTAGTCGTGCCTCTCTATCGCTTCCAGCAGCTACGACCGTGCTGCTCTCACTGCATACAAGGAATGCCTCAGGTGCGTGTTGCTTCTGCCAGTGAATTAGCTGCACTCTAGTCCGTGCCTCTCTATCGTTCCAGCAGCTACGACCGTGCTGCTCTCACTGCATACAAGGAATGCCTCAGGTGCGTGTTGCTTCTGCCAGTGAATTAGCTGCACTCTAGTCGTGCCTCTCTTATCGTTCCAGCAGCTACGACCGTGCTGCTCTCACTGCATACAAGGAATGCCTCAGGTGCGTGTTGCTTCTGCCAGTGAATTAGCTGCACTCTAGTCGTGCCTCTCTATCGTCTCCAGCAGCTACGACCGTGCTGCTCTCACTGCATACAAGGAATGCCTCAGGTGCGTGTTGCTTCTGCCAGTGAATTAGCTGCACTCTAGTCGTGCCTCTCTACCGCTCCAGCAGCTACGACCGTGCTGCTCTCACTGCATACAAGGAATGCCTCAGGTGCGTGTTGCTTCTGCCAGTGAATTAGCTGACTCTAGTCGTGCCTCTCTATCGTTCCAGCAGCTACGACCGTGCTGCTCTCACTGATACAAGGTAATGCCGGTGCAGTGTGCGTGTTGCATTCTGCCAGTGAATTAGCGCACTCTAGCGTGCCTCTCTATCGTTCCAGCAGCTACGACCGTGCTGCTCTCACTGCATACAAGGAATGCCTTAGGTGCGTGTTGCTTCTGCCAGTGAATTAGCTGCACTCTAGTCGTGCCTCTCTACCGCTCCAGCAGCTACGACCGTGTGCTCTCACTGCATACAAGGAAGCCTCAGGTGCGTGTTGCTTCTGCCAGTGAATAGCTGCACTTCTAGTCGTGCCTCCTCTATCGTTCCAGCAGCTACGAAGTGCTGCTCTCACTGCATACAAGGAATGCCTCAGGTGCGTGTTGCTTCTG